>AP025055.1:29240081-29304692 GCA_036186865.1 Eustoma russellianum
ATACCATACGAGGCACGTGTTGGTGGTCCTGTTCAGTACAGGTGGATGTATCCGTTCGAGAGGTACTCTTTTTTATGTGCATGACATTCTTATGTGTCTAAGCGATATGCATTTGAACATATATTCACTATATGAACAGATATCTCAGGCATTTGAAGCTGAACATCAAGAACAAGGCGAAAGTCGAGGCCTCTATGTGCAATGCCTATCTGACGGAGGAAGCATCGACCTTCGTGTCTCATTACTTCGAGCCAGATGTCCCGTCGAGGTGCAGAGATGTTCCCCGGAACGACGACGGCATTTCCAGATCCGGTGTCCTCCCAATATTCACACATCCGATCAGATTTCACGGACAGGGAAAGGAAATGATATTGGGGGACAGCGAGCTGAAGATTGCTCATTCTTATGTTCTGCGCAACTGCCGTCAAGTCGACCGTTTCCAGAGGTATAAACGATTTCCCATTTTATTTTGTAAATACCTTGCGATACTCTATCCATTATGTTACAAAGATATACAGGGTACTCATTCGTAATTTGCTTCAGCTTGTTCGTTGATTTATTGCAACACCGTTCACCCGGTATATCGAGCGATGCAATAAACAATGAGTTAGATTCCAAGTTTGCTGATTGGTTCAGGTGGCATGTAAGTTTAGTATTTGCCTGTTACGTGTACGATATGTGATACACATTTATTGCCCCGTTGATGTATACTTACTTGTCCTTTTACAGTCGAGCAAAGGTCATCTGGCTGACGATGAGTACGGTTACATTCTGACGCCAGTAGCCGAGGGTCCATTGAACAGAGTCACGCGACACGACATGTGTTTTGTCAACGGGTATAGATTCCACACAGTCTCCCATGCCAGCCGAAAATCGTCGGAGAACAGCGGAGTGTGTGTCAAGCGTTATGACAATAGCCCGGACGAGGATGACTTCTACGGCTACCTTACTGACATCATTGAGCTCGAATATCCCGCATTGCCTATAAAGCGGGTGGTCCTATTCAAGTGCGAATGGTACGATCCAACTCGAGAAGGTTATCGCGTTGGCACAAAGGTCCACGACCAATATAAGTTGGTAGACATACACCAAGGGCGACGGTACAGAAAATACGATCCATACGTTTTGGCTAGTCAAGCGTCCCAGGTGTACTATCTATCGTATCCAACAACGAGGATGAATGCGAGCTCAAAAGACTGGCGAGCCGTGTGCAAAGTGAAATCGAGCAAGTTTGATGTCAGTATACAGACAGTTTCAGATGGTATGGACGCCGCATTTCAAGAAGAAAACCCGTCCGTTCTAGATACGACACATGTTGAACTGCACGGCCTCCCTCTAAATGACCCCAATGGCGGTTTTCATCGAAATTCATCTCAACATACAACCGCCTGACAATATTGAAGACGTAGTCGAAGACGAATACGAGGATGAAGAGGAAGACGAGCATGTAGATGAAGATGAAGATGAAGATGAAGATGAAGATGAAGATGCGTATGAGGATGCAGATGACCAGGAAGATTGACGTTAGCCAAAATTTTTTATGTACCTCTTTATATGAAAGTGTGTATGTGTTGATGTACTTATATTCATGTATATACTACTTTATATTTTGTATTATTTTTTTTCAAAAATGATAACACCGACGAGTTACCGACGAAATATTTCGTCGCTAAATTTAAAATAACGATAACCCATGAAAAATAGCGACGAAACCAAATAGCGACGAACATCCGTCGCTATGTCGTCGCAAAATTTCGAAGTAAAAGCTGAAATCCCCCTTCTTCTTCCCCATTTCCCTCCCCCCGCGAAAGAAATCCCCTCCCTCCGGCGAAAACCTCCCCTCGCGAAGAAACCTCCCTCCGGTGAACCCCCCCCCGACGAGCTTCCTCTCCGTTGACCTTCCCTCTCGGGTTAGTTTTTCTTCCTATTTCGTTTTTATTGCAATTACCGTATATATATGTATATGTATATGTATATTTCGCTTTTATGTATATGTATGTATGTACCGTATGTATGTAAATGTATATGTATATTTCGTTTTTATGTATATGTATGTATGTACCGTATGTATGTATGTACCGCATGTATGTATGTACCGTATGTATGTATATGTATATGTATTTGTATATTTCGTTTTTATGTATATGTATGTATGTACCGTATGTATGTATATGTATATGTATGTATTTCGTTTTTATTGCAATTACCGTATGTATGTATATGTATATGTATGTATATGTATGTATATGTATTTAATAGATTTGTAAATGTATGTATATGTTTTTAATACATATATACACGCACATATACATATATATGGTATATGTATGTATATGTTTTTAATACATATATACAAGCACAAATACATATATACGGTACATATATACGGTACATATATTTAATTTCGTATTTAAATATAGTTAAATTTGTAAAAACTGTTTTTAATAGATTTGTAATATATCTTTTGTAATTTTTGTATATAAATATATGTAAAATTATTAGAAACTGTTTTTTTTGGTAGAATTATGTATGTATATATATTTTTCCTATTTAAATATATTTATAATTATATAATCTATTTTTGGTACATATATGTATATGGTATATATATGTATATACGGTATATATATATATATGCATATACGGGTATATATATGTATATACGGGTATATATGTATATGGTATATATATGTATGTACGGGTATATACGGGTATATATGGTATATATGCACCAATATTGTTGTTAAGGTTGAATTAGTAGAAATGTGGTGTGCTTGGCCAATGAATGATGCATGTACAAACTGTTTTGTAAGAGGTTTGCATATGATTTTCGGTATGATTTGCATTTGTCTTTGGAGAGGCCATTAAGGCTGGGAAACCTCCGTTTAAAAATTATTAATATGTTCCTCTCAGATCTGATGGCTAGTGACGGTTTACCGACGAGATCCACATACCCACCATCTACACAGGACCTTCAAGGAGAGTTCGATGTGTTCATTTCTCAGCATGATACGTATGCCTCGGTTTCGACCGCCGCTCTGGCTGCGGACTCAGACCTTTTACGGTCTGCCGACATGTCCGCACCCCCCAGACATACGACGCCACCCACACCCAGCGTTTCAGCACCTCATCCGGCGTCTGATGCGGCATCGGACCAGGGTGTCATATCAGGGCGTCGTCCCCTCCCTTGGTCAAATGATACCCATACGTAAGTAATGATTAATTTATTTAACATGTTTTCAAATATATTTCACGCGTTATTTTTTCCTAACAACTTAAACTCTTTCAGGTTTGGATCGGACAATGGCGCGCTTTCCGGTTGCATCACCCGGTCCTTCCACCTGAGGCTTGACCCATCTGGATATACCTGGGGCCGTGTCACCCCGGAGACACGTAGGTTCTACTGGGATGAGTTTCAGGTATTCAAATTTGATGAATTTCACTTTTTGATGCGTAATCAATCATTACTTTTCTAACCACACTTTTATTATTCCTCCGTATGATAATTGCAGAAGTCGTACAGCTGGCCAGCCGACATCGCCCGCGACGTGGAGCAGGCCTGGCGGCATAGGGCCGCCAAACGCTACGGGGACTTCGTCAACTCCCTCAAGACCAAGTCGGAGCGTGACCCCACATGGATAAGGCCTGCCTACGTATCCGAGGCCGTCTGGGCGGCGTGGGTAGAAGGGTGGAGGGACCCTGCTTACCAAGCCCGTAGCGCCCGGAACGCGGCGAACCGGCGCAGCGGCAACGTACAGGGCCCAGCACCTGCCACACACTCAGGTGGTTCGGTTTCCCATGTCACCACGATGCGTTCTATGGTGAGTATTTTAATATTGGATTATAACGACCTTCATTGATTTCATTGGATTATTTACATTCATCGACTTAAGTGGATTATTTACATTCAGTGAGTTAAGTGGATTATCTATATTCGTTGATTACTTATGTTGCGCTGTTGTTTTTTTGGTATTCGTATATGGTTACTTTAAGTGGTACATGTGATTTGACTTGGGAGAGGCCTTTAAGGCCGGGATACCTCCGATAAACGAATAGGTCATGCCGAAATTTTTAAAAATTCTGCATATCACTAACATATTTTATTTCATTCTTTCAGCACCAGGAGACGGGGGAGTGGCCAGCCTCCTACAATCTCTTCTACAAGACGCATCGGAAGAGAGCCTCCGACGGAACGGAGGACTGGATCACGACGAAGGCCCGCGACATCAGTGTAAGTAGACTACGATATCATTTGTTTTTTTCCTTAGTTTGTTTTATTGCTAAACCATAACAATTCATATTCTCATTTCAGGACGAGTACAACAGATTACTCGCAGATAGGGGCGAACAGGCCGACAAGAACCGCGCTTATTGGGATGCGGTTCGGACCGTCGGCCCTCAGAATAAGAAGAAGAAGGAGGTGTACGGGGTTGGATCAGCAGTGCCGCGATTCTTTTCCGAAGTTCTGCATCCAGGTGCTTCCTCTGAGGCCAGCACCTCCGCGCCTTCTGCGACGCCAGAGGATATTTCGCGCCTGGAAGCAGATAATGCGGCGCTGCAGCGTGAGATAGAGTCCATCAGGACGAGGCAAGAGGAGAGTTTACAGGCACTGCAGTCGCAGCAGCAGGCGATGCAGCAGGCGCTTCAGCAGGCGCTTCAGCAGGCGTTTGAGCATGCGCAGCATCAGACGATGCAGGTGCAGCAGGCAACGAACCAGCAAATCTTCCAGCTGTCGCAGGTCGTCATGACTTTCATTTCCAACTCCTCGCAGCCTCAGCCTCAGCCTCAGCCTCAGCCTCAGCCCCGCCCTCCTGATGGTCACTCTTCTCCGCATGATCCCCCTCCATCTTCCTCTGCATAGTTTTTTATTTTTTCATTGTTTGTACAGTCTATTTCATTTGTTGTATTGACATTTTCTTTGTACTTTTATATATTCTATCTGACAATTTTACGGATTCTATTTCGTTTGTGTTGTTTAATTATACGAACTTGAATGCGCAAATACCGTATTACTGTATAATATTTGTACAAATGATTTAATATGCAAAATAAAATATATTATAGAAATTAAATAATAATAATAAAAACTTTTTAATTAATAATGTATTAATATTATTAATAAATCAAAAAAAATTTAAAATTTAATATTAAATAATGTATTTAAAATAATTATTAGTAAATTTAATATTTTTAAAAATAACAAATACCGACGAACCGGCGACGAAATTGGTCTGTCGCAGATCGGAAATAAAAAAACAAAAATTTAAAATTAGCGACGAAAAGACATATTAACGACGACATTTTGCGACGAAATAAAACGGAAAAAAAAATAAAAAAATAATAAATAGCGACGGTAAAACATATACCGACGAAATTTTGCGACGAAATTCTTTGTCGCAGAACATTAATAAAAAAATAAAAAATACGAAATAGCGACGAAATAATTTACCGACGAAACAGCGACAACAGAAAAAAGGTCGCAGACCTGACAGTTTCTCGTCGCAGTTTTGCGACGATACACCGACGCAATTTTTTTCGTCACAATACAGCGACGCATTGCCGACGAAATTTGCTTTGCGACAAGCCGTATAACGACCTTCATTTTTCGTCGCTATTTCGTCGCTATATGCCTGTAGCGACGAAATAGCGACGTTTTTTGTCTGTCGCTATAGGCTTTTGTTTTTGTGGTGACAAACATAAATACATGGATCATCGACGAGACCAGCTTTCCAACACAAACCAACGGTGTTCGACAAGAATACAGGCGCCCTCGAATGCATCCTCTCATATGGGTTGGCGTCTTTATATACATTGTTGCCTTGGTCCGAAGTCGACCAAGGTAACGGTGGTATGCACATTTTTCCTTTTGTTCTCATACTTGATTATGTTATCTTTCATGTCCTATACTTTGACATTTTATTTCATTGCTTACGAGTTGATTGGGACTGCCCTATACACTATGGAGATCGAGCCACCCGAGATAGCCATTGGATGTTCCATACTACAATGGATTCTCCGTAGATTATTATTCATATCATCTTCATTTCGTTACATCAATGATCCTGCATTGCAAATGCAACAGCTTTCCATCACTGCTACGACTGACGCTCACGCCTATTCCATTATATTTGATTGTATTTTGCTTACCATGTCAATTTACACATTATTGCTCTCTAATATTTTGCGGTTTTTATACGTCTTTTCTTTCTTATTATGTTTAATTTGGGAGAGTCTTCATCCATAGATAGGATCCTTATTGTAACCACGGTATTCCTCCGCCACAAGTGAGTGTTCCAATATTAATAAAACGACCAGACGGTACCGCCCGTCCTTCTACTTAAAGAAAACGTTTATAAGTATGTATGCTCACAGGTTGGACGAGCATCTTTCTATTCTTCTAACTACAAAATTAATATATGTATTCATATTTTTGTATTTGTTAATATGTATATCTATCTACTTTTATATATATATATATATATATATATATATATATATATATATATATATATATATATATATATATCTCGATATATGTATATGTGTGTGTATATCGATATAGATATACATGCATATAATTACTTTATATTCAATATGCCAGCATTAAACACACAACATAGAATTCAGTGAACAGCAGAGCATCTTCTATTCTAATATGGCAGAAGCAAATAAAAACAATTAAATGACCAAGTTTGTATCTTACAGCCAGGATCAGAGACAGTCTGTTCAATCAAATCATGGCGATCAACACAACATCACCAAAAAAAACGTCCAAAACAGTTCTCCAAAGGAAAAAAGAAAAAGAAAAGATGGTCTAAACCACGATTAAATTAATGAATACTGAAATGCTCACTGGTACTATAAATTGCAATAAACCATAACTCTCAGAGTAAGTGGTAGTCTAGCTCCAAATACATAAGCTCTTGAAATTTTTTTTGCTCCAAAGACTAACCATGAGGTGCTCCTTCGTCATACTATTTGGAGTTTCTATCGTCGCTATACTCTTTTACTTGGGTAACTCTTCCTCTTTCACTGCGGTGGCAAGAATTGAACAAGACAACTTAGACGCCGCTGCTGTTGCAGGTAAAAATTTCCGACACTAAAATATCTACCTTCTAAGTCCTTCAAGGCCAAACTGTCTGCAAATAGTTTGCGTGGCAATCTTATCTTTTATATGAGTGTATGTGTATGTTTATTTTCCATGCATACATAAATGCAGATTACACCATGAATGAAAATTTTGCAGATTACAAAGAGTGGATGGAAGTACCCAAAGTGGTAACAATGCAAACTAAAACAAAACTACCTCAAAACATCCACATTATGGATGAATCAGACTTAGTATGTGTGCCAGGGACGGATTGTTATCCCGATAACACCTGCGATTCAGGCTGTGATTGCCTTCGTGTGCAGAGAACGGGTTATTCCACCAACATATGCCTCGAGTCGTGAAGCTAGTGCATTCAGTTATTGGTGTTCGAAGCAGGGTTGTGGCCTGAACTTCTGGTTCATTTCGAGTTGTGTTGTGAGTGAGAAGATAATAAATTTATGTGTAAGGAAAACTGTGACGTTTTCCTTTAGTTATGTCAGCTTTGTTTTGGTCTTTTTAATTTCTCAATGTAATGTGTTATGTACGTGGTTGCAGGTTCGTGTATTAGTCCCTGCTAATATTTAGTACTGAATTTAATATCTATATGAGAAAAGTTTTTAGCTGGTGTTTATTGAACATAGTATTATGCGGCTGATTTAATCATTCATGTTTTGATTTGGAACGCAATAAAGTGTAGAAGTTAAAGTTCATAAACCACTGACGGAAGCCAATTGGACCTCTATCGTATAAAGTTAAAAGGAATTAACATACGCAATTGAATCCTAACTCGCCTCATATTATAATGCAGAAAATAACTCAAAACTGAATTACAATTTTCCTCATGCTATGAACCCTACCCGACCCTCTTGTATATGGAGATCTAGACAAGCCCACATTTATGAAACCTAGTCTATTCCATAATCCAAACCTCACTAGGAATTGGACACTATATTTTAGCAATAGATAACAACTATATCTAGCTAAAGTTCCCTACTACTTAAGAACTTGTGTCTTATCTTTACATTAGGATAATTAACCAACATTCTTTCCCTTAATTCTTCAATGTAAAGTAGGAATTTCTTCGACGCCTATCAACTTCTGCATTTCTTTGAGTCTCGTCCGCGCCAATGGTTTTGTTAATACGTCCGCCTTTGTTCTTCTCCACTCACGTGTTCAACTTCAATTTATCCTTTCTCTACGCATTCTCGAATAAAATGATAACGTGTATGAATATGCTTACTTCTTCCATGAAATACGGGATTTTTGGTAAGTGCTATAGCCGACTTGTAGTCCACACGTATTCTTACGGCCTGCATCCTCGGACCGATAGGAAAAAGAAAAACAAAGAAAAGTATAAGATAAATGTAGGGTGTGGCGAATAAAATTGATTAAAACATTGTACTATCTTAAGAGGTATAGTCAAGGGATGCGGTACACTGTAAGTAAATAAAGTAAGCCATAGGTAACAAATAATTTAGTATGGAAAATTTAAATAAAAAGGGAATATGGAACACAAGTTTTATTATAATTAAAGAAAAAGAAAAAACAAAAACAAGACATGAAAAATGTATTTAATATTCTTAGGAAGAAAAAAAATAAAAGAAAGACAACTTGCTAGGGGGACATGTCATGGAAAGGAGAGGCTTTTGTGTCATATTATGTAAGAAAAAGAAAAGGAAGCATGCACCCAAAGAATCCAAAAAGCTTACAATACACTACATGCATTGGTCCTTTTTCTTACAAAGCTTCCAAACATCCTAGTCAATGAAAATTACCATCAGTCTCCCCTCACCACCAAGAAGGGTCGGCCAACACCCAATTAGAAGACAACTCTTTTCATTTTTCATCAACATCTCCTAATAATTCATCCCCTCATTTTGCAACTCAAAATAAACACTATCTTCTCCTTCCAAATACTCTCCAACAAGAACAAGTCTCCAACTTCTTCTTCTTTTCCCTCACTCTATTTTCCTTCTTACATTGTACACCCCATCACCTCACGACAATATCTCTCTCTATTCTTTTCAAGTATTACAAGAATAGAGTCCTCCAACCTTCACTTTTACCCTCCAAACCCATGAGCCTATAGGCATAGAAGAGGAAAATTCTATTCCTCTTCAACCCGTTCTTCTTCTTCGAAAGTGAAGCTAAGAACATCATCTTCCATCTAGGCTTGGAGTCCGAAATTCAGAAGGCCAAATAGCAAGGTAAAGGCAAGGTGAGATTCATGCAAATAAGATTCTAAGAACCTCCATTCCACCTCTTCCATAATTGTTCATCACCTCTCCTCCTACTCCTTTCTTACCATGTGTTCTTCTTATACAAGAGGGAGGAGAAAATCTCAAGCCAAGGCAAGAATCAAGCCTTAAAGACTTCATCAAGAAGACATCTTCCAAATCTAAGTTCAGAATCTGTGTAGTAGGAAAGTATACATCCTTAGGTATTTCATGCATTTTCAACTCACTAAGTATTTTACATAAGGAAAATGGATTATGCATGAGTTTTTTCAAGCCTCTTTTCGTCCATAGAATTTTGCCATAGGCCTTGCACGTGAGGTTTTGAAGCTTGCATGCGATGTTTGGCCATTATAAAGAATAGATGAGGACTTAAGATGGTTATGTTCATAAGAAGTGGCTTTAAGAGGTTTGTATGTATAAATTTGAAGCATGTATGTGTAGATTCGCGCTTGCATATGTAAGAGGAGTAGGTTTTATGGTTAGTTAAGGGAATAATAGGTTATATGAAGAAAGAATATATGAAGCATAAGGAAATATATCTTGCATGCACACTAAGATTAAAGTTAAGTCTAGTCATAGAAGGGTTGTAGATGAAAGAAGGAAGAAGATGTAGAATAAACAATAAAGCCATGCATGTGGAGTTAGGACAAATTGAGAGGCATGTAAAGGTGGACATTCGGCCATGATTGAAGAATGATAAAGAAATCTCTATTTTAGACAAGCTTAAGAATAAAGATGTGGTTGCATGCATTCCAAAAGTCCTTGATTCCAAGAGTTGTGTTAATTTGCAAGAGGTATTCCTTGTGGTTCCACCTTGAACCTCTCCGCCAAGAGGGAGTTTTCATCCCCTTGGTTGAGAAAAAATTATTTTAACAAGAATAGTGTTAATAAGGCATACAAATGGTCAGCTGAAGGCACTAGTAGGCCAAAACAACCTGGTAATAAGAAAAGACCCTCAAGTCCTTAAAATTTACCAAGGTAGACAAAATTGGTTAGCCACCTTGTTGTCAAGGCCGAAATTATGATGATGGAAAAAGGTTAGTGATGTCTTGACTTTTAGAAAAAGATAAAAAGGGGAAATGTAGCAAACAAATATGTGAGTGGTGTAGAAAGTTGTGTATGTGCATGAATGCATAATATTCGGCCACATGGCCATTTGAATGCAAGAAAGAGGTATGTTTGAACACCATAAGTCATAATAGAGTCATAAGAGAAAGACATGATTTGCATGACTATAAAAAAAGGAAAAAGGAAAGAGAGTCAAATAAGAATATGAGTGGTGTAAAAATAGGATGAGTTGGCATGTACCCCATCTGGCCATAAGGCCATTTCTACAGGAAAATTTTAAGTTTTGACATTATAGACCATAATAGAGAAACAATAATGTATTATGGGTAATTCTCCTTGGTTTTGGCAAAATAAAAATATAGGCATATGGATATGTTTACCTATTCGGCCATGAAGGCCTTTTTCATGCAAAAATAAAGTCTTGCACATAATGAGCCATAGTATGGAATTGGAAAATTAGTTCATGAAGGTTTCCTTAGAAATATGAAAAGTGTAATAAGGAAATAAGCGTGTGTATATATTCGGCCATAACCATGTGATAAATAGAAATTGGAAGAAAGTAAAATTGTATTAAGTATATATGGATTAGAAATAATTGGTCTCTTAGAAATAAGGAAAAATATACTTGGAAAACATTAATGTACATGAGGCCATGGAAACTTTTACGGCCAATGTGTTTGATTATATGCTTATGAAATTTAGAGCGTGAATACATGATTTTAGACACTTAAGGAATAATGATCATATTGGACCCTTCTTAGACATGGAATTCCTAGTTCATGGACTTATAAAATAGAGTGAAAACTTCCACGCAAATTATGGATGTATTGTAAGCATTCATTTCATTAAGTGGGGAGATTATGAATTCATTTGGAACTACAAGGGCTTGAGATATTCATGGAATCTTAAGATGTAGATTGAATATGGATCATGGATGAAAACACGCCTAAATGAACAATGGACATCGGATAACTAAAGAGTTGTTATGTTACAGGGGTATAGAATGGGTAACCTCACATTCATGGAAAATTTATAATAAGTAAGGAGCTAAAGATGCTATACGTTATAATATGGACATGGATCATGGATGAACATATATTCATATATGATACCAAATGGTCCTAGATGGACTAGTAGACAATAATGAACGGACATGGAACATAGATGGATAAGTATTGACATAACCACATGGATATGGAATAGATGGGTAAACATATATAATCAAATTGAAAATTATACGGACTCATATATTTTTTTAAGGTGAAGAACGGGCGGTACCGTTTGGACATTTTATTAATATAAGCCCTCACTTGTGGCGGAGGAATACCGTGGTTACATTCCATTTTATATCTACGGAGGGAGACTCTCCCAAACTAAACAGAGTAATTGACGAAAAACATATAAAAATCTCAAAATACAAGCGAAATGTGAGATACATAGAAAATAATAAACAATGTGACAATCTTGAGTCCAACAAAGAAACAACCGCGACGATGTAACAATCTTCCCACTTTCAACAGCCTCCCAACGCGCGATCAGCTCCAATGCCAATAGATGTACCTCAATATAACAATTAAAACAGCAGTCATGCAGATATGAAACCAGAGATAACCGTAGCATGTACTTAACCGCAAGAATGAGAAGAAGAATGTACCTAGGTTGCCCGACACCAAAACCGGCTTGGGTAACAATGCTAGCATAAAAGCCCAGAGACGATCAGCACAGTGATTGCCTCCCATGAACAAACAAACGTACCTCGGCAAAACAATACAGCCCGTAGTCATGTAAGAAATAAATATCAATAAGGATAGATGTAAGAAATAAATATCAATAGGACGTTGTTAATATGGATTATATGTATGGAGAAGGATTATACAAATCATAGTAAAACTCAAGATATAGAATTATCATAGGAAATACATACACATAGAATGACATGGATTAACTAATCGATATGAAATGAAATAACATGAAGATTTCTACATAATAGATATAGATTATGATGAAAATGATATGGACTTGGTTTTGGAATGGATTAACGAATTAAGTGAATTATCATGCAGTTGAACTTGTAAGTTATTGGGTATATGGACTTACCTTACTAAAGGTGTTAACTTTATTTGTAAAATAAAGACGAAAAGGCATGTGTTTATGATGTATATTATTTGCGAACCCCGTCTCTCATGCCTTATCCCATGATGGATTTAAGGGGGTTTACTTGCGGGCGATTTATGATATCGCTCATACTTGTTGTCCAGGGTGTATGACCGTGAGTTTATGGAGGATGAGCCGAGAGTAGACTATCGTTGAATAGGCCAGTAGACCCGGATAATATCTTTTGGAATTTGAGATTATGTCATCCATGTAGTTACGATCTTTTGTACTGATGGAATTTTACAACTTATATGGGTTTAGCTATAACAAAATGTATGCATGTCGATTATACTTTGTTTATTTTTATGTTCCTTCTGCTATTTTGATCCATGTTTATGTCGGCATGCATATGAATGACATCGATGCCTTTGTACTTCTCTTAGTAGAGTATGACGGGTGTACGAGTCTGGGGTGGGGCGCTACACGTATAACCACTTTTTATTGGCTCCAACTTGTTATTTCACATAAATATTCTTGAAGCCAAATGGCTTGGCATGCTGCGGCTATTGCCACCATAAATTTTTCTTCACACGAAGATAATGCAACGGTCTTTTGCTTTTGAGACCACCAAGAAATTGGAGAATTGTTGAAGTAGAAAACATGTCCCATAGTACTTTTGCTATCATCTTGATCTACATTATGACTACTATCACTATACCCAACAAGATATCTAGAAGTTCCTAGTCTAAACGTTATTCTATGAGTTGTTGTTCCTTTCAAGTACCTTCGAATATGTTTAATTTCTTGTCCATAGGACTCCTTCGGGTCTTGCATACAGCGGCTAACCAATCCAACAGCGTAGGTAAGATCGGGTCTCATATGTAATAAGTACCTCAAGCATCCTACCAATCTTCGATAACGTGTACCCTCAACCACTTCCTCATGCTTGTCCTTTGTAAGCTTCGTGCCGTGGTCTATACGAACGTCTGTTGCGTTACACTCATGTAAACCCGCTTCTTTAGGCATTCACAAGGCATACCCTTCTTGCTTCATCTTAATTACATCATGTTCTTGTATAACCTCAATGCCGAGATAATAAGTGAGCTTCCCAAGGTTGGACATATTGAACTAAGTCGCCATAGCTTTCTTGATGTCTTTCATAATTGACGCGCTAAATCAGGTTACGAACAAATCATCCACATACACGGCCATGATAAGAAATTTCTTGTCCCTTAACTTCTTGTGCACGGGCTTTTCTTCGGAGAAATGATGGAAGTCTAAGCTTTTCAATATTTCGTCGGGCTTGGTATTCCAAGCTCTTGGCGCTTGTCGCAATCCATACAAGGCCTTTTAAAGCTTGTAGACTTTATTTTCTTCTCCCCTCCTTTCAAAGCCTTTGGGTTATATCACGAACACTTGTTCCTTTAATTCACCATGCAAGAATGCCGTCTTTACATCAAGATGGTGAATTTCCCAACTATGAGAGGCAGCTAAGGAAACAAGAAGTTAGATTGTTTCAATTTGAGTCACTGGTGCCAATACTTCGTCATAATCAACACCAAATTGTTGTACATAACCCTTTGCGACTAGACGAGCTTTATACTTGTTTATGGAACCATCGGCATTCTTCTTGATTTTGAACACCCATTTTAAACCTATTGTTTAATGCCAATGGGTTTATCAACCAACATCCATGTCTCATTTTTATTGATGGAGTCTATCTCATTTTTCATAGCTTGCATCCGTACGTTTGAAGCTTTAGCTTCTTGATAATTTCTTGGCTCATCGTTTATCATCATCAATAGTTCTTCTTTATCAATGGTGGATGCTAGCATATAATCATCAAGGTACCGAGGTTTTTGCTTCAATCAGCTAGACCTATGCACATTCAGGTATTGTGCATCGTCTATGCTCTCGGGTGGAGTAGCCTCGGGTTGTGACCGCGGACTGTTTGGCTCCTCGGGTTATGATCGTAGGCTTGCTTTCTCGTGGGGAAGGTTCAATATCATCGTTTGAAAGGGCTGGTCCTATATACATTGGTCCAGTACCTTCATCAATCATCTTGCCCAAAACCATTTGAAACATGCCCGGCTTGCTTGCCTCTTGGCCGTGTGACTACCAAGTCCATCTAACTCCTTCATCAAATATTACATCACGGCCTACATAAATCTTCGATTCTTAGGATCATAAAGGCGATATGCCTTGGTACCCGCCTCGGTTCTAAGGTGTACTAAGGGACGCGCTCTATCATCCAACTTCTTCAAGTGAGGTGCATCAATTTTTGCATAGGCTAAACAGCCGAATACCCTTAAGTGTCGAAGACTCGGTTTTTCTCCTTTGTACCTTTTATGCGGTGTTTGATTTTGTAAGGCCCTCATATGGAGACGATTAAGCAAATAAGTGGAGTTTCGTACCACTTCTCCCCACATAAAATTCGGTACTTTCATGGCTTTCAAGATACTTCTAGTCATCTCAATTAGCATTCTATTACAACGTTCTATGAATCCATTTTGATGAGGCGTGTGTGGGCCATCAAGTGCCGTATAATTCCATTCTATTCACAATAGGTCTTGAATCCGATATAAGTCACTCTCATCCTCTATCGTTACGGAACACTTTTATTTCTTTACTTGTATTCTTTTCGACTATGTCTTTGAAGTTCTAGAAGACACCAAGTGCGACATTCTTTTCTTTCAAAATAAACGACCATAATTAACGAGCAAATTCATCAATTAGGACAAAGAAACACCTATTTCCATTGAGGGTGCTTGGCGTGATAGGGCCGAGTAAATCTCCATGGACGAGTTCCAAGAGGCCGGTTGCACGATATGAAGTTTGTTGTGAGAAAGGTAGTCTTGATTGTTTTGCAACAAGACAAGATTCACATGTACAATTTTCTTGATCAATGTGAGGCAATCCGCACACTATTTCCTTTTTCTTCATTTTTTAGGGTTTCGAAGTTGACATGCCCAAGCCATGCATGCCATTTCCATGACACCTCGTCAATCTTAGCTTGAAGACATATCAGAGTTTCCTAATTTATACAAATCTTGTAAAGTTGATTGGAACTCTTGGCTACTTTCATTAACAACCTTCCACTTCCATCATGCAACGTCAATAAGTTGTCTTTTAGCCTCACTTCACATCCGGTCTCTGTAGTTTGTCCAAGGCTATTTATATTACTTCACAATTAGGGTATAAAATATACTTCACTGAGTAGTTTTTGCTCACCTAATTTTCCTTGAAGAAATATCGAGCCTTTGCCTTTAATTTCAACACTGAATCCATCGCCAAATCTTACCTTGCCTTTTACGCTTTTATTTAACTCGGAAAGTTAAGACTTATTTCCCGACATATGGTTTCTTGCTCCGTTGTCTATGTACCAAACATCATCTTCTACAGATTGAGAAATAAACTTGCTCGGAATAATATTTCATCCAAGTTTACTTCTTGAGGAAGATGACCTACCACTTTATGCATAAAAACTGCTTCATCTACATCATGTGTGTCGGTTATGTGTGCTTCATGCTGGACCGTGCACCTGCAATAAATACCACTAGAGGGGGGATGAATAGTGGTTAGCAGAAATTACACTACTACCCTTGATAAAAATCTCCTTTGAAAACAGAATCTGAGACTACCTCAGATTCAGAACCTGTTTTTGAAAAATTCAAAAATCCTTGTAAACAACTCCAAAAATTATGAAAATTTCAAGAACTTAACTTCAATGTGTTAACAAGACTCTTTCCAAAAATTAGATAAAAATAAGATCGTTTGGCCCTTAAAACAAATAAAAAGATTCAGATAGTCAATCTGGACAAAACTGGACAGAATGTTGCGGATATTGGAAAACGTGTTTCTCTTTGAATACTCAACCAAAAAGGTTGATATTTATGTCAAACGACTCTTTAGGATGTCTATTTGATGTTTCCAAAAGGCCCTGACCTTAAACAATTCTTGGTTAAAACAGAATTCAAGTTTTCTCAAAACTTGTCAGAATGCAGTCAGATTGGAGCAGTTATCTTGCAAAGACTGAAAGACCAATTTTACGTTGCTCAAATCTAGTGATTCTTGTTTTAAATAAAAGCTAACAATCTGAATTGTAGATCCACCAAACATCACAAATTTTGAAAGTGTTTAGCTATATTTTTCAAAACGTAATAAGTTATGTAAAAACTGCAGTAAAAACAGGCAGAAAACATAAATGTAAAAAACAAGACGAGAACACCGAGAATTTATCCTGGTATGTTGTTGAGAAATATGTTTGGATACTTTTCAAAGTCATGATTTTAAGTGGTGAATGCATAAAAATGTCACACATGGTGTTGTATGTGATTAAAAGTTGAAAAAGTTGAAAAAGTTGACATCGATCTCTCAGGTTGTTGCACTTCAATCGATATATGTACTTCGATCTCTCACATCGATCGATCCATGTAAGGCAGAGAAAGTTCAAGACCTTACTGTGAGACATCAATCTCTAAACCTGAGACACATCGATCGATCGATGTACACATCAAACCCTCACTTCGATCGATCGATGTAGGTCAGAGACAAACTCTGAAGCTTACTGTGAGACATAGATCTCTGAAGGTGAGGGACTTTGATCGATCGATGTCTAGGGTTTTTAAAAATATTTTTCTAAAATGTGATAAAGTAGTTGTTTTCATTTGTACATGATACATACATGTTCATTATGTGGATATTGTGTGTTTTTGATGATTATAAATGACTTGTGACTAATGTGCGTTGGAAGTTTCTACAACCTACCAAAAAGGCAAAATTGGCATTTTGAGTTTTGTAGGAACATGATATGGTGGAAATTCTTCAAGGACATATTCAACTTATTTATTATGACAAAGGTGGTATTATATTTATTTCTTCTGGAGTTTAATCTCACCAGGGGCATTTTGCTCATTTCACCCCTGAGGGTATTTTTGGTATTTTCAGTCAAGGAATCTCTTGAGTATATTATTATCTTCATTCTTTAGCTGATTTATAATTATTTTGAATATTATATGGTGGCTTTATATTATTTCTCTCACATGATGATATTATTGACTATAGCGGGATATGTGACGAGTTGTGATGTCACATTCTATTTCTTTCTTGAAGACACTTTTGTTGAGAAATATGTTTGGATAATTTTCAAAGTCATGATTTTAAGTGATGAATACTTAAAAATGTCACACATGGTGTTATATGTGATTAAAAGTTGAACAAGTTCACATCGATCGATCTATGTAAGGCAGATAAGTTTAAGACCTTTCTGTGAGACATCGATCTCTAAACCTAAGACACATCAATCGATCGATGTATATCAAACTCTCACTTCGATCGATCGATGTAGGTCAGAGGCAAAACCTGAACCTTTATGTGAGACATCGATCTATGAAGCTGAGGCACTTCGATCGATCGATGTCTAGAGTTTTTAGAAATAATTTTCTAAAATGTGATAAAATGGTTGTTTTCATTTGTACATGATTTATATATGCTCATTATGTGCTTATTATGTGTTTTTGGTGATTATTATTGTCTTGCGACTAACGTGCCTTGGAAGTTTCTACAACTTACCAAAAAGGGCAAAATTGGTATTTTAAGTTTTGTAGGAACATCATATGGTGAAAAATATTTCAAGTGCATATTATTATCTTGGTTATCATGACAAAGGTGGTATTGTGATTATTTTTGATCATCGGGGGCATTTCTGGAGTTTTCTCACACCAGGGGTATTTTGGTCATTTTACCCCCAAGGGTATTTTTGGTATTTTCACTCAAGGAATCTCTTGAGCATATTATTATCTTCATTCTGGAGCTGTGTTATTATTATTTTGAAGATTATATGGTGATCTTATATCTTATTCTCTCAACCGATGATATTATTGACTATAGCTGGATATGTGACGATTTGAGATGTCACATTCTATTTTTTCTTGAAGACCCTCTTATATATGTTATAAGAGGATATTAATCATCATCGTTTAGAGATTACAAGGTGTCCTTGGTGCAAGATTCATCACAATATGTAAAGGAGAAGAAAGTATGAATTTTGGTGTTATATGTTGACATAATCTTGTCAACACTTATTCATTATTTTTTATTCACAAAATATGAGTTGGTATACATACATACAACATCAAAAACGTCCATAAACAGGTGGAGAAGGTGGTATACTCATTTTATGAGTTGGGGACAAGAAGACAAACCAAAAGCAAGCTAATTGGCAAAAGTTGTCAACTTGAAATTTCAAATTTGAAGTTAATGGAGACAAGGTTGTTGGAGATGATTATGGAGGTGCTTTATTTCAAAATTCTCAGCCATCACATGGTCTAAAAGTTGGAGAGAATATGCCATCCATTCACACTATAAATAGGAGGCAAGGTGAAGAAGAGAAGACACACACTTGAAAGCAAAAATTGAAGATTGTTGTCTTGCTATTCTCTTCTCATATTTTCGTTCATACTTTGTGTAGCTAAGGTGTTCCATTTCTAGTTGTTGTCCAGCTACACTATACACACCTTCTTGTGTCTTATTTGTAAGATTGATTAGCCAAATCTATAAGGCTACATCAATAGGTGATAGAGGTGTTGCAACCAAGAGTTGCATAAAGGTGTTCATCCAAGTCTTGAATAGGGTTGGTGTTTAACCCAAGGATCAAGCTTGGTTCTTGCTGTAATTTGGTTCATACCATAGTGAAATCCAAGGAAAGGTGTTCCTTGGGACTGGAGTAGGTCACATTGACCGAACCAGGATAAATTCTCGGTGTTCTTCTCTTGTTTCTTTATTTCTATTTTCTGCCCGTTTTTTACTGCAGTTTTCACACCACTTCTCACAATTTGAAAAAATAGCTAAACATTTTCAAAATTCGTGATTTTTGGTGGAGTTATACTTCAGACTGTTAGCTTTCATTTGCAACAAGAATCACTTGATTTGAGCAAGGGAAAGTTAGTCTTTCAGTCTTTGCAAGATAACTGCTCCAATCTGGCTGCAATCTGACCAGTTTTGATAAAACTTAAATTCTGTATTTTTCAAGAGTTGGTTAAGGTCAGGGCCTTTTTGAAACTTCATCTACACATCCTAAGGAGTGTTTTGATATAAAGATCAACCTTTTTGGTTGAGTATTCAAAGAGAAACACGTTTTGGAAAATCAGCAACATTCTGTCCAATTCTGTCCAGATTGACCATCTGAATCTTTTTATTTATTTGAAGGGTCAAACGATCTTATTTTTGTCTGATTTTTGGATAGAGTCTTGTTAACTCATTGAAGTTACATTCTGGAAAGTTTCATAATTTTTGGAGTTGTGTACAATTATTTGTGAATTTTTGAAAAACGGGTTCTGAATCTGAGGTGGTTTCAGATTCTATTTTCAAAGGGGATTTTAACAAAGGGTTGTAGTGTAATTTCCGCTAACCACTATTCACCCCCCTCTAGTGGTGTTTATTGCAGGTGCACGGTCCAACATTTGGTATCAGAGCCAGACCAACACCACTCAAAAGAAGCAAGATTCAACACCATACAAGGCCAAGAAACAACAATTCATTATATACTGCTTGTCTCAAATCCAAGGTACATACTATGGCTATTGTTTCTCACAAAGGTGAGTTGGAAGGTATGTCTACACAACGTCCTCCTCTTTTTGATGGCAATAATTTTGTTCATTGGAAACTAAGAATGAGGCTATTCTTAATGGCTATAGACATCGATTTATGGTCTATAGTTGAAGATGGGCCGTATATTCCAATGAAAGCTATACAAGTTAGTGGAGTCACTCAAGAAGTCGAAAAATATAAAAGTGAATGGTCATCGGATGATAAAAAGAAAATGTCCATGAATGCTAAAGCTATGCAATTACTTTTGAATGGACTTACAACTTCTGAAGCAGGATATGTGTCAAATTGCACAAGCGCACATGACATGTGGAAATCACTTGTATTAAAGCATGAAGGTACTAGTGGTGTTAAAGAGTCAAAAATAAACATGCTTATGACTGAATTAGAGACTTTCAAAATGTTGCCTAACGAATCCATAACATCTATGGATTTGAGAATTACTAACATTTTCAATGCACTTGAAGCTTTAGGTAAATCTTTTACCAACAATGAGAAAGTTCAAAAGGTGCTGCGAAGCCTTCCCGCTGAATGGGATCCAAAGGTTACGGCAATTGAAGAAACGAAGTCAATTACTAAGATGGACTAATTAATAGGCTCACTCAAAGTATATGAGGTAAAATTGAATCAACGAAAATCTGAATTATCAAAGCCGTCAAGTAAGTCGATTGCTTTTAAATCATCTGAGCAATCTCATAGAAACAATGATGAAAGTAACAGCGATATTGAATTAGATGATGATTTAATATTAATAGCTAGAAAACTTAGAAAGTTTTTCAAAAGGCCTAATCAAAATAGACAACAGTCTTCTTCGTCTTCTTCTCAAACAAAGAAAAATAATTTTAATAATAACAAGTGGAATAATAGAGAATTAAAATGCTATGAATGTGGTAAAAAAGGACACATTTCTTACGATTGTCTGGAAAAGAAAAATAATAATAACAATAATAAGCAAGTCAAAGACAAGGAGCCTCAACGGTCCAAGACAAAGGAGCCAAATGCAAGAAAAGGCAAACGAGCAATGAAGGCGAGCACATGGAGCGACTCGTCTGACTCAGAATCAGAAAATGAAGAAGCTCAAGTCTGCTTCGTATCCAGCGAGGTAATATCTTCTTCTGATATAGATTCTGATAATGAAATGTCATTTGATGAAATGTATGAAGAATTCTTAAAGATGCATGCTCACTGTAAAAGGCTATCTAAAGAGAAAAAGAAACTAACTGAAGAAAATGATAAGTTGAAGACGTCCAACTTGGAATTTTCCGATCAGTTAGAATCTTTTCAACAAGAGTCTTCTAATACTCTTGATTCTTTAGAGAATAAAATTGAATCATATAAGAAAGATGAACAAAAGTTAAAAATGGAAAATAATATGTTAAAGTCTAAGTTAGAAAATTATGAAAAAGAATTAGCACAACTTACTACATCTAAAATAGATTTAGAAAAAATGTTGGAACAGTTTAAGTCTGGAACTAATATGTTAGATACTTTAATTTCATCACAAAAATATGGAAATGATAAAAAGGGGTTGGGCTATATAGAAGAAAATGACAAGTTAGACAAAAAGACTAATTTTATATCATCTAAGTCTAAATTGCCATATAGTACAACTAAGTCAAATGTACACATTTTGCCTACTCCTTCCTCTACTCATTCTAAGGTAAAAATACAGCATGCACCTCCAAAATCAACAAGGCAAAACTTTCCATCTAGATCACATAAAAATTATGCATTTATGTATAAAAATGTATCTAGGCAAAATCAAATGCATCCAACGTATTATAATGCATATAAACCTAAATATAGGCAACATACATATCCTCCTTATAAGACTTATAGGAATGTAAATACATTATATGATTATACATACATGGCTCCATTCAAGAAACAAAATCATATGCCTCACACTCATTATCAAAGTTGTCCAAAATATAATGCATATAAACCAAGATATAACATGTATGACAATGTATCGTCTTTTAAATGGAATCGTCAAATAAATGTTAATCCTCTTTATTCAACTTATGAAAATGCCAAATATGTGCCCAAAAGGTACATCCAAATTTGGATACCCAAAGGGTATATAAACAAAGATGGAACCTCTAACATTCAAGGAACCAAGTAAAGGGTACCTAAAACTTTGTCTCCATTGTAGGAAAAACGCAAAGAATGCAAGAAGGAGACAAAGTCAAAGAATCTAAAAACCAAATGGTTTTTAGATAGCGGGTGTTCAAGGCACATGACGGGCAACCCCAAACTATTCACCGAACTGGAACAAATCGATAATGGAGGAAAGGTGACATTCGGTGACAACAACCAAGGCAAGGTTATTGGAAAAGGAACAATTGGGGACCCTAACACATTTCAAATACGAAATGTGTTGTTAGTAAGCAATCTTTCTTACAATTTATTAAGTATTTCGCAACTTATAGATTCTGGTTATCATGTCTCTTTTCTTCCTAATTGTTGTGATATAATAAATGAAAAGGGAGAAATTGTTCTAAAGGGAAATAGGGATGGTAACATTTACACACTATCACTAAATAATATATTGAATGCTAGGATTAAGTGTTTAGTATCACATGACTTAGATGTGAACTTATGGCATAGACGGCTAGGCCATATAGGAGTTTCAACCATAGAAAAATTATATAAGAAGAATCTAATTAGAGGAATGCCTAAGTTAGACTTAGATAATTTTCAATTATGTGAAACATGTATTAAAGGAAAACATATAAAAGAAACAATGAAACCAAAACATGAAGTGAGTACTAGTCATATACTAGAATTGCTTCACTTAGACTTATTTGGTCCAAGTAGGACAAGAAGTCTAGGTGGACACTACTATGTCTGTGTCATAGTAGATGATTACTCACGCTACACATGGACATTGTTCTTAACACACAAAGACGATGCTCCATTAGCAATCAAAACTCTTATTAAACAACTTGAAAATATTTATGAAGAAAATGTTAAAAGAATTAGAAGCGATAGAGGTGGTGAATTTAAAAACAAAGACGTAATAAAATTTTGCGAACTATATGGAATAAAACATGAATTCTCACCACCTAGAACACCACAACTTAATGGAGTTGTTGAACGTAAAAATAGAACAATTCAAGAAGTTGCTAGGACAATGCTGTGTGAAAATAAATTACCTAAATATTTATGGGCTGAAGCTGTTAGTTGTGCATGCTATATTATAAATAGGCTCACTATTAGAAAGAAATTAAATAAAACGCCTTATGAATTGCTAAACAATAGACAACCTAAGATAGATTATCTTAAAGTATTTGGATGTAAATGTTTTGTGCTGAACACTAAGGATAATCTAGATAAATTTGAATAAAAGTCTATTGAATGCATATTTGTTGGGTATTCAACTAACTCAAGAGCATATAGGTGTTATAATCCTGCATCTAGAAAAATAATTGAATCCATACATGTGAAATTCAATGAAAATGCATGCTTTGAAGTTAGTGATAAACATCAACATAAACAAGAAAATAATGTTGAAAATATGTTTGATGATGATGATATATTACTTGAGCCTGTTCATGATCATCTAGAACCAACTTCCCCTGAACAAGATGTGCATGAACCTTTAGGTGAAATAAATCAAGAAATTTTACAATTGGAAGATAATCTATCTAACTTACAGGATGTTCCAATCGTATATGAAAATGTTCACACGAATGAAACATTTGAACTAGAAGAAGGTGAACCTAGTCAACTTAGGAATTGGTGGCTTATAGAAGATAAACATAAACACCCCAAAGAGCTAATCATTGGTGATCCAAGTGTTGGGATTAGAACACGTAGAAATATAAGTCAACTTGAAGGACATAGCTTAATCTCACAATTAGAACCTAAGAACGTAAAGGAAGACTTAGGTGACATATCATGGATAGATGCTATGCATGAGGAATTAAATCAATTCACAAGGAACAACGTGTGGGACTTAGTACCTAAACCTGAAGACAAGTCTATCATAGGAACTAAATGGGTTTTTAGGAATAAAATGGATGAACAAGGAAATATTACAAGGAATAAGGCTAGACTAGTCGCACAAGGTTATAATCAACAAGAAGGAATAGATTATGAAGAAACATTTGCACCCGTTGCACGACTAGAAGCAATTAGATTATTACTTGCGATTGCAAGTATAAGCAAAATTAAGCTCTTCCAAATGGATGTCAAGAGTGCGTTCTTGAATGGATACATCCAAGAAGAAGTGTTTGTAAAACAACCTCCTGGATTCGAAGATCCGAAGAATCCGAACCATGTTTATAAGCTTAAGAAAGCTCTATATGGTTTAAAACAAGCTCCAAGAGCTTGGTATGATAGATTTGCAAACTTTCTTATTGCAAATAATTATCAAAGGGGGACCATCGACAACACATTATTCCTAAGAAGAAAAGGTAATGATTTGTTAATAGTTCAAATATACGTAGATGATATAATCTTTGGTTCAACCAACCCTACTTTAGTAAAAGACTTCGAAGAATGTATGAAGTCAGAGTTTGAAATGTCAATGGTAGGAGAGTTGAATTATTTCTTAGGACTTCAAATTAAACAAACCCCTCAAGGAATTCACATTAGCCAACTTAAGTATGTCAATGATATGATTAAGAAGTTTGGCTTTGAAGAGTTGAAACCTACAACTAACCCTATGAGTGTTAGTACCAAACTTGATAAGGATGAAAACGGTAAACCTTTTGATGACACACTTTATAGGTCTATGATTGGCTCATTGTTATACTTAACTGCATCAAGACCTGATATTATGTTTAGTGTGTGTATGTGTGCTAGGTTTCAATCTTGTCCTAAGGTATCACATTACAATACAGTGAAAAAGATCTTTAGATATCTTAAGCATACACCTCACTTAGGATTGTGGTATGATAGAAACGCTAAGTTGGAATTACACGCATATAGTGATGCTGATTATGGTGGTTGCAGGTTAGATAGAAAATCCACTAGCGGTACATGTCAATTTATAGGAACCAATTTGATCTCTTGGTTTTCTAAAAAGCAAGCTAGTGTAGCTCTTTCTACCACTGAAGCCGAGTATATTGCTTTGAGTTTGTGTACTACCCAAATACTTTGGCTTAAACAGCAACTTAGTGATTTTGGCATTAAAATGAATAAGATTCCAATTTTCTGCGATAGCACAAGTGCAATCAATCTTTCCCGGAATCCGGTACTTCATTCTAAGGCCAAACACATTGAGGTGCGATACCACTTTCTTCGCGATCATGTTCAAAATGAGGACATAGTGATAAACCATATAAGAACTGATCACCAAATCGCTGACATCTTCACCAAACCCCTTAATCAAGCCACTTTTGAAAACTTACGAGCCAAATTAGGAATGATGACTTACGATACCATTGTATAGTTCTATCTTTTGCATGATTTGCAAAATAAAGGGGGAGATAGAATAAGAACATGATTTTAGTTGGTAAGTCATGTTTTAGTTGGTAAGTCATGATGAATCATATGCTAAGTTTTATTGGTATAAATTTTGGAGCATAGGTTAAGGGGGAGAGTATGAGTTGCGGGGGAGCGGCATACTATTTAAAAGTTGAAAACATAGTTGAAAACATTTGGTTAAACTTTTGGTTATAAGTTGTGACATTAAAATCATGTTAGGTTATTTTGAAAATCATCCAAAAGGGGGAGAATGTTGAGAAATATGTTTGGATAATTTTCAAAGTCATGATTTTAAGTGATGAATACTTAAAAATGTCACACATGGTGTTATATGTGATTAAAAGTTGAACAAGTTCACATCGATCGATCTATGTAAGGCAGATAAGTTTAAGACCTTTCTGTGAGACATCGATCTCTAAACCTAAGACACATCAATCGATCGATGTATATCAAACTCTCACTTCGATCGATCGATGTAGGTCAGAGGCAAAACCTGAACCTTTATGTGAGACATCGATCTATGAAGCTGAGGCACTTCGATCGATCGATGTCTAGAGTTTTTAGAAATAATTTTCTAAAATGTGATAAAATGGTTGTTTTCATTTGTACATGATTTATATATGCTCATTATGTGCTTATTATGTGTTTTTGGTGATTATTATTGTCTTGCGACTAACGTGCCTTGGAAGTTTCTACAACTTACCAAAAAGGGCAAAATTGGTATTTTAAGTTTTGTAGGAACATCATATGGTGAAAAATATTTCAAGTGCATATTATTATCTTGGTTATCATGACAAAGGTGGTATTGTGATTATTTTTGATCATCGGGGGCATTTCTGGAGTTTTCTCACACCAGGGGTATTTTGGTCATTTTACCCCCAAGGGTATTTTTGGTATTTTCACTCAAGGAATCTCTTGAGCATATTATTATCTTCATTCTGGAGCTGTGTTATTATTATTTTGAAGATTAAATGGTGATCTTATATCTTATTCTCTCAACCGATGATATTATTGACTATAGCTGGATATGTGACGATTTGAGATGTCACATTCTATTTTTTCTTGAAGACCCTCTTATATATGTTATAAGAGGATATTAATCATCATCGTTTAGAGATTACAAGGTGTCCTTGGTGCAAGATTCATCACAATATGTAAAGGAGAAGAAAGTATGAATTTTGGTGTTATATGTTGACATAATCTTGTCAACACTTATTCATTATTTTTTATTCACAAAATATGAGTTGGTATACATACATACAACATCAAAAACGTCCATAAACAGGTGGAGAAGGTGGTATACTCATTTTATGAGTTGGGGACAAGAAGACAAACCAAAAGCAAGCTAATTGGCAAAAGTTGTCAACTTGAAATTTCAAATTTGAAGTTAATGGAGACAAGGTTGTTGGAGATGATTATGGAGGTGCTTTATTTCAAAATTCTCAGCCATCACATGGTCTAAAAGTTGGAGAGAATATGCCATCCATTCACACTATAAATAGGAGGCAAGGTGAAGAAGAGAAGACACACACTTGAAAGCAAAAATTGAAGATTGTTGTCTTGCTATTCTCTTCTCATATTTTCGTTCATACTTTGTGTAGCTAAGGTGTTCCATTTCTAGTTGTTGTCCAGCTACACTATACACACCTTCTTGTGTCTTATTTGTAAGATTGATTAGCCAAATCTATAAGGCTACATCAATAGGTGATAGAGGTGTTGCAACCAAGAGTTGCATAAAGGTGTTCATCCAAGTCTTGAATAGGGTTGGTGTTTAACCCAAGGATCAAGCTTGGTTCTTGCTGTAATTTGGTTCATACCATAGTGAAATCCAAGGAAAGGTGTTCCTTGGGACTGGAGTAGGTCACATTGACCGAACCAGGATAAATTCTCGGTGTTCTTCTCTTGTTTCTTTATTTCTATTTTCTGCCCGTTTTTTACTGCAGTTTTCACACCACTTCTCACAATTTGAAAAAATAGCTAAACATTTTCAAAATTCGTGATTTTTGGTGGAGTTATACTTCAGACTGTTAGCTTTCATTTGCAACAAGAATCACTTGATTTGAGCAAGGGAAAGTTAGTCTTTCAGTCTTTGCAAGATAACTGCTCCAATCTGGCTGCAATCTGACCAGTTTTGATAAAACTTAAATTCTGTATTTTTCAAGAGTTGGTTAAGGTCAGGGCCTTTTTGAAACTTCATCTACACATCCTAAGGAGTGTTTTGATATAAAGATCAACCTTTTTGGTTGAGTATTCAAAGAGAAACACGTTTTGCAAAATCAGCAACATTCTGTCCAATTCTGTCCAGATTGACCATCTGAATCTTTTTATTTATTTGAAGGGTCAAACGATCTTATTTTTGTCTGATTTTTGGATAGAGTCTTGTTAACTCATTGAAGTTACATTCTGGAAAGTTTCATAATTTTTGGAGTTGTGTACAATTATTTGTGAATTTTTGAAAAACGGGTTCTGAATCTGAGGTGGTTTCAGATTCTATTTTCAAAGGGGATTTTAACAAAGGGTTGTAGTGTAATTTCCGCTAACCACTATTCACCCCCCTCTAGTGGTGTTTATTGCAGGTGCACGGTCCAACAACTTTTATATATGTTATTGGAGGATATTTATCATCATATTTCATAGAATTTAAAGGTGTTCAAGGTGTGGAGACGATCACAACATACAAGAAGAAATAGTTGAAATTTTGGTGTTATATGTTGACATAATCTTGTCAACTATTATTTGTGGATTTCTTCTTCAAAAATCTGAGTTGATATACCTGTATATATATGTTGAAAAACGTGTATATGCAGTCGGATATAATGTGTAATTCATTTTATAGATTGGTGACAAGTGGATAAGCCAAAAAGGAGCTAGTTGGCAAAATTGTCAACTTGGAAAGTTAGAATTAGTAGCCAACGGATACTAGGCTAATCTTGGAGCTATTTTTTGTTTGAATTTGTCAATTCTCATATGCCTATTCTCAAGGCAAGGAGTTGAGGGGATATTGGAGGAATATCACATTCTATCTTCTGCTTATTATCTTCGTTTTGTAAAGGATAATTATGACATGCCAAGGTGGAAATTTCGGCCAACAATGTGTGTCCAAGGTGGACCAATCATTTTTCTTGATGTTGCCAAGTGTACAAGGCCAACCAATGATGTGAAGACACTTAAGCTTGATGATATAGATGGTGACACATGTGCATTCTTATCTCCAAGGCTCAACTCACACTCTAAATAGGAGGCAATGGATGAAGTAGAAGAACACACTTGAAGCTCACTTGAAGGCATTTGTTGATTTGTCTAGCTATCTTTTCTTCTTCTTGTTCTTGTTTCATTCTTTGTAGCCAAGGTGTTCTTGTTGTATTTGTTGGAAAGCTACAAGCCTCTTGAGCTTCATTTGTAATATTGATTAGCCCATTCTAGAAGACTACATCAATAGGTGGTAGAGGTGTTGCAACTAAGTGTTGCATAGAAGGTGTTTATCCAAGTCTTGAATAGGGTGGGTGTATAACCCAAGAAGCAAGCTTGGTTCTTGTTGTAAGTTGATTCATACCATAGTGAAATCCAAGGAAAGGTGTTCCTTGGGACTAAAGTAGGTCACATTGACCGAACCAGGATAAATCCTCGGTGTTCTTGTCTTGTTTCTACATTTCTATTTTCTGCCCATTTTTACTGCAGTTTTCACACAATTTCTCACGTTTTAAAAAATAGATAAACACTTTCAAAATATGTATTTTTGGTGGAGTTATACTTCAGACTGTTGGCTTTCATTTGCAACAATAATCACTTGATTTGAGCAAGGGAAAGTTAGTCTTTTAGTCTTTGCAAGATAACTGCTCCAATCTGACCAGTTTTGAGAAAACTTGAATTCTGCTTTAATCAAGAATTATTCAAGGTCAGGGCACATTGGAAACATAAACTAGACATCCTAAGGAGTATTTTGACAGAAAGTTTAACCTCTTTGGTTAAGTATTCAAAGAGAACACATTTTCCAATTTCAGCAACATTCAGTCCAATTCTATCTAGATTGACCATCTGAATCTTTTTATTTGTTTGAAAGACCAACCGATCTTATTTTTGTCTGATATTTAGACAGAGTCTTGTTAACACATTGAAGTTAAGTTCTAGAAATTTTCATAATTTTTAGAGTTGTGTACAAGGATTTTTGAATTTTGCAAATACGGGTTATGAAACTGAGGTAGTTGAAGGCAAAGAAACAATATTTCAAAGTAGCCTGCTAATCTCAAAACAAAGACACATACAATGGCCATAGTTTCTCACAAAGGTGAGTTGGAAGGTATGTCCACACAACGTCCTCCTCTTTTTGATGGTAATAATTTTGTTCATTGGAAACTATGAATGAGGCTATTCTTAATGTCTATACACATTGATTTATGGTCTATAGTTGAAGATGGGCTGTACATTCCAATGAAAATTGTACAAGTTAGTGGAGTCACACAAGAGGTTGAAAAATATAAAAGTGAATGGTCATTGGAAGATAAAAAGAAAATTTTCATGAATGCTAAAGCTATGTAATTACTTTTGAATGGACTTACAACTTTTGAAGCAGAATATGTTTCAAATTGCACAAGTGCACACGACATGTGGAAATCATTAAAATTAAAGCATGAAGGTACTAGCGGGGTACAAGAGTAAAAAATAAACATGCTCATGTCTGAGCTTGAATCTTTCAAAATGTTGGCAAAGGAATCCATAACATCTATGGATTTGAGGATTACTAACATTTTCAATGCCCTTGAAACTTTAGGCAAATCATTCACGAACAATGAAAATGTTCAAAAGGTGATGCGAAGCCTTCCTGCTGAATGGGATCCAAAGGTCACGACGATTGAAGAAACGAAATCGATCACAAAAATAGACGAATTGATAAGCTCACTAAGAGTATATGAGGTAAAACTAAACCAACGGAAGTCCGAGTCATCTAAATCATTCGGTAAGTCAATAGCTTTCAAATCAACTAAATCACATACAAATAATGATGATAGTAATAGTGATACTGAATTAGACGATGACTTGATATTGATAGGTAGAAAACTTAGAAAGTTTCTTAAAACGTCCTAATAAGAATAGACAATGATCTTCTTCTTCTTCTTCTCAACCCAGGAAAAATAACTCTAATAACAACAAATGGTATAATAAAAAGTTAAAGTGTTATGAATATGGTCAAAAAGGAAACATCTCTTATGATTGTCCGACAAAGAAAAACGCCAACAATAATAATAATAATAACAATAAACAATAAAAGGAGACGTAAAATCAAAGGCAAAGGAGACCAAGCCAAGGAAAGACAAACGAGCAATGAAGGTGAGCACATAGAGCGACTCATCCGACTCAGAATCCGACACTTAGGAAGCTCAAGTCTGCTTTGTATCTAACGAGGTAAGTTCTTCATCTGATGATGATTCTGATAGTGAAATGACATTTGATGAAATGTATGAAGAATTTTTAAGAATGCATGCTCACTATAAGAGGCTGTCTAAAGAAAAAAAGAAACTAATTGAAGAAAATGACAAGTTAAAGACGTCCAACTTGGAATTTTCCGATCAATTAGAATGTTTTAAACAAGAGTCTAATAATACTCTTGATTCTTTAGAATTTAAAATTGAATCATACAGGAAAAATGAACATACACTAAAAACTGAAAATAGCATGTTCAAATCTAAGGTAGAAAGTTGTGAAAATGAAATAGTACAACTTAAATCTTCCAAACTTAGCTTAGAAAAAATGTTAGAACAATTTAAATCTGGTGCAAATATGTTAGATACACTTATATCGTCGCAAAACTATGGAAATGATAAAACCGGGTTAGGATATAAAGAAGAAAATGCCAAAGTAGATAAGAAGACTAAGTTTGTCTCATTTAGTACAAAAATGCCATATAATACAACAAAATCAACTTTGACTGCTGCCTTCTTCTACTCCTTCTTCTATTTATTCTAAGGCAAAAATACAACACGCACCCACAAAAGTGCACACGTATAAACATGCAAATAGGCAAAACTTTGCATCTAGACAACCGAGAAATTATGCCTATATGTATACAAATGCAACTAGACATAATAAAATGCATCCAACTTTTTATGAACCTAAGTACAAGCAACACTCATATAAGTCATATAGAAATGCATATGAACATACATGCATAGCACCATATAAGAAACAAAATCATATGCCTTACATAAGCTATCAAAATCAGCCCCAACAAAGTACATATAAACCAAGATACAACATGTATAACAATGCATCTTCATGTAATGTATATGCTAATTCTCCTTATTTTTCTAATTATAACTATGCTTTTTCTAATTATAACTATGCTAAAAATGTGCCAAAAAGGTGCATCCAAGTTTGGATACCCAAAGGGTATATAAACAAGGATGGTGTCCCTAACATTCAAGGACCCAAATAAAGGGTACATAAAACTTTGTCTCCATTGCAGGAAAATTGCAAAGAATGCAAGAAGGAGGCAAAGTCGAAAAATCTAAAAACCAAATGGTTTTTAGATAGTGGATGTTCAAGACATATGACGGGAAACCCCAAAATTTTCACCGAACTTGAACATACTGAGAATGGAGGAAAGGTAACATTCGGCGACAACAACAAAGGACAAGTTGTTGGAAAAGGAACAATTGGGGACCCTAACACATTTCAAATACGAAATATGTTGTTAGTAAGTAATCTTTCTTATAATTTTTTAATTATTTCTCAACTTATAGATTGCGGATATAATGTTTATTTTCTTCCCAATTCTTGTGATATGATAGATGGTGTAGAGAAAAAAGGGTTTGAGTGATTTCAAAATATATGATTTAAATGAGCTTAAAAACGCGTGCGAGATAAATATGCATGATATATTGCATATTACTTGCCTTATATAGTTCATATATAATGTTGCCGTACTAACGAGCCATGAATCTTTAAAGCTTACATCAAATGGCGAACATTTGTTGTGTTTATACTATTTTCAGGTGCCACCATTAATGAACTAAACTAGTTCATTAAGTGAAGTACTTAGTTAATTAAACTAAGTAGTTCACTAAAGGAAGCTACATTTGGACAAGGCACAAAGGCAACAAGGCTAAGAAAGGAATGTCCCCTCTTCCTCATTTACCACACATATACACGGCATATATATATATATAAATATATATATTTTCAGATTTTTTTAAAAAAGGCACATACACATGTATTCCAACGTACTACCGACACGTTATATATATATTTTACGTACGTACGTTAACGTCACACCACCATACTTAACTCATATTTATGAGTATATTCAGGTCTTATATCATATGATATAAGTCATGGTGATGATAAATTAAATACGACACGTTGAAAGGTTCTAAACCGAAAATTGTCGTATCGGGCGAATACTGAAACTTCGCCAACGTGTCACGTACTTGCCATAAATAGATGGCCAGCCCCTAGACTTTGAAAATACTCATTATTTTCGTGCCTATGATGTTATTTCCAGCCATAAAATCATTCCATGTTGGCACACACAAATCACCCCACATTAAGGACAAATTGTGGAGATTCCAATTTCAATTTTGTGACATGTATAGGCGCTACTTTAATCAGCCTTATAAGCTGAATATTAAAGTTTATATTATGTATATTATGTGTAACATAATATATATAACATGTGCAAAAAGTTGGAGTTCAATTAGAGAAAAATCGGGTAATCGATAAACATCGAAAATTCGGTTTTCTACGTACACAACCACCGTAGGTTTCCTCTATCCAGCCTTCGGGGTGTGCTGTCCCTTGTCCCTACAAAACAAATCTGGGCCCTTCCCCACGGGCTTACTTAGGACAGTCCTCGAGCTTCTTCAAACCACTCCCGACAGTCCGAGGATGGCCACGTGTTCCTAGTCGGATGAATGAAGAAGCGCGCCGGGGTAGACTTCAACTCGGCTTGAGTCTTTTCCTTATCCCTCTTCATAGTAGGTACACTATTCTCTGCTCGTTCCCTATCTTTCCGAAGAGTCACTTTACAGCCCGAGGTTGAATCGATCATCACAAGAAGAATTAGGCCAAAAATTAGGATACATTCTGGGTAGAGAAATGGAACGTTTTTGGCACATCGTACTACATGTATCTACACACTTTTTAAATATGTCATACATCTCAAAGTGTTCTAGAAAATTAAATTAAGGGCTGATTGGAATATACTATGTGTGTATTATTAAATGTGCACTATTTTACAAAGTTTGCAAAAAATAAAATTCAGCACATACATATACATGTTATACACACCTAATATAGCTGAGATGTAGCATATGTGGAGCATTGTTGGCATATTGATTGGTCAAGAATCAATCATACAATGTTGGTGATTTAAAGAAAGAAGTTACAAAAGGTAATGTTTCAAACTTTATCTCATTTGAAACACATGCTGAAAATTTCAGCATGTGAATACTAGGCTGGCCGATTTTCACCATTAATTAGCCTATATTTTGTGTCTTGAAATTGTTGGACCGTGCACCTGTAATAAACACCACTAGAGAGGGGTGAATAGTGGTCAGCGGAAATTACACTACAAACCCTTTGTTAAAATCCCCTTTAAAAACAGAATCTGAAACCACCTCAGATTCAGAACCCGTTTTTCAAAAATTCACAAATAATTGTACACAACTCCAAAAATTGTGAAACTTTCCATAATTTAAATTCAATGAGTTAACAAGACTCTATCCACAAATTAGACAAAAATAAGATCGTTTGACCCTTCAAATAAATAAAAAGATTCAGCTGGTCAATCTGGACAGAATTGGACAGAATGTTGCTGATTTTGCAAAACGTGTTGCTCTTTGAATACTCAACCAAAAAGGTTGATCTTTATATCAAAACACTCCTTAGGATGTGTAGATGAAGTTTCCAAAAGGCCCTGACCTTAACCAACTCTTGAAAAATACAGAATTTAAGTTTTCTCAAAACTGGTCAGATTGCACCCAGATTGAAGCAGTTATCTTGCAAAGACTGAAAGACTAACTTTTCCTTGCTCAAATCAAGTGATTCTTGTTGTAAATGAAAGCTAACAATCTGAAGTATAACTCCACCAAAAATCACAAATTTTGAAAATGTTTAGATATTTTTTTAAATTGTGAGAAGTTGTGTGAAAACTGCAGTCAAAACGGGCAGAAAATAGAAATAAAGAAACAAGAGAAGAACACCGAGAATTTATCCTGGTTCGGTCAATGTGACCTACTCCAGTCCCAAGGAACACCTTTCCTTGGATTTCACTATCAAATGGACACCTTACAACAAGATCCAAGCTTGATCCTTGGGTTATACACCAACCCTATTCAAGACTTGGATAATCACTTCTATGCAACTCTTGGTTACAACACCTCTACCACCTATTGATGCAGCCTTATAAATTTGGCTAATCAATCATACAAATCCAACTCAAGAAGGTGTGTATAGTGTAGCTGGACAACAAAGAAAATTGGAACACCTTAGCTGCACAAAGTATGAACGAAAATATGAGAAGAGAATAGCAAGACAACAATCTTCAATTTTGCTTTCAAGTGTGTGTCTTCTCTTCTTCACCTTGCCTTCTATTTATAGAGTGAATTGATGGCATATTCCCTCCAATTTTTAGACCATGTGATGGCTGAGAATTTTGAATTAAAACACCTCCATAATCATCTCCAACAATTTTGTCTCCATTACATTCAAATTTGAAATTTCAAGTTGGCAACTTTTGCCAACTAGCTTGCTTTTGGTTTGTCTTCTTGTCTCCAACTCATAAAATGAGAAAAACATCATCTCCACCTGTATAATCACGTTTTGGAGGCTGTGTATATGTATACCAACTCAGAATTTTGAGGAGAAATCAACAAATAATAGTTGATAAGGTTATGTCAACATATAATATCAAAATTCCCATTTCTCCTTGACATATTGTAATGAATCTTGCACCAAGGACACCTTGTAATCTCTGAAAGATGATGATTAAGAACCTCCAATAACATATATATAAGAGTCTTCAAGAGAAAATAGAACGTGACATCGAATACCATCACATATCCCGCTACCGTCGATAAAATCATCAAATGAGAGAATAAAATAGAAAAACACCAAATAATCTTCAAGAATATATTAAATGAACTCCAGAATGAATATAATAAGATACTCAAGAGATTCCTTGAGTAAAAATACCAAAAATACCCTTGGGGGTAAAATGACCAAAATACCCCTGGTGTGAGAAAACTCCAGGAATGCCCCCGATGGTCAGAAATAATCACAATACCACCTTTGTCATGATAACCAAGATAATAATATGCACTTGAAATATTTTTCACCATATGATGTTCCTACAAAACTTAAAATGCCAATTTTGCCCTTTTTGGTAAGTTGTAGAAACTTCCAAGGCACGTTAGTCACAAGACAATAATAATCACCAAAAACACATAATAAGCACATAATGAGCATGCATAAATCATGTACAAATGAAAACAACCATTTTATCACATTTTAGAAAATTATTTCTAGAAACTCTAGACATCGATCGATCGAAGTGCCTCAGCTTCATAGATCGATGTCTCACATAAAGGTTCAGGTTTTGTCTCTGACCTACATTGATCGATCGAAGTGAGAGTTCGATGTACATTGATCGATCGATGTGTCTCAGGTTTAGAGATCGATGTCTTACAGAAAGGTCTTAAACTTTTCTGCCTTACATAGATCGATTGATGTGAGAGATCTATGTACATAGATCGATCGATGTGCAACAACCTGAGAGATCGATGTCAACTTGTTCAACTTATTCAACTTTTAATCACATATAACACCATGTGTGACATTTTTAAGTATTCATCACTTAAAATCATGACTTTGAAAATTATCCAAACATATTTCTCAACAGAAATATATGATTAATTGGAAGAAGAATTGGAAGTAATTTGAATAAGATATGAATTCATAAATGGTGATATTTTGAATATCACACATGCTGAAAATTTCAGCATGTGTGTGTATGCATCTTGGCCGAATTCTTGGCCATATTAGTGTCCAATTTCATTTCAAAAAATGATGAGATTATTATCTACTCATTGGTGATTTATTTTAAAAGAAAAATCAATGAAAATTTGGAAATAATTTGAATTATATCACATGTATCTCATGCTGAAATTTCAGCATGTCAAGTATCCTTTATGGCCGATTTTTTGCTTAATTTGTTGGAGAAATTATCTTGATTGATTTGGGTGATAATCTTATGAGTTATGACAAATATTTTATGATGATTTTGGCACATGTTTTTAGTGGAATTCTCAGATTTTCCAAGTCATCAAATGATGACAGCATTCAACCAATCAATGAGTGCCAAGTAAGCAAAAGTTAAATGATCATCCAATGAGGAGGTGCCAAGTAAGAGAGATCATGTCACAATAATGCCACACATTCTCCAAATGACTTAGAAGATAATTTTCTAGAGAAGAAGGACCTATAGGGGGGACGGCCAAGGTGGTTAAAAGGAAAGGAAGAAGATCAAAATAAAGACAAGAACAAGCATTGCAAATTCAAGTGATAAAAACGCCTAGCTCTCTTCTTCTACACTCTCTTTCTTTCTTCTTTCAAAAAGCCTATTGTACTTACATTCATATTCTTGAATAGGCTTATCTTAGACCACCACACATTCTTTATCTTTGTAAAAGATTGATCAAGGTGTGATCAATCTTCATTCTTGCAAGGTGGTGGTGTTCGTGCGTAATTGTATTCATCATACAAGGTTTGTAAAGGTTTGGAGTTGGTGTGTAACTCCATCAACCCTGTGGTAAGGTGTATTTGTGTTGTGTGACTAGTGTGAACCGAGGAAGGTGTTCCTCAAAGACTGGAGTAGGTTGGTTATAACCGAACCAGTATAAAATTCTCGGTGTCATTTACTTTCAGCACTTATATTCTGTTTCAGCACTGTTTTTCATTTTTGATTACATTCGTAAAAATAGTAAACGTTTTTCGAAAATTACAAACATTTCTAGAATCATAGCCACACGTCTTAGGGTTAATTTGGCACAAGTTGCAACCCTTTTGGATAAGTATAAGTCAATCAAATATCCAAAGTTCTGAGACTAGTGCAGTCTGATTTTCAGGTTTGCAAAGGTTGAGACTTTGAGTGTATTTGACTAACTTTCCGAAAGAATTTTTCAAAACTGTTTCAACCCATTTAAATACAACATATAAGGGGTTAGTGGTTAAAATTTCAGATCAATTGGAGTTAAGTACAAATAGGAATAAATTTTTCAAAACAGTCTACCGTTTCTAGCAGATTCGCACAATCTGACCACTAACGATTTGTGAAGGGGTTAAAGGTTGAATTTAAATCTGAAATTTTTAGGAGACACTCATAACATCTGAGGATAAGTTCTCTCAAAATTTCAGAATTGTTGAAGACCTAAAACCTGGTTTTAATAACATTTTAAAACTGGTCCTGAAAACAGAAATTGTTTTCAGAAGTTGAGTTTTTGGTTTTAAACAATTTTAAAGACCACACTTTCCGCACCAACTATTCAACCCCCCTTCTAGTGGTGCCTTGTAGATCCTACAAGTGGTATCAGAGAGCAGGAACACTCACTACAAAGGATGCAACGATTCAGTGAGATGGCAACCACAAATCTCAAAACCGAGCAAGAAGGTATGTCGAGCCAAAGACCTCCTCTTTTTGACGGTGAGTCTTTCATTCAATGGAAACTAAGAATGAAGCTTTTTCTTATGGCAATAGACATTAATCTTTGGTCAATTATAGAAGATGGTCATTTTGTTCCATCTAAGTTATCCACCGTAGACGGAGTCACACTAGAAGTTGTCAAACCTAGACAAGAATATACAAGTGATGATAAAAAGAAACTTAGCATGAATGCTAGGGCCATGCAATTACTCTTAAATGGATTAAGTAAGAGTGAGTCTAGTTATGTCTCAAACTGTTCTAGTGCACAGGAAATGTGAGAATACTCAAAATGAAACACGAAGGCACGAATCAAGTAAAAGAGTCAAAGATAAACATGCTTATGTCCACACTTGAGTCGTTTAAATTATTGCCTAATGAATCTATTGTTGATATAGATCTTCATTTGACTAACATCTACAATTCTCTTGAGTCTCTTGGTAAAGCCTTTACTATGCAGGAAAAAGTACAGAAAGTCTTGCGAAGCCTTCCATCAGAGTGGGACCCTAAGGTAACCGCAATAGAAGAAAGCAAAGAAACGAACTCAATAAAGATGGAAGAGTTAATTGGATCACTTAAGGTTTATGAGAATAAACTCACCATACGGAAATTGGAATCATCTAAACAAGGTAAAGCTATTGCTTTTAAATCAAATGAATACGTCTCTACTTCTTCCTATCACGTAGATGATAGTGATTCTGAATCGGATAACGATGACCTAATTCTATTGGCTAAAGGTTTAAGAAAATTTATGAGAAGGTCATTTAGAAACAAAAATAAGGGAACTACAACTAAAAGAAATAAGAACAAGACAAATGATAAAGATGTTAAATGTTATGAATGTGGCAAACTTGGACATTTATCATATGACTGCCCCAATAGAGAAAAGCAAACAAATAAATACCATGACAAGGAACGGAACAAGAATAGACTCGTCTCAGAACCCAAGCAAAGGAAACGTGCTCTAAAAGCATCCACTTGGAGTGATACTTCGGATTCCAAGACTGAAACCGAAGAAGAGACTGCACAAGTATGCTTTGTGTCTAAAGCATCTAATGAGGTATCATCTAATTCTGATTCTGACTCTGAGCCTTCTTATGATGATCTTTTTAGTCAGTATTTAGAATTGCATAAATTCACAAAGACTCTCGCTAAAGAAAAGAAGCGACTAATTGAAGACAAGAAGATGTTAGAATCCTCTAACGAAAATCTTGTCGCTCAATTAAATGATTCTAAACAAGAGTCATCATGCATCATCAATGCATTAAAGACAGAGATTTCATCATTGACCGCTCAAAATAATGAAATGAAATCCGAGATTTCAAGTTTGAAATCAAGGAATACAGACTTAGAGAAAATGATGAAACAGTTTGATACGGGATCTAACATGCTGCATCGTATTATCTTATAACAAAAGCATGATAGTAACAAAACAGGTTTGGGATACGTTGAGACAAATGAAGCATCCACCAAACCAACTAAGTTCGTTGTGTCTAAGAAAGTAGACACCCCAAAGCCAAAAACGGCGTCTAAGATGACGCACAGACCTCTCCCTTCCTCAAGCCCCACTTCTTCCTCATATCATGCAAAATACAATTTTGTACCATATAGATATGAAAAGAAAAGAGTGATGCATACACGACATTCATTTCATCCATGCACTACGCACACAAACACAAGGACATATCAAAAAAGTCCTACATACAATGAGTATAAGGGAGTCCTTGGCCAAAGGCCCAAATTGCATTCACCACATGTCTACTATATTGCACCTTCATCTACATTCTTGCCATTTGCTAGAACAAGAAGGATCACCCAAGTATGGGTACCGAAAGTTACTTTTACCAAGAGGTGATTAACTAACTCACAAGGACCCAAAGTTAAAAGGGTACCTAAATCATTTTTGCACATTGCAGGGAGCCCACACATCAAAAGATACAACTATAAAGTGGTTCCTTGACAGTGGCTGCTCGAGGCATATGACGGGTGACCCGAGCTTGTTCACAAAATTAAATAAGGTCACAAAAGGCGGATCCGTGACCTTTGGAGACAACAACGAAGGCAAGATCATCGGAAAAGGTACGATAGGAAATCCAAGCACTCTTCAAATCTCCAACGTCTATTTGGTAAGCAACTTATCTTACAATCTTCTTAGCATTTCTCAATTTATTGACAATTGCTTTGATGTGTGTTTCACTCACCCTTATTGCAATATAATAAATAAAAATGGAGAAACCGTTTAAAAAGGAAAACGAGAAGGTAACATCTTTACGCTTTCTATGGATGATATGGTAGACGCTAAAGTTAAGTGCTTTATGTCAAACGAACCTAATATAAATTTGTGGCATAGACATTTAGGACACATTGGTATTTCCACACTTGAAAAACTCCAACGAAAGAACCTAGTACGAGGATTGCCTACACTTGATTTAGACAACTTTCAGTTGTGTGAATCTTGCATAAAAGGCAAACAGACACGTGAGTCACTTAAGCCTAAGAATGAAATAAGCAGGACTAGAGTCTTAGAACTATTACACATTGATTTTTTTGGTCCTAGTCGCACTACAAGCCATGCGTGATTGTTGATGATTTTTCTCGTTGTACTTGGACTTTATTTTTTGCACATAAGGATGATAGTGCCATTGAAATTGCGAAATTAATCAAACAACCTGAAAATCAATACGGTGTTAATGTGAAAAAGATAAGAAGCGATAGAGGCGGTGAATTTAAAAACAAGGATATGATTTCATTTTTCGAAGAAAAGGAATCAAGCATGAGTTTTTGCCACCTAGAACTCCACAATTAAATGGAGTAGTAGAAAAAAAGAATCGAACATTACAAGAAATTGCTAGGACTATGCGAAAATAAATTGCATAGATTTCTGTGGGCGGAAGCCGTAAATTGTGCATGCTACATAGTACATCACTTGTCTATTAGAAAGAAAATAAACAAGACGCCTTATGAGATATTGAATGATCGCATGCCTAAGATTGACTATTTTCGTGTGTTTGGATGCAAATGTTTTGTTTTAAATACAAAAGATAATTTAGATAAATTTGAATCCAAATCAATTGAATGCATTTTTGTTGGCTATTCTATAAATTCAAAAGCATATAGATGTTATGATCCTCTCACTAGACAAATCATAGAATCTATTCATGTGAAGTTTAATAAATTTGGTGAGATTGATAAAGATAAAGAATATGATGATTACTTTGAATTTAAACCCGTGCTGAATGAAGATGATGGTACATTTGATATGCATGACATGAATGATACACTAGAAATGCATGATCACTTAGAAATGCATGATAACATAGAAAATAATCAACCAGGATGGCATAGAGATCACCCACATGATCTCATTATAGGCGACATCACTCACGGTGTGCGACCACGTACAAGAATAACTTCGGATGAAATAAATCAATTTCATGCTATGATTTCCGAAATTGAACCCAAAAATGTGCATGATGCTTTGAGTGATTTTTCTTGGATTGATGCTATGCATGATGAGCTTAATCAATTCGTTAGAAATGATGTATGGGATTTAGTGCCACGACCACAAGATAAGACCATAATAGGCACAAAGTGGGTTTTTAGGAATAAAATGAATGAAGAAGGAAAAGTCGTTAAAAATAAAGATAGACTTGTAGCACAAGGCTATAATCAAGAAGAAGGAATTGACTACGATGAAATATTTGCACCCGTAGCACGTTTAGAAGCTATACGACTTTTACTTGCCATTGTTTGCATGAAAGATTTCAAATTGTATCAAATGGACGTAAAAAGTGCATTCCTAAATGGATTTATACAAGAAGAGGTATACGTGAAGCAACCACCCAGTTTTGAAGATTTGAAACATCCCGATCACGTGTACAAACTAAAGAAGGCACTATACGGACTAAAGTAAGCACCTAGAGCATGGTATGATCGTTTTGCTACTTTCCTTTTAGAAAATGGTTTTAAACGAGGTACTATAGATAGTACATTATTTTTGAAACAAGATAACTTGGATTTACTTATTATTCAAATCTACGTTGATGACATTATATTCGGTTCTACCTCACATAAACTTGTTGAAGATTTTGAAAATTGCATGAAATCCGAATTTGAAATGTCTATGGTTGGTGAACTTAACTATTTTCTTGGCTTGCAGATTAAGCAAACGAGTAAAGGCATTCACATAAGTCAAGCTAAATATGTAAATGACATGATTAAAAAGTTCAACTTTGAAAATTTGAAACCATCCCCCACCCCCATGAGTGTCACTACTAAATTGGATAAAGATGAACATGGCTAAGATTTTGATAATGCCTTATATAGATCTATGATTGGTTCTTTGCTATATCTTACTGCTAGTAGGCCTGATATCATGTTCAGTGTATGCATGTGTGCATGTTTTCACAGTCAACCTAAGGTGTCTCACTATAATGCGGTAAAAAGAATATTCCGCTATATTAAGCACATACCCACCTTAAGAATTTGGTACGATAAAGATTCCGAATTTAATTTACATGCTTATACTGATGCAGATTACAGTGGCTGTAAAATAGATAGAAAGAGCACGAGCGGCACTTGCCAATTTATAGGAAACTCACTCATTTCATGGTTTTCCAAAAAGCAAGTAAGCGTTGCTTTGTCCACTACTGAGGCTGAGTACATGGCACTTAGCCTTTGCTGCACACAGTTGTTGTGGATAAAACAACAACTCTCGGACTTTGGAATTACCGTAAATAAAATTCCTATATATTATGATAGTATGAGTGCAATTAACCTGTCTAAAAACCCCGTGTTACACTCTAAGGCCAAGCATATAGAAGTACGCTACCACTTTCTTCGTGATCACGTAAATAATGGTAATATTGTCATAGATCACGTACGCACAGAGGCACAAGTAGCGGATATTTTCACTAACGTCTTAAATCAAGCCACATACAAAAATCTTTGTTTTAAATTAGGCATGATTTCTGCTGATGTGATTTGATCTGATTCTCTTTCCTTAGTTACAGGCATCTTTTGATTTACTTTCCAAAGTAAAGGAGGAGAGAAAGCATGATTTAAGGGGAAGAGAGATACTGATTGCATAAATCAAGGGGGAGCGGATTTGAAATTTAAAATTCAAATTTTGAATTTATGCATGATTGAAGGGGGAGCGATAGGATTTAAATCATGAAAGTATAGGTTATTTTGAAAATCATCAAAAGGGGGAGAATGTAGAGAAAAAGGGGTTTGAGTGATTTCAAAATATATGATTTAAATGAGCTTAAAAATGTGTGTGCGATAAATGTGCATGATATATTGCATATTACTTGCCTTATATAGTTCATATATAATGTTGTCGTACTAACGAGCCATGAAGCTTTAAAGCTTGCATCAAATGGCAAACATTTGTTGTGTTTATACTATTTTCAGGTGCCACCATTAATGAACTAAACTAGTTCATTAAGTGAAGTACTTAGTTAATTAAACTAAGTAGTTCACTAAAGGAAGCTACATTTGGACAAGGCACAAAGGCAACAAGGCTAAGAAAGGAAAGTCTCCTCTTCCTCATTTACCACACATATACACGGCATATATATATAAATATATATATTTTCAGATTTTTTTAAAAAAAGGCACATACACATGTATTCCAACGTACTACCGACACGTTATATATATATTTTACGTACGTACGTTAACGTCACACCACCATACTTAACTCATATTTATGAGTATATTCAGGTCTTATATCATACGATATAAGTCATGGTGATGACAAATTAAATACGACACGTTAAAAGGTTCTAAACCGAACATTGTCGTATCGGGCGAATACCGAAACTTTACCAACGTGTCACGTACTTGCCATAAATAGATGGCCAGCCCCTACACTTCGAAAATTCTCATTATTTTCGTGCCTATGATGTTATTTCCATCCATAAAATCATTCCATGTTGGCACACACAAATCACCCCACATTAAGGCCAAATTGTGGAGATTCCAATTTCAATTTTGTCACATGTCTAGGCGACACTTTAATCAGCCTTATAAGCTGAATATTAAAGTTTATATTATGTATATTATGTGTAACATAATATATATAACATGTGCAAAAAGTTGGAATTCAATTAGTGAAAAATCGGGTAATCGATAAACATTGAAAATTCTGTTTTCTACGTACACAACCACCGTAGGTTTCCTCTATCCAGCCTTCGGGCTGTGCTGTCCCTTGTCCCTACAAAACAAATCTGGGCCCTTCCCCACGGGCTTACTTAGGACAGTCCTCGAGCTTCTTCAAACCACTCCCGACAGTTCGAGGATGGCCACGTGTTCCTAGTCAGATGAATGAAGAAGCGTGCCGGGGTAGACTTCAACTCGGCTTGAGTCTTTCGCTTATCCCTCTTCATAGTAGGTACACTATCCTCTGCTTGTTCCCTATCTTTGCGAAGAGTCACTTTACAGCCCGAGGTTGAATCGATCATTAGAAGAAGAAGGACCTATAGGGGGAACAATCAATGAGTGCCAAGTAAGCAATCAATGAGTCATCAATCAATGAGTTCCATGTAAGCAGAAGTTAAATGATCATCCAATGAGGATACACCAAGTAAGCAAGATGATGTCACAATGATGCCACACATTCTCCCAAGGACTTAGAAGATAATTTTCAAGAGAAGAAGGACATATAGGGGGACGGCCAAGGTGGTTAAAAGGAAAGGAAGAAGATCAAAACAGCGACAAGAACAAGCATTGCAAATTCAAGTGATAAAAACGCCTAGCTCTCTTCTTCTACACTCTCTTTCTTTCTTCTTTTAAAAAGCCTATTGTACTTACATTCATATTCTTGAATAGGCTTATCTTAGACCACCACACATTCTTTATCTTTGTAAAAGATTGATCAAGGTGTGATCAATCTTCATTATCGCAAGGTGGTGGTGTTCGTGCGTAATTGTATTCATCATACAAGGTTTGTAAAGGGTTAGAGTTGGTGTGTAACTCCATCAACCCTGTGGTAAGGTGTATTTGTGTCGTGTGACTAGTGTGAACCGAGGAAGGTGTTCCTCGAGGACTGGAGTAGGTTGTTTATAACCGAACCAGTATAAAATTCTCGGTGTCATTTACTTTCAGCACTTATATTCTATTTCAGCACTGTTTACCCTTTTTGATTACGTTCATAAAAATAGTAAACGTTTTTCAAAAATTACAAAAATTTCCAGAATCATAGCCACACGTCTTACGGTTAATTTGGCACAAGTTTCAACCCTTTTGGATAAGTATAAGTCAATCAAAAATCTAAAGTTCTGAGACTAGTGCGGTCTGATTTTTAGGCTTGCAAAGGTTGAGACTTTGAGTCTATTTGACTAACTTCCTGAAAGAATTTTTCAAAATTGTTTTAACTCATTTAAATAAAACACATAAGGGGTTAGTGGTTAACATTTCAGAGCAATTGGAGTTAAGTACAAATAGGAATAAAGTTTTCAAAACAGTCTACCGTTTCTGGCAGATTCGTGCAATCTGACCACTAACAATTTTTGAAGGGGTTAAAGGTTGAATTTGTTGGATCTGCAAGGCACCACTAGAAGGGGGGGGGGGGTTGAACAGGTGGTGCGGAAAGCGTTGTTTTTAAAATTTGTTTAAACCTAAACAATTCAACTTCTGAAAACAGATTCTGTTTTCAGAACCAGTTTTAAAACGTTTTTAAAACCAGGTTATAGGTCTCCAAAAATTATGAAATTTTGAGAGAACTTAGCTTCAGATGTTATGAGGGTCCCCTAAAAATTTCAAATTAAAATGCAACCTGTAACCCCTTCAAACACCGTTGGTAATCAGATTGCTCGAATCTACCAGAAACGGTAGATGGTTTTGAAAAATTTATTCCTATTTGTGTGTATGTCCCAATGCTCTGAAAATTTGACCAATAACTCTTTATATACTATATTTATTGGGGTTGAAACAGTTTTGCAAAATTCGTTTGGGAAGTAGGTCAACTACAATCAATGTTTCAACCTTTGCAAGTCTGAAAATCAAACTACACTAGTCTCAGACCTTTTGATGTTTGATCGACTTATACTTATCCAAAAGGGTTGAAACTTGTTCCAAATTAACCCTAGAACGTGTGAGTATATTTCTGGAAATTTTTGTGATTTTTTAAAATCGTTTACTATTTTTTCGAATGCGAACAAAAAGCGTAAACTGTGCAGTAACTGAAAAGTAAATGCTGAAAGTAAAATGGCACCAAGATTTTTATACTGGTTCGGTTATAAACAACCTACTCCAGTCTTCAAGGAACACCTTCCTTGGTTCACACTAATCACACACACACAACACACCTTACCACAGGGTTGATAGAGTTACACCTAACTCCAACCCTTTACAAACCTTGTATGACGAGTACAATTCACACGAACACCACCACCTCGCAAGAATGAAGATTGATCACACCTTGATCAATCTTTTACAAAGATATATAATGAGTGGTGGTCTATGTCAAGCCTATTCAAGATTGAAAGATATGAATACAATAGGCTTACAAGAAGAGAGAAAGAAAGAAGATGTAGAAGAAGAAGGCTATAAAACTTTTGCTCTTTCAACTTGCAACTCTTGTTCTTGTTTTTGTTTTTTCTCTTCTCCTTTCCTTTTAAGCATATGGCCGCCCCCTTGGAGTGCTTTCCCCCTCTTGAAAATTATCTTCTAAGTCCTTCGGAGGATGTAAGACATCATTGTGACATGGTCTTGCTTACTTGGCATCTTCTTATTGGATGATCATTTAAGCTTCGCTTACTTGGCACTTCATGATTGGTTGAATGTTGTCATCATTGATGACTTGGAAAAATCTGAGAATAACACTTTAAACATGTGCCAAAATCATCACAAAATAATTTCCATAAAGCATAAGATTATCACATAAATTGCAAGACACAAATTCCTTCCATGTTAAGACACAAAATCGCCCATTATGTGTTTTTACCATGCTGAATTTTCAGCATGTGATACATGGATATAAAGTTCAAAATATTACCATTTTTCTTTGATTTTTCTTTTTAAAATAAATCACCAATTGATGGTAATTATCTAGATCACATGAGAATTGAATTCGGACATCTTTATGCTCAATAATTGGGCCACCACATGTCTCACACATGCTGAAAAAATTTCAGCATGTGTGATATATAGAATATCACACTTTATTAATTTAAATAATATTCAAATCATTTCCATTTCTTCTTCCAATCAATCACACAATAAAAGATGACAAATTATATCACATTTATGTCAAAAAATCGGCCAGCCTTGTGTAGCATGCTGAAATTTTCAGCATGTGTTATAAGAGAGACAAACTTTGAATTCTTACCATTTGTAGCTTCTCTCTTTAATTCACCAACATTGTATGATTGATCCTTGACCAATCAATATGCCAACAAGGCTCCAAATAAGCTCCATCTCAGCTGTAGGGGCGTTTCAATGAGTATGTACAAGTGCTGAAATTTATTTTTGCTAACCTTGTAAAATAGTGCACATTTAATAATATTTAATAATACACACATGTTATATTCCAATCAGCCATTAATTTAATTTTCTAGAACACTTTAAGATTTATATCATATGTAAAAAGTGTCTAGATACGTGTCACATGATGTACCAAAAACGTTCCATGTGTTGTGTGCGTAGAAAACCGAATTTTCGATATTTATCGATTACCCGATTTTTCTCTAATTTAAATTCCAACTTCTTGCACATGCTATATATATTATGTTACACATAATATATATAATATATACTTTAAATCTCAGCACTTGGCTAGTCTAAAGTGGTACCATTAACATGTGACAAAATTAAACTTGGAATCTTCACATTTTGGCCTTAATGTGGAGTGATTTTTGTGTGCCAACATGGAAAGTATTTTTGGCTGAATATACAGTCATGTGCACGAAATTTTTATCAATTTTTGAAGTATAGGCTGGCCATTTATTTATGGCAAGTACATGACACGTTGGCGAAGTTTCGGTATTCGCCCGATACGACAATTTTTGGTTTAGAACCTTTTATCATGTCGTATTTAATTTGTCATCACCATGACTTATATCATATGATATAAGACCTAAATATACTCATAAATATGAGTTAAGTATAGTGGTGTGACGTTAACGTATGTACGTAAAATATATAACGTGTCGGTAGTACGTTGGAATACATGTGTATGTGCCTTTTCTTAAAAAATCTTAAAATATATGTAATATATGCATATGTGGCGTGTATAATTAAGGAGGGGAGGAGGAGAAAACTTTTCTTCCTTAGCTTTGTTGCCTTTGTGCCTTTTTCAAATGTGGCTTCCTTTAATGAACTACTTAGTTTAATAAACTAAGTACTTCACTTAATGAACTAGTTTAGTTCATTAATGGTGGCACCTGAAAATAGTATAAACACAACAAATGTTTGCCATATGATGTAAGCTTTAACGCTTCATGGCTCGTTAGTACGGCAACATTATATATGAGCTAAATAAGGCAAGTACTAAGCAATATCATGCACAGGATTGTTTATATCATGCACGTTTTATCTTATGCTCGTTTTTGTGCACATTTAAATCATGTATTTGAAAATCACTCAAACCACTTTTTCTCTACAATCTCCCCCTTTTGATGATTTTCAAAATAACTTATGCACATGATTTAAATCATATCGCTCCCCCTTCAATTATGCATAAATTCAAAATTCGAGATTTAGATTTCGAATCCACTCCCCCTTGATTTATGCAATCAGTAGAATCCGCTCCCCCTTGATTTATGCAATCAGTATCTCTCTCCCCCTTAAATCATGCTATCTCTCCCCCTTTATTTTGAAAAGTAAATCAAAAGATGCCTGTAAAGATGAGGGGAAAAAATCATGCATTTCATATAACGTGCGTTCGTAAGGGTTATTTATTCAACCCTTTGAAAATGTCCCTTTTGGTACCCAAATTTGGGTGACCCTTTTAGGTCTTCCAAAAGGTGAGAAAGATGATGAGAACACAACATAATATACTTTAGATGCACCTGTATCTGGCCTTTGGCCAATAACTCCTTTATACGCATTATATGTAGGACGTTTTTGATATGTCCTTGTGTTTGTATGAGTAGTGCGTGGATGGAATGAATACCGTGTATGCATCACTCTTTTCTTTTCATATCTATATGGTACAAAATTGTATTTCGCATGATATGATGAAGAAGTGGGGCGTGATGAGGGAATAGGCAATTTTTGCGTCATCTTAGACGCCATTTGAGGCTTTGGGGTGTCTACTTTCTTAGACACAACAAACTTAGTTTGTTTGGTGGATACTTCATTATTATCAACGTATCCCAACCCCGTTTTGTCACTATCATGCTTTTGTGATAAGATAATACGATGCAGCATGTTAGATCCCGTGTCAAATTGTTTCACCTTTTTCTCTACATCCGCATTCCTTGATTTTAAGTTTGAAATCTCGGATTTCAATTCAATGTTCTCAGATGTCAATGCTGAAATTTCAGATTTTAATGAATTTATAATGCATGTCGACTCTTCTTTTGAATCGTTTAATTGAGACACAAGATCTTTGTTAGAAGATTCTAACAATTTCTTGTCTTCCATTAATCTCTTCTTTTCTTTTGCAAGAGTCTTTGAAAACTTATGCAATTCTAAATATTGACTAAATAAATCATCATAAGAATATTCAGAATCGGAATCAGAGTCGGAAGATACCTCATTTGATGCTTTAGATGTAAAGCATACTTGTGCCTTGTGTTCTTCCGTATCATCAGTCTCAGAGTCGGATGTGTCACTCCAAGTGGAGGCTTTGAAGGATCTTCTCCTTTGCTTAGGTTCTGAGACGAGTCTATTCTTGTTCCGATCCTTGTCAGGGTATTTGTTTGTTTGCTTTTCTTTATTAGGACAGTCATATGATAGATGTCCAAGTTTGCCGCATTCATAGCACTTTATTTCCTTATTTTTATTTTTATGATCCTTAGGTGAGGTAGACTTATGTTTAATCGATTTTCTCAAAATTTTTCTTAATCTTTTAGCCATCGTGATTAAGTCCTCATCATCGGAATCTATGTCACTATCATCTACGACGTATTCATTTGATTTAAATGCTATAGCCCTGTCATTATTAGAAATGGACTCAGAATGTCTTAAAGCAAGTTTGTTTTCATATACCTTAAGTGATCCGATTAGTTCTTCCATTTTAATCGATTTGGTCTCTTTGTTTTCTTCTATGGCCGTTACTTTAGGGTCCCACTCGGATGGAAGGCTTCGCAAGACCTTTTGTACCTTTTCTTGCATTGTGAAGGCTTTACAAAGAGACTCAAGAGAATTGTAAATGTTAGTCAAGCGTAAATCCATTTCAACAATAGACTCATTTGGCAATAATTTAAAGGACTCAAGTGTGGACATAAGCATATTGATTTTGGACTCCTTTACTTGGCTAGTCCCTTCATGTTTCATTTCAATAATATGCCACATCTCTTGAGCACTAGAGCAATTAGACACGTAACTAGCCTCACTTTTACTTAGGCCGTTTAATAGTAGTTGCATGGCTTTAGCATTTACTCAACTTCTTTTTGTCATCACTAGTGTATTCTTGTTTCGTTTTTATAACCTCTAGTGTGACACCATCAATAATTGACGTCTTAGTAGGAACAAATGGATCGTCTTCTATGATGGACCATAGATCAATATCAATAGCCATAAGAAAAAGTTTCATTCTTAATTTCCATTGAATAAAAGACTTACCATCGAAAAAAGGAGACCTTACAGTTGACATTCCTTCTTGCACGGTTGTGGTTGCCATCTCACTGAATCGTTGGATTCCTTGAAGTGAGTGTTCCTGCGCTCTGATACCACTTGTAGGATCTTCAAGGCACCACTAGAAGGGGGGGTTGAATAGGTGGTGCGGAAAGCGTGGTTTTTAAAATTTGTTTAAACCTAAACAATTCAACTTCTGAAAACAGATTCTGTTTTCAGGACCAGTTTTAAAACATTTTTAAAACCAGGTTATAGGTCTCCAAAAATTATGAAATTTTGAGAGAACTTAGCCTCGGATGTTTTGAGGGTCCCCTAAACATTTCAAATTAAAATTCAACCTTTAACCCCTTCAAAAACCGTTGGTAATCAGATTGCTCGAATCTGCCAAAAACGGTAGACGGTTTTGAAAAATTTATTCCTATTTGTGTGTATGTCCAAATGCTCTGAAACTTTTACCAATAACTCTTTATATACTATATTTATCTGGGTTGAAACAGTTTTGCAAAATTATTTTGGGAAGTAGGTCAACTACAATCAAAGTCTCAACCTTTGCAAGTCTGAAAATCAGACTACACTACTCTCAGAACTTTTGATGTTTGATCGACTTATACTTATCCAAAAGGGTTGAAACTTGTGCAACATTAACCCTAGAACGTATGAGTATATTTCATGAAATGTTTGTGATTTTTTAAAATCGTTTACTATTTTTTCGAATGCGAACAAGAAGCGTAAACTGTGCAGTAACTGAAAAGTAAATGCTGAAAGTAAAATGGCACCAAGATTTTTATACTGGTTCGGTTATAAACAACCTACTCCAGTCTTCAAGGAACACCTTCCTTGGTTCACACTAATCACACACACACAACACACCTTACCACAGGGTTGATAGAGTTACACCTAACTCTAACCCTTTACAAACCTTGTATGACGAGTACAATTCACACGAACACCACCACCTCGCAAGAATGAAGATTGATCACACCTTGATCAATCTTTTACAAAGATATATAATGAGTGGTGGTCTATGTCAAGCCTATTCAAGATTGAAAGATATTAATACAATAGGCTTACAAGAAGAGAGAAAGAAAGAAGATGTAGAAGAAGAAGGCTAGAACACTTTTGATCTTTCAACTTGCAACTCTTGTTCTTGTTTTTGTTTGTGCTCTACTCCTTTCCTTTTAAGCATATGGCCGCCCACTTGGAGTGCTTTCTCCCTTTTGGAAATTATCTTCTAAGTCCTTCGGAGGATGTAAGACATCATGGTGACATGGCCTTGCTTACTTGGCATCTTCTTATTGGATGATCATTTAAGCTTCGCTTACTTGGCAGTTCATGATTGGTTGAATGTTGTCATCATTGATAACTTGGAAAAATCTGAGAATAACACTTTAAACATGTGCCAAAATCATCACAAAATAATTTTCATAAAGCATAAGATTATCACATAAATTGCAAGACACAAATTCCTTCCATGCTAAGACACAAAATCGCCTATTATGTGTTTTTGCCATGCTGAATTTTCAGCATGTGATACATGGATATAAAGTTCAAAATATTACCATTTTTCTTTGATTTTTATTTTTAAAATAAATCACCAATTGATGGTAATTATCTAGATCACATGAGAAATAAATTTGGACATCTTTATGCTCAATAATTGGGCCACCACATGTCTCACACATGCTGAAAAAATTTCAGCATGTGTGATATGTAGAATATCACACTTTATTAATTTAAATAATATTCAAATCATTTCCATTTCTTCTTCCAATCAATCACACAATAAAAGATGACAAATTATATCACATTTATGTCAAAAAATCGGCCAGCCTTGTTTAGCATGCTGAAATTTTCAGCATGTGTTATAAGAGAGACAAACTTTGAATTCCTACCATTTGTAGCTTCTCTCTTTAATTCACCAACATTGTAGGATTGATCCTTGACCAATCAATATGCCAACAAGGCTCCAAATAAGCTCCATCTCAGCTGTAGGAGCGTTTCCATCAGTATGTACATGTGCTGAAATTTATTTTGCTAACTTTGTAAAATAGTGCACATTTAATAATATTTAATAATACACACATGTTATATTCCAATCAGCCATTAATTTAATTTTCTAGAACACTTTAAGATGTATATCATATGTAAAAAGTGTCTAGATACGTGTCACATGATGTACCAAAAACGTTCCATGTGTTGTGTGCGTAGAAAACCGAATTTTCGATATTTATCGGTTACCCGATTTTTCTCTAATTTAAATTCCAACTTCTTGCACATGTTATATATATTATGTTACACATAATATGTATAATATATACTTTAAATCTCAGCACTTGGCTGGTCTAAAGTGGTACCATTAACATGTGACAAAATTAAAGTTGGAATCTTCACATTTTGGCCTTAATGTGGAGTGATTTGTGTGTGCCAACATGGAAAGTATTTTTGGCTGAATATACAGTCATGTGCACGAAATTTTTATCAATTTTTGAAGTATAGGGGCTGGCCATTTATTTATGGCAAGTATGTGACACGTTGGCGAAGTTTCGGTATTCGCCCGATACGACAATTTTTGGTTTAGAACCTTTTATCGTGTCGTATTTAATTTGTCATCACCATGACTTATATCATATGATATAAGACCTGAATATACTCATAAATATGAGTTAAGTATAGTGGTGTGACGTTAACGTACGTACGTAAAATATATAACGTGTCGGTAGTACGTTGGAATACATGTGTATGTGCCTTTTCTTAAAAAATCTTAAAATATATGTAATATATGCATATGTGGAGTGTATAATTAAGGAGGGGAGAAGGAGAAAACTTTCCTTCCTTAGCTTTGTTGCCTTTGTGCCTTTTCCAAATGTGGCTTCCTTTAATGAACTACTTAGTTTAATAAACTAAGTACTTCACTTAATGAACTAGTTTAGTTCATTAATGGTGGCACCTGAAAATAGTATAAACACAACAAATGTTTGCCATATGATGTAAGCTTTAACGCTTCATGGCTCGTTAGTACGGCAACATTATATATGAGCTAAATAAGGCAAGTACTAAGCAATATCATGCACATGATTGTTTAATCATGCACGTTTTATCTTATGCTCATTTTTGTGCACATTTAAATCATGTATTTGAAAATCACTCAAACCCCTTTTTCTCTACAGATTTAAATCTGAAATTTTTAGAAGACACTCATAACATCTAAGGCTAAGTTCTCTCAAAATTTCAGAATTTTTGAAGATCTACATTCTGGTTTTAAAAACGTTTTAAAACTGGTCCTGAAAACAGAAACTGTTTTCAGAAGTTGAGTTTTTGGTTTTAAATAATTTTAAAAACCACACTTTCCGCACCAACTATTCAACCCCCCTTCTAATGGTGCCTTGCAGATCCTACAGATGGGAAAGGAAAAATTGTTTTAAAAGGAAATAGGGATGGTAACATTTATACTCTTACCTTAGATAACATGTTAGATGCTAAGGTTAAGTGTTTAATATCACATGACTTAGATGTGAATTTATGGCATAAAAGATTAGGCCATATAGGAATTTCAACCATTAAGAAATTATCTAAGAAGAATTTAATTAAAGGAATGCCTAAGTTAGACTTAGATAATTTTCAAATATGTGAAACATGTATTAAAGGAAAACACATTAAAGAAACATTAAAATCGAAACATGGAGTACTAGTCATGTGCTAGAATTGCTTCACTTAGACTTATTTGGTCCAAGTAGGACAAGAAGTCTAGGTGCACACTACTATGTGTGTGTCATAGTAGATGATTACTCACGCTACACATGGACATTGTTCTTAACACACAAAGACGATGCTCCATTAGCAATCGAAAATCTTATTAAGCAACTTGAAAATATATACGAAGAAAATGTTAACAAAATTAGAAGTGATAGAGGTGGAGAATTTAAAAACAAAGATGTAATCGAGTTTTGTGAATTACATGGAATTAAACAAGAATTCTCACCACCTAGAACACCACAACTCAATGGAGTTGTTGAACACAAAAATAGAACAATTTAAAAAGTTGCTAGAACAATGTTATGTGAAAATAAATTACCAAGATATTTATGGGCTGAAGCTATAAGTTGTGCTTGTTATATAATAAATAGGCTTTCTATTAGAAAGAAATTAAATAAAACACCTTATGAATTGTTAAACAATAGACAACCTAAGATAGATTATCTTAGAGTATTTGGATGTAAGTGTTTTGTGTTGAACACTCAGGATAATCTAGACAAGTTTGAACAAAAATCTATTGAATGCATATTTGTTGGTTATTCAACTAATTCAAGAGCATATAGGTGTTATAATCCTGCATCTAGAAGAATAATTGAATCTATACATGTGAAATTCAACAAAAATGCATGCTTTGAAGTTAGTGATAAAACTCAACATTAACATGAGAATAATGTTGAAAATATGTTTGATGATGATGTATTACTTGAGCCTGTAATTGATCATCTAGAACCAACTCCCCCTGAACAAGATATGCATGAACCCTTAGATGAAATAAATGAAGAAACTTTGCAATTGGAAGATAATACTACTAATGATCCAATTACATACGATAATGTTCATACAAATGAAACATTTGAACAAGATGAGGGTGAACCTAGTCAATCTAGGAATTGGTGGCACCCTAAAGAGTTAATCATTGGGGATCCAAGTGTTGGGGTTGGAACACGTAGAAACTTAAGTCAACTTGAAGGACATAGTTTAATCTCACACTTAGAATCTAAGAATGTAAAGGAAGCCTTATGTTATATATCATGAATAGATGCCATGCATGAGGAATTGAACCAATTTACCAGGAACAACATGTGGGACTTAGTACCTAAACCTGACAACAAGTCTATAATAGGAACGAAATGGGTATTTAAGAATAAAATGGATGAACAAGGATACGTCGCATGAAATAAGGCTAGGCTAGTCGCACAAGGTTATAATCAACAAGAAGGAATAGATTATGAAGAATCATTTGCACCCGTTGCACGACTAGAAGCAATTAGATTTTTACTTGCTATCGCAAGTCTAAGCAATATTAAGCTCTTCCAAATGGATGTCAAGAGTGCGTTCTTGAATGGATACATCCAAGAGAGGTGTTTGTCAAATAACCCCCTGGATTCAAAGATCCAAAGAATCCTCGCCATATTTACAAGCTTAAGAAAGCTCTATATGGTTTCAAACAAGCTCCAAGAGCTTGGTATGATAGATTTGCAAACTTTCTTATTGCTAATAATTATCAAAGGGAAACCATAGACAACATATTATTTCTAAAAAGAAAAGATAATGACTTATTAATAGTTCAAATATATTTAGACGATATTATCTTTGGTTCAACCAACCCTACCTTAGTAAAAGACTTCGAAGAGTGTGTGAAGTCAGAATTTGAAATGTCAATGGTAGGAGAGTTGAATTATTTCTTAGGACTTCAAATCAAACAAACCCATCAAGGAGTTCACATTAGCCAACTTAAATATGTCAATGATATGATTAAGAAGTTTGGCTTTGAAGAGTTGAAACCAACACCTACCCCCTGAGTGTTAGCACCAAACTAGATAAGGATGAAAATGGTACACCTTTTGATGACACACTATATAGGTCTATGATTGGCTCATTGTTATATTTAACTGCATCAAGACCTGACATCATGTTTAGTGTGTGTATGCATGCTAGGTTTCAATCTTGTCCTAAGGTATCTCATTACAATGCAGTGAAAAAGATTTTTAGATATCTTAAACACACACCTCACTTAGGACTTTGGTATGATAGAAACGCTAAGTTGGAATTATACGCATATAGTGATGTTGATTATGGTGGTTGCAAGTGAGATAGAAAATCCACTAGCGGTACGTGTCAATTCATAGGAACCAACTTGATCTCTTGGTTTTCTAAAAAGCAAGCTAGTATAGCTCTTTCTACCACCGAAGCCGAGTATATGGCCTTGAGTTTATGCACTACCCAAATACTTTGGCTTAAACAACAACTTAGTGATTTTGGCATTAAAATGAATAAGATTCAAATTTTTTGTGATAGCACAAGTGCGATCAATCTTTCTCGGAATCCGGTGCTTCATTCTAAAGCCAAACACATTGAGGTAAGGTAACATTTCCTTCGAGATCATGTTCAAAATGGGGACTTAACCATAGAACATGTAAGAACTGATTATCAAATAGCTGACATCTTCACCAAACCCCTTAATCAAGCCACTTTTGAAGACTTTTGAGCTAAGTTATCTATGATGACTTACGATACCATTCCATAGTTCAATCTTTTGCATGATTTGCAAAATAAAGGGGAAGATAGTTGGCAAATCATGATTTGAGTTGAATAATATGTTAAGTTTCAATTCAATTGGTATAATTTTTGAGCATAGGTTAAGGGAGAGAGTATAATTTGAGGGGGAGCACATGAATACATGATAATTGAGAATTTGGAAACAATTGGTAATTTGTTTTTAAAACAATCGGTATAGATTTGGTGAAACAATTGGGAATTGGTGAGGTTTTCAAAACAATTCAAATGATAGATTTATGATAAACAATTGGTAAAGAGTTGTGACATTTAAATCATGTTAGGTTATTTTGAAAATCATCCAAAAGGGAGAGATTGTTGAGAGATATGTTTGGATAATTTTCAAAGTCATGATTTTAAGTGGTGAATGCATATAAATGTCACACATGGTGTTGTATGTGCTTAATAGTTGAAAAAATTGAAAAAGTTGACATGGATCTCTCAGGTTGTTGCACTTCGATCGATCTATGTACTTTGATCTCTCACATCCATTTATCCATGTAATACAGTGAAAGTTCAAGACCTTACTGTGAGACATCAATCTCTAAACCTGAGACACATCGATCAATCGATGTACACATCGAACCCTCACTTGATTGATCGATGTAGGTCAGAGACAAGCTATGAAGCTTACTGTGAGACATCAATCTCTGAAGCTGAGGCACTTCGATCGATCGATGTCTAGGGTTTTTAGAAATATTTTTCTAAAATGTGATAAAGTGGTTGTTTTCATTTGTACATGATTCATACATGTTCATTATGTGGATATTATGTGTTTTTGATGATTATAAATGACTTGTGACTAATGTGCCTTGGAAGTTTCTACAACTTACCAAAAAGGGCAAAATTGGCATTTTGAGTTTTGCAGGAACATGATATGGTGGAAATGCTTCAAGGACATATTCTCGTCTTATTTATTATGACAAAGGTGGTATTATATTTATTTCTGACCATCAGGGTCATTTCTGGACAGAGTCTTGTTAACACATTTCAGAGAATTTAAAGGTGTTCAAGGTGTGGAGATTATCAAAACATACAAGAAGAAATGTTGAAATTTTGGTGTTATATGTTGACATAATCTTGTCAACTATTATTTGTGGATTTTTCTTCAAAAATCTGAGTTGATATACATGTATATACGTTGAAAACATGTATATGGAGTTGGATATGATGTGCAATTCATTTTATAGCTTGGTGACAAGTGGACCAACCAAAAAGGACAGTTTGAATTAATAGCCAACAACTACTAGGCTGATCTTGGAGCTATTTTTGGTTTGAATTTGTCAATTCTCACAAGCCTACTCTCAAGCCAAGGAGTTGAGGGGATATTGGAGGAATATGTCATTCTATCTTCTTCTTATTATCTTCACTTTGCAAAGGATAACTATGACATGCCAAGATGGAAATTTCGGCCAAGAATGTGTGTCCAAGGTGGACCAATCATTTTGCTTGATGTTGCCAAGTGTACAAGGCCAATCAATGATGTGAAGACACTTAAGCTTGATGGTGTAGATTGTGACACATGTTCATTCTTATCTCCAAGGCTCAACTCACACTATAAATAGGAGGCAATCGATGAAGAAGAAGAACACACTTGAAGCTCACTTGAAAGCATTTGTTGATTTGTCTATCTATATTCTTCTTCTTGTTGTTCTGGTTCCGTTCTTTGCAGCCAAGGTGTTATTGTTGTATTTTTTGGAGAGCTACAAGCCTCTTGAGCTTCATTTATAAGATTGATTAGCCAACATACGAGAAGAAATTATGGGAGTTTTTGTTTTACATGTTGACATAATCTTGTCAATCATTATTTAGTGATTTCTTCTTCAAAAATCTGAGTTGATATACTTCTATATATGTTCAAAAACGTCCATATTCAGGTGGAGGTGATATATTATTCATTTCATGACTTGGTGACAAGTGGACCAACCAAAAAGAAGCTAGTTGGCAAAAGTTGCCAACTAGGAAATGTTTGAATTGTAGCCAACGGCTACATGGTGAAAAGGAACTGTTTTGGTTTGAATTTTTCAAAGCCTCACATGCCTATTCTTGTGCAAAGATTTGAGGCAATCTTGGAGTAGTTGTGCTATATTATCCCACTACATTATCTTCACATTTTCCAAGGTGTTTATGAAGCAAAATCGGCCAATATATTATCCATGGTGGACCAATCATTTTGCTTGATGTTGCGAAGTGTACAAGGCCAACCAATGATGTGAAGACACTTAAGATTGATGATGTAGATGGTGACACATGTGCATTCTTATCTCCAAGGCTCAACTCAAACTATAAATATGAGGCAATGGATGAAGAAGAGAACACACATGAAGCTCACTTGAAAGCATTTGTTGATTTGTCTAGCTATCTTCTTCTTGTTGTTCTTGTTCCATTCTTTGTAGCCAAGGTGTTATTGTTGTATTTGTTGGAGAGTTAAAATCCTCTTGAGCTTTATTTGTAAGATTGATTAGCCAATTCTATAAGGCTACATCAATAGGTGGTAGAGGTGTTGCAACTAAGTGTTGCATAGAACGTGTTCATCCAAGTCTTGAATAGGGTTGGTGTATAACTCAAGGATCAAGCTTGGTTCTTGTTGTAAGTTGATTCATACCATAGTGAAATCCAAGGAAATGTGTTCCTTGTGACTGGATTAGGTCACATTGACCGAACCAGGATAAATCCTCGGTGTTCTTGTCTTGTTTCTACATTTCTGTTTTCTGCCCGTTTTTACTGTAGTTTTCACACAATTTCTCACGTTTTGAAAAAATAGCTAAAGACTTTCAAAATTCGTGTTTTTTGGTGGAGTTATACTTCAGACTGTTAGCTTTCATTTGCAACACAAATCACTTGATTTGAGCAAGGGAAAGTCAGTCTTTCAGTCTTTGTAATATAATTGCTCCAATCTGGCTGCAATTTGACTAGTTTTGAAAAAACTTGAATTCTGTTTTAATCAAGAATTATTCAAGGTCAGGGCCTTTTGGAAACATAAACTATACATCCTAAGGAGTGTTTTGACATAAAGTTTAACCTTTTTGGTAAAGTATTCAAAGAGAACACGTTTTCCAATTTCAGCAACATTCTATCCAATTCTGTCCAGATTGACCATCTGAATTATTTTATCTATTTGAAGGGACAAACGATCTTATTTTTTGTTTGATTTTTGGATAGAGTCTTGATAACACATTCAAGTTAAGTAAGTTTCATAATTTTTGTAGTTGTGTACGAGGATTTTTGAATTTTGCAAAAACGGGTTCTGGATTTGAGGTAGTATCAGATTCTATTTTCAAAGGGGTTTTTAATCAAGGGTAGTAGTGTAATTTCCGCTAACCATTATTCACCCCACCCCCTCTAGTGGTGTTTACTGCAGGTGCATGGTCCAACAAATGTGACCTACTCCAGTCCCAAGGAACACCTTTCCTTGGATTTCACTATGGTATGAATCAACTTACAACAAGAACCAAGCTTGATCCTTGGGTTACACACCAACCCTATCCAAGACTTGGATGAACACCTTCTATGCAACACTCAGTTGCAACACCTCTACCACCTATTGATGTAGCCTTATAGAATTGGCTAATCAATGTTACAAATAAAGCTCAAGAGGCTTGTAGCTCTCCAACAAATACAACAAAAACACATTCGCTAAAAACAATGGAACAAGAACAACAAGAAGAAGATAGCTAGACAAATCAACAAATGCTTTCAAGTGAACTTCAAGTGTGTTCTTCTTCTTCATCCATTGCCTCATATTTATAGTGTGAGTTGAGCCTTGGAGATAAGAATGCACATGTGTCACCATTTACATCATCAAGCTTAAGTGTCTTCACATCATTGGTTGGCCTTTTACACTTGGCAACATCAAGCAAAATGATTGGTCCACCTTGGATAATATATTGGCCGATTTTTCGCTTCATAAAACACCTTGGAAAATATGAAGATAATGTAGTGGGATAATATAGCACAACTACTCGAAGATTTCCTCAACTCTTTGCACATGAATATGCATGTGAGGCTTTGAAAAAGTCAAACCAAAACAGCTCCTTTTCACCATGTAGCCGTTGGCTACAATTCAAGCATTTCCTAGTTGGCAACTTTTGCCAACTAGCTTCTTTTTGGTTGGTCCACTTGTCACCAAGTGATAAAATGAATAATATATCACCTCTACCTGAATATGGACGTTTTTGAACATACATAGAAGTATATCAACTCAGATTTTTGAAGGAGAAATCACCAAATAATGATTTGCAAGATTATGTCAACATGTAGCACCAAAAATCCCGTAATTTCTTCTCGTATGGTGTGATCATTTCCACACCTTTAACATCATCAAATTCTCTGTAAAATGGTGACAAATATACTCCAATAATATATAGAAGAGAGCCTTCAAGAAAGAAATAGAATGTGACATCGCAACTCGTCACATACCCTGTTATAGTCAATAATATCATCATGTGAAAGAAATAATATAAAATCACCATATATCTTCAAAATAATAATTGCACAACTCAAAAATGAAGATATGAATATACTCAAGAGATTCCTTGAGTGGAAATACCAAAAATACCCTCAGGGGTGAAATGACCAAAATGCCCCTGGTGAGAGAAAACTCCAAAAAAGACCCGGATGAGAATAAGTCCTTGATATATATCCACCATATCAATTTCCTACAAAACTCAAAATACCAATTTTCCCCTTTTTGGTAAGTTGTAGAAACTTCCAAGGGACATTAGTCACAAGACATATATATTTATCAAAATCACATGATATCCACATAATGAACATGTATAAATCATGTAAAAATGAAAACAACCACTTTATCACATTTTAGAAAAATATTTCTAAAAACCCTAGACATCGATCGATCGAAGGGCCTCAGATTCAGAGATCGATGTCTCACAGTGAGTCCCAGAATTTGTCTCTGACCTATATCGATTGATCGAAGTGAGGGTTCGATGTGCATCGATCGATCGATGTGTCTCAGGTTTAGAGATCGATGTCTCACAGTAAGGTCTTAAACTTTAACTGCCTTACATAGATCGATCGATTTGAGGAATCGAGGTACATAGATCGATTGATGTGCAACAACCAAAGAGATCGATGTCAACTTTTTAAACTTTTTCAACTTTTAACCATACATAACACCATGTGTGACATTTTTATGTATTCACCACTTAAAATCATGACTTTGAAAATTATCCAAACATATTTCTCAACATTCTCCCCCTTTTGGATGATTTTCAAAATAACCTAACATGATTTTAATGTCACAACTCTTTACCAATTGTTTATCATAAATCTACCAATTTTAAACCAGTTGAATTGTTTTGAAAACCTCATCATTTACCAATTGTTCACCAAATCTGTCCAATTGTTTCAGAAACCAATTACCAACCAATTACTAATTGTTTTTCAAACTCTCAATTCTCATGTCTTTAATATATGTGTTCTTGTGCTCCCCCTCAAATTATACTCTAACTCTCAATTCTCATGTCTTTAGCATATGTGTTCATGTGCTCCCTCTCAAATTATACTCTCCCCCTTAATCTATGCTCTAAAATTTTATACTTAATAAAACCAATTGAAACTTAGCATATTATTCAACCAACCAAATCATGACTTACATCAAAAATAATTTTCTTATTCTATCTCCTCCTTTATTTTGCAAATCATGCAAAAGATAGAATTACGCAATGGTATCGTAAGCCATCATACCTAACTTGGCTCGTAAGTTTTCAAAATTGGCTTGATTAAGGGGTTTGGTGAAGATATCAGCTATTTGGTGATCGGTTCTTTTATGGTTTATAACTATATCCTCATTTTGAACATGATCTCGAAGGAAATGGTATCCTACCTCAATGTGTTTGGCCTTAGAATGAAGCACCAGATTCTGAGAAAGATTGATCGCACTTGTGCTATCACAGAAAATTGGGATTTTATTCATTTTAATGGCAAAATCACTAAGTTGTTGTTTAAGCCAAAATATTTGGGTAGTGCATAAACTTAAGGCAATATACTCGGCTTCAGTGGTAGAAAGAGCTACACTAGCTTTCTTTTTTAGAAAAACAAGAGATCAAGTTGGTTCCTATGAATTGATATGTACCGCTAGTGGATTTTCTATCTAATTTGCAACCACCATAATCAGCATCGCTATACGCATACAGTTCCAACTTAGCGTTTCTATCATACCAAAGTCCTAAGTGAGGTGTGTGTTTAAGATATCTAAAGATCTTTTTCACTGCATTGTAATGTGAGACTTTAGGACAAGATTGGAACCTAGCACACATACACACACTGAGCATGATGTCAGGTCTTGATGCGGTTAAAGATAACAATGAGTCAATCATAGACCTATATAACGTGTCATCAAAAAGGTTTACCATTTTCATTGTTGTCTAGTTTGGTACTAACACTCATGGGGGTAGATGTTGGTTTCAACTCTTCAAAGACAAACTTCTTAATCACATCGTTAATATACTTAAGTTGGCTAATGTGGATTCCTTGAGGGGTTTGTTTGATTTGAAGCCCTAAGAAGTAGTTCAATTCTCCTACCATTGACATTTCAAACTCTGACTTCATACACTCTTCGAATTCTTTTACTAAGGTAGAGTTAGTTGAAGCAAAGATAATATCGTCTACGTATATTTGAACTATTAATAAGTCATTATCTTTTCTTCTTAGGAATAATGTGTTGTCTATGGTTCCCCTCTGATAATTATTTGCAATAAGAATGTTTGCAAATCTATCATACCAAGCTCTTGGAGCTTGTTTCAAACTATATAGAGCTTTCTTAAGCTTGTAAAAATGGTTAGATTTCTTTGGATCTTCGAATCCAGGAGGTTGTTTCACAAACACCTCTTGTTGGATATATCCATTCAAGAACGCACTCTTGACATCCATTTGGAAGAGTTTAATATTGCTTAGACTAGCAATCGCAAGTAACAATCTAATTGCTTCTAGTCGTGCAACGGGTGCAAAGGTTTCTTCATAATCTATTCCTTCTTTTTTATTACAAACTTGTGCGACTGGCCTAGCCTTATTTTATGTGATGTTTCTTTGTTCATCCATTTTATTCCTAAAGACCCATTTGGTTCCTATTAGGCCGTTTGAAAACTTTCTAAGTTTTTTGGCTATCAATATTAAGTCATCGTCTAATTCATTATCACTATTACAATCATCATTATTGGCATGTGATTCAGTTGATTTGAAAGCTATTGACTTACCAAATGATTTAGATAACTCGGGCTTCCGTTGATTTAGTCTTTCCTCGTATACTCTTAGTGAGCCTATCAGTTCGTCCATTTTAGTGATTTATTTTGTTTCTTCAGTCGCTGTGACCTTAG
>AP025055.1:29307869-29425448 GCA_036186865.1 Eustoma russellianum
GACAAGATTATGTCAACATGTAAAACAAAAACTCCCATAATTTCTTCTCGTATGTTGTGATCATTTCCACACCTTTAACATCATTAAATTCTCTGTAAAATGATGATAAATATACTCTAATAGTATATAGAAGAGAGCCTTCAAGAAAGAAATAGAATGTGACATCACAACTCGTCACATATCCTGCTATAGTCAATAATATCATCATGTGAGAGAAATAATATAAAATCACCATATAATCTTCAAAATAATCATAGCACAACTCCAGAATGAAGATATGAATATACTCAAGAGATTCCTTGAGTGGAAATACCAAAAATACCCTCAGGGGTGAAATGACCAAAATGCCCCTGGTGAGAGAAAACTCTAGAAATGACCCCGATGGTCAGAAATAGTCATAATATCATCTTTGTCATGATAAATAAGATGAGAATAAGCCCTTGATATATATCCACCATATCATGTTCCTACAAAACTCAAAATACCAATTTTGCCCTTTTTGGTAAGTTGTAGAAACTTCCAAGACACTTTAGTCACAAGACATTTATATTTATCAAAATCAGATAATATCCACTTAATAAACATGTATAAATCATGTACAAATAAAAACAATCACTTTATCACATTTTAGAAAAATATTTCTAAAAGCCCTATACATCGATCGATCGAAGTGCCTCAGCTTCAGAGATCGATGTCTCACACTGAGTCTCAGAATTTGTCTCTGACCTACATCGATCGATCGAAGTGAGGGTTCGATGTACATCGATCGATCGATGTGTCTCAGGTTTAGAGATCGATGTCTCACAGTAAGGTCTTGAACTTTCACTGCCTTACATAGATCGATCGATGTGAGGGATCGAAGTACACAGATTGATCACTATGAAACAACCTGAGAGATCGATGTAAACTTTTTCAACTTTTAACCACATATAACACCATGTGTGACATTTTTATGTATTCACCACTTAAAATCATGACTTTGAAAATTATCCAAACATATTTCTCAACACTTCATTAAACATTGGGGCAATCCTTTCTTAATCCTCCTCTCCCCCTACCGTGCTTTGTATAGAGGTGTCTCATCCTTGTCAATGTTTGATCTTGAACACCTTCACGACCTCGACCTCAGCCCATTCCACGTGAGCCATGGCCTCACTCTCTTTGATCGACGGCTCCTCTTCGTTGGGGCGATGTAGAAGTATAGAGGAGGGGTGTTTTGGGTAGACGAGTTGACACCCTCTTTATTGGTTCACTCTTCATACGCCTTCAAGTGACTAACTACATCTTCAAAACCGATTTCATTTAGATCGAACACTTGTTCAAGAGATGCAATGATGTTTATATATTTTGATCGAGGAAAAATTTTAAGAAATGTCTTCATCAACTTTGATTCGTCCAGAGCTGGACCCAAGGAGGCTGACATTGCTGAAATTTCAGACAACTTTCCAGCGAACCCATCGATAGAATCAGTTTTTCCCATCTTGAGCATATCGAACTCAGTGTTTAGGTCTTAGAGCCGTGTCTCCTTTACTCTTTCAGCACATAGGTGTCGAGTCTTTATTGTTTCCCAGATTTCCTTCGACGTCTGTTGATGGCCGACTTGCAAGATCAAGTTTTCGGGAATCGCTTGAAACAAAAAGGCGATTGCTATGTCGTTCTTTTCTACATCGTTTGAACCTGGATCAATTGTATACCATACCTTATGGACCCTTAGAACAATTTTCATTTGCATAGCCCACACGATATAGTTAGGGGGATAGAGCATCGGACATTGGATGGCGGTTGATCCGACCTCTCTACCTCTCAGCTGAGCACTACTTTTCGTGGTGTCAGTCATTCCTTTTAGATTGAAGTTTCCTTCGAGGTCACAAATCTTCCGACAAGTTGATGAGTAGTAGATCCAAAGATTACTTAGTACACATGTTCGCAAGGATCGAGGACACGACACCCACTCTTCTTTCGGACCTAACGACGGCATCAAAAATCCCCTCCTAACCTATTGGCTCTAATACCACTTAAAGTTAAAAGGAACAAACATGCGCAATTGAAGCCTAACTTGCCTCGTATCATAATAAAGAAAATAACTCAAAACTGAATTACAATTTTCCTCATGTTATGAACCCTACCAGACCCTCTTGTATGTATAGACCTAGACAAGCCACAATTATGAAACCTAGTATATTCCATGATCTAAACTTGACTAGGAATTGGTCACCATACTTTAGCTATAGATAACAACTATATCTAGCTAAAGTTCCCTACTACTTAGGAACGTGTGTCTTATGTAGGACCTGCAAGGCACCACTAGAAGGGGGAGGGGTTGAATAGTGGGTGCAGAAAATTTGGTTTTTAAAATGTTTTGATCCAAAAACAAAACATCTGAAAACAGTTTTGTTTTCAGGATCTGTTTTGTAACGTTTGAAAAACTAGGTTACAGGCCTTCAAAAATTCTGAAATTTGGAGAGATTGTAGTCTCAGATGTTCTGAGTATCTCCTAAAATGTTCAGATCAAAATTCAACCTTTAACCCTTTGAAAAATCGTTTGTGATCAGATTGAGCAAATATGACAGAACAGTAGTCTGATTTGAAAAATTTATTCTGATTAATCCGTGGCTCCAAATGGTTTGAAATTTAATGACAAACCCCTTACTATATTTGTTTAATTGGGTTGAAACAATTTTGAAAAAAATTCCTTTGGGAAATATCTCACATACATTCAAGTTCTCAACCTTTGCAAGTCTGAAAATCAGATTGCACTAGTCTCAGAACTATTAACGTTTGATTGATTTATACTTGTCCAAAAGAGTTGAAACTTGTGCCAAATGAAACTTAGAAGATGTGGCTATGTTTCTGAAAAATTTTACTATTTTTGAAATTTGTTTACTATTTTAAGATTGCGATGAAATAGATGTAAAGTGCAGGAAACTAAAAGTACTATGCAAAAAGTAGAGAACACAAGGAATTTTATACTGGTTTGGTTAAATCAACCAACTCTAGTCTTCGAGGACACCTTCCTCGGTTTTCACTAAAAAAATAACACCTTACCACACAGGGTTGATAGAGCTACACACCAACTCCAACCCTTTACAATCGAAACAAGCAATTACAATGATCACGAATACCACCACCGAGCGGATGAAGGTTTGATCACACCTTGATCAACCTTTTACAATAATAGGGTGTATTTGGTGGTATGAATGAAGCCAATTCAATATATTTGAATATAGATACAATAGGCTTGAGAGAGAAAGAAGAAGAAAGAAATGTAAGAAGAGAGTAGAGAGATTTTTGCACTTTTGAAATTGTAAGAATTGTCTTGTGTTTGATTTGCTTATCTTCACTTCCTTTTATCTCAAAGTGGCCGCCCACTCTAGGGCTTTTTCTTCCCCTTGAAAATTCTCTTTTAAGTCCTTGGAAGAATGCCTTGTATAGATGTGACATCAACTTGCTTACTTGGCACCACTTGATTGGATGATTATCTTGGCCTTGCTTACTTGGCACTTCTTGATTAGATGAGATTTGTCATCACTTGATGACTGTACAAATCTGAGAATTACACTTAAAACATGTGCCAAATTAGTAGAAAAACCTTGCCAAATATCACATAATTAATCCCACAAAATTTGCAAAATAAATTGGTCTCAATCATGACCAAGAAATCGGCCATCACCTTTGCAACACATGCTGAAATTTTCAGCATGTGCTAAATCTCAAGAACTTCAAATTATTACCATAATATTATCACATCAATCCCTTGAAAATGGAGAAGCAAATTTGTTAAGATCGAGGCTCAAATTTTGGCCATATCAATTTCTCACATGCTGAATTTTCAGCATGTGTTACATTTCTAATATAGTTTGAAATATTACCTTGTGTAGCTTCCTCCATTAAGTCACTAACCTTGTGTAGTCCATTCTTCACCAATCAAGATGTCAACTAAGCTCCACATAGGCTCCATCAAGGCTGAGTAGGCATGTGAATTGAGCTTCAACATGTGCTGAATTTATTTTTGTAGACTTTGTAAAATAGTGCACAATAGTTGTACACATATGGTATATTCCAATCAGCTCTAATTTGAATATTCTAGAACATTTTAGTATGTATTGAATATATAAAAAGTGTCTAGATACATGTTACATGTCATGCCAAAAAAAGTTCCATGTGTCCTGTTCGTAGAAAACCAAATTTTCGACTTTTGTCGATTACGCGATTTTTCTCCGATTAAATTCAAACTTTTTGCACATGTTATATATATTATATTACACATAATATACATAGAATAACTTGAATATTCAGCTCTAAAGGCTGATTAAAAGTGGCGTCCCATGTGACAAAAATATTGAATTTGAAATCTCCACAATTTGGCCTTTGTAGCGCCCCGCACCCGGCCTCGTCCGGATACGGTGCACCCACCGTACTTCACTGAGGAGAGTACAAGGCGTCATGCATAACATGCAAACATCCATAACATAAGTCGTGGACTCCCATGCTCACATTCAACATTGTAGTAAAATTTAGGCAGAATTAAAACTTTTCAAATCAAACATGCATCACCAATTTACTAAGTTCCCAAAGGTAGTAGTCCCACAAAATAACATAACTGAGATCCAGAGAGTTCAAACATAGTCATGATACAAAACGTCTTGGCAGCACAAAAGTCCTTAGCTTAGCTCCCTTCATATCTTCTCGCCTATGGATAAGGTACCCTCGGCTCATCCTCGATCCATTCTATCTTGGCATTATCTGGCTCTGGGGGAAAAAAATAAAGTGTGAGTGATAAAATCACCCAGCAAGAATACAATAAACTACCATGAAATACGTAAAGAATCATAACATGAATGTATTACCCCAAAAACCTCAAATAATCATAATTCATACCTGTTCTTGGATCCTGAACTTACTTGACGTTTAGCTTAAGCAGGTATTAGGGAATGCTATACCATACCTGATCTTGGATCCTGAACTTACTTGACGTTCAGCTTAAGCATGTATTAGGAAATGTCATACCATACCTGATCTTGGATCCTGAACTTACTTGACGTTCAGCTTAAGCATGTATTAGGAATGCTATACCATACCTGATCTTGGATCTGACTTAACTGATTTCCTTCTGTTATTATTAGCATGGGAATATCTACCTTGGACTTACTTGGCGTTCGGCTTAAGCATATTTTTAGATAATTCTACACCAATAATAATATAACCATTAACTGTAACATGCAACATGTCCTCATGATCATGAATTATGCAAGATGCAATGCATGATGTCATGTAATGTCAAAACATCATTTTGGTCCCATACAGTAACATGTCGTAAAAACAGAGTGTCAGATCAATTAACCCCGGATTGAGCGGGTCTAGAACATATCATCAGACCAATTAACCCCGGTCTGAACGGGTCCAACAGATATCAGATCAATTAACCCCGGATCTGAACGGGTCCAGAACAGATATCAGATCAATTAACCCCGGATCTGAACGGGTCCAGAACAGATATCAGATCAATTAACCCGGATCTGAACGGTCCAGAACATATCATATCATCAGACCAATTAACCCCGGGTCTGGAGTCAGGTTAGTCGCATGCTTGCCGCAAAGGAATCATGAAGCTTTTTTAAAAACATGGGACGTAAAAACTTTTCATGCATAACGAAAACATAGTCTTGTAAAACTTGCTTGCATCATAAAATCCATGAAAATCAGTTTCATGATCATGCGATGAAACATGCCGTGATATGCAATGCAAGTCATGACATGGATAATCGTATGCATTCCTTATAACATGTCAACATGCATGAATTTGGAAGCTAAATACTTCCAGACTTTTACTTCGTATTCATGGGGCGGTTAAGCTAACCAAATAGGTCCATTTCCATAATCTTTTGTCACAAACACGTTTGGTAGAATCTTAGATACATATCATAAAAATTTAGATTATTTCGATAAGCTTAAAGGGGCTCATTTAATTAATTTCTGAAATGGGTTAGTGCTGAAACTGATCTGACCATTTTACCAAAAATTCAATTGCGGCAAATCCGTGATTCGTTTCGGAAATTCCAACTTGCACAAGTCATAAACATGTGGAACTAGTATCCTACCGAAATTTAGCCTATTTTCATATCTCTAAGTCCCCTTTCTGAGTCCATAAAGTCGTTACTAAACTTCAGGTTGATTCCAGTGATTTCAGTTGAGCAGTTTGACTAATTAATTCATATAAAATAATCCAGAACTTGTTTTACCAAAATTCCAGATGGCATGTTCACTAACTCATAGGATTATTACCATACCAAAAATCAGCTTTATTGGTCATCTACAAGGTCTCTTTTCAAGCCGTTCAAAACGTTACACCATTCTGTCATTTTCCAGAATTTACCTGAGCAGTCTCACTAATTATTTTAAAAATTAACCATAACTTATTTTACCAAAATTCCAACTCTCATCTCTGATACACCATGGGACTAGCTCTGTGCAAAATCAGATTTATTGAAGGTCCACAAGTCCTCTTTTAATTCGTTGAAACCAGTGATCAATTCTGCCCTACTCCAGAATTTTCTACTGGAGCAGTTTTACCGTATAATTTCTTAAAATAATCCGTAACTGATTTTAACAAAATTCCAACTCTCACTTGGGCTAAACTCATAAGGATAACTTTGTGCCAAAAATTAGCTTCATTGAAGGTCTGTAAGGTCAGTTCTTAAACCGTTTAAACGTCACTCTATTCTGTCCACTTCCAGTGGTTTGCTATTTTGTCATTTATCCAAGTCAAATGTCCATGTTCTCACTCAATACTTTGGGCCGAAACTTGTGTGTTCCTTAACCACATTTTACAACACATATTCAAGCATGCATTCATATTCAAGAGTCATCTTAATCTAAACTTACCAACAACCTCATAAAGCTCCTAGCTTTCACATGTATTCTTTCCTTAGGACCCTTTTGTGTTACGTCACAAGTCAATCTTGTCTAGACCTACTTAGGTGAACCTTATTTCACTCTAGGTAGCCTTATTTCATATAGCATATAGGAAAAGACTTCATCTTTAAAGGAATAAGTCACATGCAAGGCATTGTTCTTAGGGAATCACTAAGATATAGTCTCAAACTTAAGATATTCAACTAAAGATTGAATCTTAAGAACCTCTAAGCATTCAAGTCACAAACTCTTTAAATAAATCATGAGAGATCATTGTATACTTGCCTCTTCAAGCTAAAGCTCTTGTCTTTGCTAGGTTATGGTGTGAATGTGTTGGAATCCTTCACCTTCTTCACCTTAAGCATACGGTTTTAAGGAAAATGGAAGGAAAGATTAGTCTTTATACAAAGAGCAAATAGGATACATTTAAGGTTAGAGCATCTTACCAAAATGAGCTTGGAATGGAGATGCAAGCACTCCAAGGTATCACCTCCTAAGAAAGTTGATGGCTTTTACCTATTTGGACCTTGAATGTCACGGTTTTGTCATGGAGAGAAGGAGTTCATATGAGCTTCATTCTTCACCAAATAAGGATTCACTTAAGGAAGCTTGGAACAAGACTTACCTAGATGTCTTCTTGAGTCTTGAAGTGAAGTTGAACTCCTATCCTTCAAGAGGATGGGGGTCGAAATATTGTGAGGGTAGGAGGGAATTTTGCTAAGTGTTGCTTGGCTTGCTTGGGAAGAATTTTCTAGATGAATGTAGGGTGTAGTCTTGCAAGATTTAAAAATCTAGGAGATGGGGAGGCTTGGCCGATTTTGGAGGGATAATAGGGAGGTTAGGGTTTCCATGAGTGTTAACCAATGTTACTTTATTCCAACTATGGTTATTTTTGGGGCTAACCCAAGTTACTTTATCAAATCATGGTTATCTTAACCTTGGTTTAAGGAAAAAGTAACCATGGTAGAATTTAAAAATCCTCCATGGTTAATCATGTAGGGGCCGATTTTGGTTGGGGTCTTTATGACCTCAACCATACTACTTCTTTCTTTAATGAGTTGTCTTACTTGTTCCTTAAATGCATGTCTATTTTGTTTTCTATTTACTCTTTGCTTAATAACTTCTTGTCTTAATTGTGTGTAGTAGACTTTAAGTAATTATTTTAACTAATAAAATTGGCTAGAGAATTCTAGAATCCCCTCATGCCTTGGCCGAATTTTGGGGCTTCTTGGGCAACTTGACATTTCTTGTAATTTTAACTCATGTACTATATTGTTTTCTTTATTTTATCATATTCTAAGATTAACATATGTATGTATACATATATACACGCCATGTGTATTACATATATATATGTATATATCCTCCTATATAGGTATTTATATTTTTCATACACATATATCATATACACGCACATACATAATGGTATGTATGGTTCTTATAGCTCTATATTTCATATACTACTTTCTGGAAGTTTCCTTATTTAAATTGGTTTGGTATCACCTCAATAATAATTAATAAAGAGGGTTAAGTTGACTTAAGTAACACGAGCTAGAAGAAATTGTCGCTTTCATTCCGTCTCATATTCATAGTTTTCACGTACATGATCGTTGGGGTACAACATCCTCCCCCCTTATCATAAGTTTCGTCCTCGAAACTTCAGAACTAGTCAAAAAGATGGGGGTATCTACTCCTCATATCTCTTCCGTTTCCCATGTGCTTCTTCCGAATGATGCTCCATTGTACCTTCACCATGGGTATGGATCTCTTTTAAAGCTTTCTCTTTCCGATCAACTATCCTTAAGGGTTCCTCTTCATAAGTTACATCTTTTTCAACCTTCAACTGTTGATCTTCAAGGATGTGGCTTGGGTCATATACATATCGACGGAGTTGAGAAACATGGAATACATCATGTAACTGAGAAAGGATGGTGGCAACGCCAAGCGGTACGCAACCTCCTACTTTCTCAAGCACTTCATAAGGTCCAAAATCTTGGGCTTAGTTTTCCTTTGATGCCAAATCTCTTAACTCCTTTGGTCGGAGAAACTTTCAGAAAGACTTTCTCTCCTTCTTGGAATTCTAAAGGTCTCCTTCTTTCATCTGCCCATATCTTCGTTCTATCTTGCGCTGCTCTTAGTCTTTGTGGACTAACTTTACCTTTCTCGTGTTTGCTCAACAATGTCGGGTCCTGCGTAGATTTTATCTCCAATCGTCCCAATAGAGTGGGGACCGACATTTTCGTCCATACAATGCCTCATAAGGTGCCATTCCGATGGATCTGTGGAAGCTATTATTGTAAGAAAACTCAACGAGCTTAAGACTTTTATCCCAGCTTCCTCCAAAATCAAGAATGTAAGCGAGCATATCCTCAAGGGTTTGGATTGTTCTTCTGATTGTCCATCTGTTTGAGGATGAAATGCGGAACTCATTCTTATCTCTGTGCCCATTGCCTTTTGAAAGGCGGTCCAAAATCTCGAAGTAAATCGGGGGTCGGTCGCATACAATACTGATGGGCACTCCATGTAAAAAACAATCTGATCAATATACATAGAGGCTAACTTCTCCATAGATGCTTTAATCGTCATAGCCAAAAAGTGAGCAGACTTAGTCAAACGATCCACAATGACCCATATAGCATCATTCCCATACTTAGTCTTGGGTAGGTCAGTCACAAAGTCCATGGTGATGTGATCCCATTTCCATTCTGGCACTTCTAAGGGTTGTAACAATCCAGCAGGTCTTTGGTGTTCGGCTTTTACTCTTTGGCAGATCAAACATCGCTCAACAAATTCTGCTATTTGTCTTCATACCGGGCCACCAAAACTTTTGCTTGAGATCTTGATACATCTTATTAGCTCCAGGATGTATAGATAATCGAGAATTATGAGCTTCCATCAAGACTTCATCCTTAATTTCTTGTTTTCGGGGACACATAACCGTCCTTGATACCATAAACTGCCATCACTGCGAATCTCAAAGTCATCTCGCGGCTTTTCTTCCATCCTTTCCTTGACCTTCTTAAGTTTTCATCAAGTCCTTGAGTCTCCTTGATCTTATCAATTAATGAAGGACAAGAACTAACTTGGCGAGAACTTCATCGATTGAGTCAACTTCTTCTAGGCCAAATTCTTCCATATCTCGCTGAAGAGGTGGTTGCGTGGGTGGCTTGTTTTTCGGCTTAGGGCATCAGCGACTTTGTTAGCTTTTCCTGGATGTACTGAATGGAGAGATCATAATCTTTAATCAATTCCAACCATCTACGTTGCCGCATATTAAGCTCTTCTGGGTAAAGAGGTACTTTAGGCTCTTGTGGTCTATGTAGATCTCGCACTTTTCGCATATAAATAGTGCCTCCATATCTTTAACGCGAATACTGCGGAAAGTTCAAGATCATGGATAGGATAGTTTTGCTCAAATGGTTTCAACTGTCGGGATGCATAGGCTATACTTTGTCATTCTGCATAAGGATGCATCCGAGACCATTCTTTGAAGCATCGCTGTACACTACGTACTTTCACCAGGAGTGGGCTGAGCTAGGATAGGAGCGGATGTCAACTTTGCTTTCAGCCGAAAAACACTTTTCACAATCGGCACTCCACTCAAACTTGGTCTTCTTTTGGGTCAATCTAGTGAGGGGAACAGCTATCCTCGAAAATCCTTCCACAAACTTCCTGTAATATCTAGCTAGTCCGAGAAAACTTCTTACTTCAGTAACATTTGTTGGCTTGGGCCATTCCGTGATAGCTTCAATTTTCTTGGGATCCACCAAAATCCCATCTTCTGAAATCACATGACCAAGGAATGATACGCTTCGCAGCCAAAACTCGCATTTGCTAAACTTAGCGTACAACTGTCTTGCTCTTAGAATATTCAAGACTGTCCTCAAATGGGCTGCGTGAGTCTCTTCGTTGGGTGAAAAATCAAGATGTCGTCTATGAAGACCACCACGAACTTGTCCAACTGTTATTGGAAGATTCGATTCATAAGATCCATAAAGGCGGCAGGGGCATTGGTCAAACTAAAAGGCATGACTAAGAACTCATAGTGTCCATAGCGGGTTCTGAAAGCAGTCTTAGGGACATCTTCCGCCTTAATCTTCAATTGAAAGTATCCGGATCGTAGATCAATCTTACTAAAAATTCGAGATCCCCTGAGCTGGTCGAATAAATCATCAATCCGTGGTAAGGGGTACTTGTTCTTTATGGTGATTTTGTTGAGCTCCCGGTAATTGCTGATAAGCGCATACTTCCATCTTTCTTTTTCACGAATAGCACCGGAGCACCCCAAGGTGAAACACTGGGGCGAATGAGTTTCCTTTCTAACAGTTCATGTAACTGTTCCTTTAACTCCTTTAGTTCCGCAGGTGCCATGCGATAAGGGGCTTTCGATATGGGTTCAACTCCTGGAACAAGGTTTATTTTAAAAGCAATCTCGCGATCACGAGGTAGTCCAGGCAGATCATCAGGAAATACATCAGGGTATTCATTAACAACTGGAACTTGTGCAAGGGTAGGGCTTTCTTGTTCGGCACTTAAAACATAAACCAAGAATCCTTCATGACCTTTCTTTAATGCTTGACTGGCACAAGCTACGTTAACAAAGACTTTCTTGGATGGTTTGTTTAACTTAGTTCCTCCTTGGAATGACATCTCTGTGTAAACACGTGCTAGATATACTTCGTACATATTCGTATCGCTCATTTATACTTAGATAATGAACAATGTAGGTGCTTCTTAGTTAAATGGCAGTTAGGCATACCTGTTACAGTTTGAGGTTTCAGGCACTGCTGAATCAGACACTCTTTCATCCAGGTTAGCGTTCTTGGTTGTTTCTTCATTATCCCTCTGTGGACGCGGCCGCCACTTCCTGTTTCGTTCCTTAGTATGTTCCTTAAGTCCTTTATTTTGTCCTTTCGTTAGTTTAATATCATGTTCTCCTCTGTAGCAGTCCTCCAGTAATTCCTCGAAAGTGTTAAATATGCATTAGCTAGCCGAATCTTGATCTGGAAGTCTAGACCTCGCATGAATCTGATTACCTTGTGCTTTCGTCTTCCATGATCAAGGGAACATAGCGGCCCAATGTAGTGAACCGACGAGCGTACTCTGAGACAGTGATACCTGGTTCTTGTCTTAAGATGTCAAATTCCTCAAACCTCTTCATGATTAGATCGAGAGAGGAAAATTCACAAAACTCCTCTAGAAACTTGCCCAAGTCACTGGTCGGGGCAATGGCTGGATACAAGTCCTCCACCACTGGCTGGCTTTACTAACCAAAAACGGCCGGACAATTGGTGTCTTACCTTCTCACGTACTCGCATCAGCAAGAAGTTACTTTCGACTTCATCTAGCCATTTTTCCGCCTCCTCGGGACTAGATTCTCCACCAAACTCTGGGATATGTGCTTTTACTAGCTACCGGTAATAAAACCCAGTGCTGTCCGGGGGTGAAAGTGATAATGCTTGTTCATTAGTCCGTGATGCCATCTGTAGTTATGGGTTTAACGTCTATTTAGAATATCGGAATAATCATCAATTTATTTGACCAAGGACCATACTTCCAAATTTTAAAATATGAGGGGAAAGGGCATGTCTTACGTCATAGACCTAGCTTCATAGTTCAGGATTCTTTATTAATTACATCCTAAACCCGGTCTACGTGGTCCTAGTCTAAGGCCATCACTCATCTAAGATCATGACTTAGGTCTAAGATCCAACTTTAGGTCTAAGATCCAACTTAGATTTAAGATCATAACTTAGTCCTACGTTTGCCCGAAATCTAGAGCCTGGGCTCTGATACCACCTGTAGCGCCCTGCACCCGGCCTCGTCCGGATACAGTGCACCCGCCGTACTTCACTGAGGAGAGTACAATGCGTCATGCATAACATGCGAACATCCATAACATAAGTCGTGGACTCCCATGCTCACATTCAACATGGTAGTAAAATTTAGGCAGAATTAAAACTTTTCAAATCAAACATGCATCACCAATTTACTAAGTTCCCAAAGGTAGTAGTCCCAAAAATAACATAACTGAGATCCAGAGAGTTCAAACATAGTCATGATACAAAACGTCTTGGCAGCACAAAAGTCCTTAGCTTAGCTCCCTTCATATCTTCTCGCCTATGGATAAGGTACCCTCGGCTCATCCTCGATCCATTCTATCTTGGCATTATCTGGCTTGGGGGGAAAAAATAAAGTGTGAGTGATAAAAATCACCCAGCAAGAATACAATAAACTACCATGAAATACGTAAAGTCATAACATGAATGTATTACCCCAAAAACCTCAAATAATCATAATTCATGCCTGTTCTTGGATCCTGAACTTACTTGACGTTCAACTTAAGCATGTATTAGGGAATGCTATACCATACCTGATCTTGGATCCTGAACTTACTTGACGTTCAGCTTAAGCATGTATTAGGGAATGCTATACCATACCTGATCTTGGATCCTGGACTTACTTGGCGTTCGGCTTAAGCATATTTTTAGATAATGCTATACCAATAATAACTTATAACCATTGACTGTAACATGCAACATGTCCTCATGATCGTGAATTATTCAAGATGCAATGCATGATGTCATGTCATGTCAAAACATCATTTTGGTCCCATACAGTAACATGTCGTAAAAACAGAGTGTCAGATCAATTAACCCCGGATCTGAGCGGGTCCAGAACATATCATCAGACCAATTAACCCCCGGTCTGAACGGGTCCAGAACAGATATCCGATCAATTAACCCCGGATCTGAACGGGTCCATAACAGATATCAGATCAATTAACCCCGGATCTGAACGGGTCCAGAACAGATATCAGATCAATTAACCCCGGATCTGAACGGATCCAGAACAGATATCAGATCAATTAACCCCAGATCTAAACGGGTCCGGAAATATCATATCATCAGACCAATTAACCCCGGGTCTGGAGTCGGGTTAGTCGCATGCTTGGCCGGCAAAGGAATCATGAAGCTTTCTTTTAAAAACATGGGACCGTAAAAACTTTTCATGCATAACGAAAACATAGTCGCTTGTAAAACTTGCTTGCATCATAAAATCCATGAAAATCAGTTTCATGATCATGCGTGATACATGACGTGATATGCAATGCAAGTCATGACATGGATAATCGTATGCATTCCTTATAACATGTCAACATGCATGAATTTGGAAGCTAAATACTTCCAGACTTTTACTTCGTATTCATGGGGGCGGTTAAGCTAACCAAATAGGTCCATTTCCATAATATTTTGTCACAAACACGTTTGGTAGAATCTTAGATACATATCATAAAAATTTCAGATTATTTCTATAAGCTTAAAGGGGCTCATTTAATTAATTTCTGAAATGGGTTAGGTGCTGAAACGGATCTGACCTATTTTACCAAAAATTCAATTGCGGCAAATCCGTGATTCATTTTTCGGAAATTCCAACTTGCACAAGTCATAAACATGTGGAACTAGTATCCTACCGAAATTTAGCCTATTTTCATATCTCTAAGTCCCCAATCTGAGTCCATAAAGTCGTTACTAAACTTCAGGTTGATTCCAGTGATTTCAGTTGAGCATTTTGACTAATTAATTCATATAAAATAATCCAGAACTTGTTTACTAAAATTCCAGCTGGCGTGTTCACTACACTCATAGGATTATTACCATGCCAAAAATCAACTTTATTGGTCATCTACAAGGTCTCTTTTCAAGCCATTCAAAACCTTACACCATTCTGTCATTTTCCAGAATTTACAGCCTGAGCAGTCTCACTAATTATTTTATTAAAAGTTAACCATAATTATTTTACCAAAATTCCAACTCTCGTCTCTGATACACTCATGGGACTAGCTCTGTGCCAAACTTCAGATTTATTGAAGGTCCACAAGGTCCTCTTTTAATTCGTTGAATCCAGTGATAAATTCTGCCCAACTCCAGAATTTTCTACTGGAGCAGTTTTATCGTATAATTTCTTAAAAATAATCCGTAACTGATTTTAACGAAATTCCAAATCTCACGTGGGATAAACTCATAAGGCTAACATTGTACCAAAAATTAGCTTCATTGAAGGTCTGGTCAGTCTTAAAACCGTTAAAGCGTCACTCTATTCTGTCCACTTCCAGTGGTTTGCTATTTTGTCATTTTATCCAAGTCAAATGTCCATGTTCTCACTCAATACTTTGGGCCGAAACTTGTGTGTTGCCTTCACCACATTTTACAACACATATTTAAGCATGCATTCATATTCAAGAGTCATCTTAATCTAAACTTACCAACAATCTCATAAAGCTCCTAGCTTTCACATGTATTCTTTCCTTAGGACCCTTTTGTGTTACATTCACAAGTCAATCTTGTCTAGACCTACTTAGGTGAACCTTATTTCACTCTAGGTCAGCCTTATTTCATATAGCATATAGGAAAAGACTTCATCTTTAAAGGAATAAGTCACATGCAAGGCATTGTTCTTAGGGAATCATAAGATATAGTCTCAAACTTAAGATATTCAAATAAGATTGAATCTTAAGAACCTCTAAGAATTCAAGTCACAAAATCTTTAAATAAATCATGAGAGCTCATTGTATACCTTGCCACTTCAAGCTAAAGCTTTGTCCTTTGCTTGTTATGGTGTGAGATGTGTTGGAATCCTTCACCTTCTTCACCTTAAGCATACGGTTTTAAGGGAAAATGGAAGGAAAGATTAGTCTTTATACAAAGAGCAAATAGATACATTAAGGTTAGAGCATCTTACCAAAATGAGCTTGGAATGGAGATGCAAGCACTCTAAGTTATCACCCTCCTCAAGAAAGTGATGGCTTTTTTACCTATTTGGACCTTGAATGTCCACGGTTTTGTCATGGAGAGAAGGAGTTCATATGAGCTTCATTCTTCACCAAATAAGGATCACTTAAGGAAGCTGGAACAAGACTTACCTAGATGTCTTCTTGAGTCTTGAAGTGAAGTGAACTCCTATCTTCAAGAGGATGGGGGTCAAAAATCGTTGGGGTAGGAGGAATTTTGCTAAGTGTTGCTTGGCTTGCTTGGGAAGAATTTTCTAGATGACTGTAGGGTTGTATAGTCTTGCAAGATTTAAAATCTAGGAGATGGGGAGGGCTTGGCCGATTTTGGAGGGATAATAGGGAGGTTAGGGTTTCATGAGTGTTAACCAATGTTACTTTATTCCAACTATGGTACTTCTTGGGGCTAACCCAAGTACTTTATCAAATCATTGGTTATCTTAACCTTGGTTTAAGGAAAAGTAACCATGGTAGGATTTAAAAATCCTCCATGGTTAATCATGTAGGGGCCGATTTTCGTTGGAGTCTTTATGACCTCAACCATACTACTTCTTTCTTAATGAGTTGTCTTACTTGTTCCTTAAATGCATGTCTATTTTGTTTTCTATTTACTCTTTGCTTAATAACTTCTTGTCTTAATGGTGTAGTAGACTTTAAGTAATTATTTTAACTAATAAAATTGGCTAGAGAATTCTAGAATCCCCTCATGCCTTGGCCGAATTTTTGGGGCTTCTTGGGCAACTTGATATTTCTTGTAATTTTAACTCATGTACTATATTGTTTTCTTTATTTTATCATATTCTAAGATTAACATATGTTGTATACATATATATACATGCCATGTTATTACATATATATATGTATATATATCCTCCTATATATACGCATGTAGGTATTTATATTTTTCATACACATATATCATATACACGCACATACATAATGGTATGTATGGTTCTTATAGCTCTATATTTGATATACTACTTTCTGGAAGTTTCCTTATTAAAATTGGCTTGGTATCACCTCAATAATAATTAAATAAAGAGGGTTAAGTTGACTTAAGTAACACGCGCTATAAGAAATTGTCGCTTTCATTCCGTCTCATATTCATAGTTTTCACGTACATGATCGTTGGGGTACAACAGCCTTAATTGGGGGTGATTTGTGTGTGCCAACATGGAATGATTTTATGGCTGAATATAACATGTAGGCACGAAATTTGTGGCCATTTTTGAAATGTAGGGGCTGGCCATCTATATATGGCAAGTACGTGACACGTTAGCAAAGTTTCGATAGTCACCCGATATGACAATTTTGGTTTAGAACCTTGTAAGGTGTCGTAATAATTTTGTCATCACCATGACTTATATCATATGATATAAGACCTGAATATGCTCATTTATAGGAGGTAAGTTAGTGGTGTGATGTTGACGTACATTCGTAATATATATAACGTGTTGCTAGTACGTTGGAATATATGTGTATAGTGCCTTTTAAAAAAATCTGAATATATATATGTATGTATATATATATATGAAAAACGTGTGGTTTAAGAGTAGAAGAAGACTTTTCATTTCCATGTTTGTTGCCTTTATGCCTTCTCCAAATATTTCTCAATTTAATGAACTACTTAGTCTATTTAACTAAGTACTTCACTTAATGAACTAGTTTAGTTCATTAATGATGGCACCTGAAAATAGTTCAAACACAAAAACGTTTGCCATTTGATGTAAGCTTTAAAGCTTCATGGCTTGTTAGTACGGCAACATTATATATAAATTATATAAGGCATGTTTGTTGCAAAAAACGTGTCAAATCATAAAATGTGTTATGCTTTTCCTTAGCACACGTCATTTGAATCATGCATTTTTGTGAATCACTCAAAACCCTTGTTTCTCAACAATCTGCCCCTTTTGATGATTTACAAAATAATCTTAGTACTTGATTTAAATTTAATTGCTCCCCTCTAATTGTGCACAAATTCAAATTTCGAATTTCAAATTTTGAATTTTCTCTCCTTGATTTTTGCAATCAATCTCTAGCTCGCCCTTAAATTATGCACTCTCTCCCCCTTTATTTTGGAAAGAAAATCAAAAGTGCATGTAAAGATGGAAAGAAATATCATATCAAATCAGCAAAAATCATGCCTAATTTAAAACGGAGATTTTCGTACATGGCTTGACTTAGTGCCTTAGTGAATATGTCGGCTACTTGTCAAATTCAAATTGCAGGTCGGATTGATGGAAAAGAGATTGCACGCGTTGAATGGATACGAGAAGGTTGTTGAATTGTCTAGCTATCATCTTCTTGTTGTTGTTGTTCTTGTACCATTCTTTGTTGCTAAGGTGTTCTTATTGTTTTTGTTGAGCTACAAGCCTCTTGAGCTTCATTTGTAAGATTGATTAGCCATTCTTATAAGGCTATATCAAAAGGTTGTAGAGGTGTTGCAACTAAGTGTTTCTTAGAAGGTGATTATCCAAGTCTTGAATAGGGTTGGTGTATAACCCAAGGATCAAGCTTGGTTCTTGTTGTAAGGATTCATTTCATAGTAAAATCCAAGGAAAAGTGTTCCTTGGGACTGGAGACGGCCGCATTTGACCGAACCAGGATAAATCCTCAGTGTTCTTGTCTTGTTTCTTCATTTCTGTTTTCTGCCCGTTTTTACTGCAGTTTTCACACAACTTCTCACAATTTGAAAAATCGATAAACACTTTCAAAATTCATGATTTTTGGTGGAGTTATACTTCCGATTGTTAGCTTTCATTTTCAACAATAATCAATTGATTTGAGCAAGGAAAAGTTAGTCTTTCAGTCTTTGCAAGATAACTGCTCCAATCTGGCTGCAATCTGACCCGTTTTGAGAAAACTTAAATTCTGTATTTGTTAAGAATTGTTTAAGGTTAGGGCCTTTTAGAAACATCATCTACACATTCTAAGGAGTGTTTTAATATAAAGATCAACCTTTTTGGTTGAGTATTCAAAGAGAAACACGTTTTGCAAAATCAGCAACATTCTGTCAAATTCTGTCCAGATTGACCATCTGAAACTTTTTATTTGTTTGAAGAGTCAAACGATCTTATTTTTGTCTGATTTTTGGACAGAGTCTTGTTAGCACATTGAAGTTAAATTCAGGAAAGTTTCATAATTTTTGGAGTTGCATACATTTATTTTTGAATTGTTCAAAAACGGGTTCTGAATCTGAGGTGGTCTCAGATTCTGTTTTCAAAGGGGATTTTTACAAAGGGTTGTAGTGTAATTTCCGCTAACCACTATTCAATCCCCCTCTAGTGGTGTTTATTGAAGGTGCACGGTCCATCAATTGGTATCAGAGTCAGGCCAACACCACTCAAAAGAAGCAAGACTCTACGTACACTACAAGGCCAAGAAACAACAATTCATTATACACTGCTTGTCTCAAATCCAAGGTACATACAATGGCTATTGTTTCTCCCAAAGGTGAGTTGGAAGGTATGATTACACAACGCCCTCCTCTTTTTGATGGCAATAATTTTGTTCATTGGAAACTTAGAATGAGGATATTCTTAATGGCTATAGATATTGATTTATGGTCTATAGTTGAACATGGGCCGTATATTCCAATGAAAGATGTACAAGTTAGTGGAGTCACTCAAGAAGTTGAAAAATATAAAAGTGAATGAATATCGGAAGATAAAAAGAAAATGTCAATGAATGCTAAAGCTATGCAATTACTTTTGAATGGACTTACAACTTCCAAAGCAGGATATGTGTCAAATTGCACAAGTGCACACGACATGTGGAAATCACTTGTATTAAAGCATGAAGGTACTAGTGGTGTTAAAGAATCAAAAATAAATATGCTTATCACTGAATTAGAGTCTTTCAAATTGTTGGCAAACGAATCCATAACATCTATGGATTTGAGGATTACTAACATTTTTAATGCCCTTGAAGCTTTAGGCAAATCATTCACGAACAATGAAAAAGTTCAAAAGGTGCTATGAAGCCTTCCTGCTGAATAGGATCCAAAGGTGACTGCAATCGGGGAGACAAAGTCAATCACTAAGATGGACGAATTGATCGGGTCTCTAAAAGTCTATGAGGTAAAACTAAACCAACGGAAGTCCGAGCCATCTAAATTATCAAGTAAGTCAATAGCGTTCAAAACAACTGAAACACATACAAATAATGATGATAGTAATAGTGACACCGAATTAGATGATGACTTGATATTAATAGCGAGAAAACTTATAAAGTTTTTCAAACGTCCCAATAGGAATAGACAACGTTCTTCTTTTTTCTTCTTCGCAAACTAAGAAAAATAACGTAAACAAATAGTATAATAAAGAATTAAAGTGTTATGACTGAGGTCAAAAAGGACATATTTCATATGATTGTCCCACGAAGAAAAATAATAATAATAACAACAATAATAAACAAGCCAAGGACAATGAGGCACGAACGACAAAGACAAAGGAGTCAAAGGCAAGGAAAGGGAAACGAGCAATGACAGTGAGCACATGGAGCGACTCATCCGACTCAGAATCCGAAACTGAGGAAGCTCAAGTCTGCTTCGTATCTAACGAGGTATGTTCTTCATCTGATAGTGATTCTGATAGTGACATGACATTTGATGAAATGTATGAAGAGCTCTTAAGAATGCATGCTCACTGTAAGAGGCTCTCTAAAGAAAAGAAGAAACTAATTGAAGAAAATAACAAGTTGAAGACGTCCAACTTGGAATTTTCCGATCAATTAGAATCTCTTAAACAAGAGTCTACTAATACTCTTGATTCTTTAAAGAATAAAATTGAATCATATAGGAAAAATGAACAAAAGATAAAAACGGAAAATAGTATGTTAAAGTCCAAGTTGGAAAGTTGTGAACATGAAATAATACAACTTAAGTCTTCTAAACTTAACTTAGAAAAAATGTTAGAACATTTTAAGTCGGGTGCTAATATGTTAGATACACTAATCTCATCACAAAAGTATAGAAATGATAAAACCGGCTTAGGCTATAAAGAAGAAGATGACAAAGTAGGTAGAAAGACTAAGTTTGTATCTTCAACTACTAAACAGCCTTATAAAGATATAAAAACAACTTTGCATGCTAAATCTTCTTTTACTCCTTCTTCTGTTTATTTTAAGACAAAAATGAAACATACACCCATAAATGAACACACGCATAAACATACATCTAGGCCAAATTTTGCATCTAGACAACAGAGAAATTATGCCTATATGTATACAAATGCAACTAGACATAAAAAAATGCATCCAACTTATTATGAACCTAAGTATAGGCAACACTCTTATAAGTCTTATAGAAATGCCTATGAACACACTTACATAGCGTCATTCAAGAAACAAAATCGCATGCCTTATACACATTATAAAAATTGGCCAGCATATAATGATTATCAACCATGGTGCAATGTGTATAACAATGCATCTTCACTTATGTGGAATGATCATCTATATGTTAATCCTTCTTATTTTCCAAATTATAATTATGCTAAAAATGTGCCAAAAAGATTTGTTCAAGTTTGGATACCTAAGGGATATCTAAACAAGAATAGTGCCCCTAACATTCAAGGACCCAAATAAAGGGTACCTAAAACTTTGTCTTCATTGTAGGAAAAACGCAAAGAATGCAAGAAGGAGGCAAAGTCAAAGAATCTGAAAACCAAATAGTTTTTAGATAGTGGATGTTCGAGACATATGACAGGGAACCCCAAACTATTCATCGAATTGTAACATATCAATAATGGAGGAAAAGTAACATTCGGTGACAACAACAAAGGACAAGTTGTTGGAAAAGGAACAATCGGGGACCCTAACACATTTCAAATACGAAATGTGTTGTTAGTAAGCAATCTCTCGTATAATTTACTTAGTATTTATCAACTTATAGACTGTGTTTATAATGTCTCTTTTCTTCCTAATTCTTGTGATATAATAAATGAAAAAAAAGAAACGGTTTTAAAAGGAAAAAAGAGATGGTAATATTTATACTCTTACCTTAGATAACATGTTAGATGCTAAGGTTAAGTGTCTAATATCACATGACTTAGATGTAAATTTATGGCATAGAAGATTAGGCCATATGTTGAGAAAAAGGGATTTGAGTGATTTCAAAATGCATGATTTAAATAACGTGTTACAAAGAAATGTATGACATATTTTATGACATGACACGTTGTTGCATAAAACTTGCCTTATATAGTTCATATATAATGTTGGCGTACTAACGAGCCATGAAGCTTTAAAGCTTACATCAAATGGAAAACATTTGTTATGTTTGAACTATTTTCAGGTGCCATAATTAATAAACTAAACTAGTTCATTAAGTGAAGAACTTAGTTAATTTAACTAAGTAGTTCATTAAAGGAAGCAATATTTGGAAAAGGCACCAAGGCAACAGGTTGAAGGAAGGAAAGTGTTCCACTCCCTCTCCACACATTCACACACCGTTATACATATATATATTTATATATACATATTTTCAGATTTTTTAGAAAAAGGCACATACACATATATTCCAACGTACTACCGACACGTTATATATTTTACGTACGTACGTTAACATCACACCGCCATACTTAACTCATATTTATGAGTATGTTCAGGTCTTATATCATATGATATAAGTCATGGTGATGACAAAGTTATTACGACACGTTAAAAGGTTCTAAACCGAAAATTGTCGCATCGGGCGAATACAGAAACTTCGCCAACATGTCACGTACTTTCCATATATAGATGGCCAGTCCCTACACTTCAAAAATGACCACAAATTTCGTGGCTTACATGGTATGTGCAGCCATAAAATCATTCCATGTTGGCACACAAAAATTACCCCACATTAAGGCCAAATTGTGGAGATTCCAATTTCAATTTTGTCACATGGTTTAGGCGCCACTTTAAGATCAGCTAAGTGATGAATATTAAAGTTTAATTATGTATATTATGTGTAACATAATATATATAACATGTGCAAAAATTTGGAATTTAATTAGAGAAAAATCGGATAATCGATAAACGTCGAAAATTCGGTTTTCTACGTACACGACACATGGAATGTTTTTGGCGCATCATATAACATGTATCTAGACACTTTTTACATATTTCATACATCTCAAAGTGTTCTAGAAAATTCAATTAAGGGCTGATTGGAATATACCATGTGTGTATTATTAAATGTGCACTATTTTACAAAGTTTGCAAAATAAAATTCAGGACATGTACATTATGTGTCACACGCCCAAACCAGCTGAATTGGAGCATATGTGGAGCTTTGTTGGTATGTTGATTGGTCAATAATGAAGCATACAATGTTGGTGACATAAAGGAAGAAGCTACACAAGGTAACAATTCAAACTTATGTCACATTTGTGACACATGCTGAAAATTTCAGCATGTGCATTAGAGCTGGCCGATTTTTATCCATTTATGAGGCATATTTTACTTCTTGAATTAAGTGAATTAATTGGGAGATTATATGGAAGTGTTTTGAATATTTTATGGAATAAAGAAAGTGATATTTTCAAATATCACACATGCTGAAAATATCAGCATGTGTGTAATGTATAGCGGCCAAAATTTAGTCCACATTGGTGTCCAATTGTTATTCCATAAATGATAAGAATATTGTATACTAAATGGTGATTGAATTATTATTTGATTTCTTGGATTAAATAGTGTAAAATAGGCAATATTTTGAATAAAAGTTGAATGTTACACATGCTGAAATTTCAGCATGTGCAAGATGTCTTTATGGCCGATTTTTTCAAGGAAATTTGGAGAAAATTGTCTTGCTAATTTTGTGTGATGATCTTGGGAGTTATGGTAACTATTTTATGATGATTTTGGCACATGTTTTAAGTGTTATTCTCATATTTGTCGAGTCATCAAGTGATGACAACATCCAACAATTCAATGAGTGCCAAGTAAGCAAGAGCTGAATGATCATCCAATGAGAAGATGCCAAGTAAGCAAAGACATGTCACAATGATGGCATATACTCTTCCAAAGACTTGGAAGATAATTTTCAAGAGAGGAATGAGCTATAGGGGGGCGGCCAATGTGATTAAAAGGAGAGAAGAAGAGCAAAAAAACAAGAAAGACTTGCAAATTCAAAGTGCCAAAAACGTGGTCTTCATCATCTTCTTCCACACTCTCTTTCTTTCTTCTCTCTAAAAGCTTATTGTACTTACATTCATATACTTGAATAGGCTTCATATAGTCCACCACATATTCTTTATCATTTTAAAAGATTGATCAAGGTGTGATCAATCTTGGACTTGCAAGGTGGTGGTGTTCGTGTGCATTGTATTCACATACAAGGTTTGTAAAGGGTTGGAGTTCGTGTGTAACTCCATCAACCCTGTGGTAAGGTGTTCTTTGTGTTGTGTGATTAGTGTGAATTGAGGAAGGTGTCCTCGAAGACTGTTGTAGGTTGTTTATAACCTAACCAGTATAAAATTATTGGTGTCATTTACTTTCAGCACTTACTTTCAGTTTTAGCACTGTTTATCTTTTTTGATCACGTTCGTAAAAATAGTAAACGAATTTCAAAAATTAAAAAAATTTCCAGAATCATAGCCACACGTCTTAAGGTTAATTTGGCATAAGTTTCAACCCTTTTGGACAAGTATAAGTCATCCGAACGTCCAAAGTTCTGAGACTAGTGCAGTCTGATTTTCAGGCTTGCAAAGGTTGAGACTTTGATCGTATTTAACTTCCCAAAAGAATTTTTCAAAACTATTTCAACCCATTTAAGTACAACTAATAAGGTGTTAGTCTTTAAATTTTCAGAGCATTTGGTGTTGCGTACAAATAGGAATTAATTTGTCAAATCTGTCTACTGTTTCTGGCAGATTTGTGCAATCTGACCACCAATAAATTTTCAAGGGGTTAGAGGTTGAATTTAAATCTGAAATTTTTTGGAGACACTCATAACATCTGAGGCTAAGTTCTCTCCAAATTTCAGAATTTTTAAAGACCTGCAACCTTGTTTTCAAAATGTTTTAAAACTGGTCCTGAAAACAGAAACTGTTTTTAGAAGTTGGGCTTTTGGTTTAAAACTATTTTAAACACCACATTTTCCGCACCCACTATTCGACCCCTCCCCCCTTCTAGTGGTGCCTTGCAGATCCTACAAGTGGTATCAGAGCGCAAGAACACTCACAACAAGAAGATCCAACGATCTGTGTGAGATGGCAACCACTAGCCACGAAACCGAGGAAAAAGATATGTCAAGCCAAATGCCTCCACTATTTGAAAATGAGATAAATTCTGATTCTGACTCGGATTATGAACTATCTTATGATGATTTATATGTTGAATATCTTGAATTACATAAGTTTGCTAGAACTCTTGCAAAACAAAAGAAACGGTTAATTGAAGACAAGAAATTGTTAGAATCTTCTAACACAAATCTTGTGTCTCAATTAAACGATTCAAAAGAAGAGTCGTCTTGCATCATAAATTCATTAAGGTCTGAAATTTCATCATTGACATCCAAGAACACTGAAATGAAATCCGAGATTTCAAACCTGAAATCAAGGAATGCGAATTTAGAGAAAATGGTGAAGAAATTTGATACGGGAACAAACATGCTAGATCACATTATTTCTTCACAAAAGCATGATAATGATAAAAGAGGTTTAGAATACATTGAAACAAATGAAGTATCCATTAAACCAACCAAGTTTGTAGTCTCTAAGAAAGTAGACACTCCAAAACCAAATACGGCGTATAATATGACGCAAAGACCCCCTCTCCCCACATCTCTTCATACTTCTTCTTCATATCATGAGAAATACAATTTTGTACCATATAAATATGAGAAGAAACAAGTGATGCATACACGACATTCATTTCATCCATCTAGATCACGCACTACACACACTAACACAAGACATATCAAAAACGTCCTACATATAATGCGTATAAAAGAGTTCTTGGCCAAAGACCAAACGCATTTGCACCCAACGTATATTATGTTGCGTTTTCATCACCTTTCTCACCTTTTGGAAGACCTAGAAAGGTCACCCAAATTTGGGTACCAAAAGGGACATTTTCAAAGGATTGAATAAATAACCCTTACGAACGCACGTTTGATATTACAAAATGCATGATTTTTTCTTCTTTACATGCGCTTTTGATTGTCTTTCCAAAATAAAGGGGAGAGAATGCATGATTTAAGGGGGAGAGAGAAAGATTAATTGAACCAATCAAGGGGGAGCGATTTGAAATTTGAAATTCAAAATTTAAATTTATGCACGATTGAAGGGGGAGCGACAAGATTTAAATCATGAATGTAGGTTGTTTTGTAAATCATCAAAAGGGGGAGACTGTTGAGAAAAAAGAGTTTGAGTGATTTCAAAATGCATGATTTAAATAACGTGTTACAAAGAAATGCATGACATATTTTATGACATGACACGTTGTTGCATAAAACTTGCCTTATATAGTTCATATATAATGTTGGCGTACAAACGAGCCATGAAGCTTTAAAGCTTACATCAAATGGCAAACATTTGTTGTGTTTGAACTATTTTCAGGTGCCATAATTAATGAACTAAATTAGTTCATTAAGTGAAGTACTTAGTTAATTTAACTAAGTAGTTCATTAAAGGAAGCAATATTTGGAAAAGGCACCAAGGCAACATGTTGAAGAAAGGAAACTCCACTACCTCTCCACACATTCACACGCCATTATACATATATATATATATATATATATACATATTTCCAGATTTTTTGAAAAAGGCACATACACATATACTCAAACGTACTACAAACATGTTATATATTTTACGAACGTACGTTAACGTCACACCGCCATAATTAACTCATATTTATGAGTATATTCAGGTCTTATATCATATGATATATGTAGAGAAAAAGGGGTTTGAGTGATTTTCAAATACATGATTTAAATGTGCACAAAAACGAGCATAAGATAAAACGTGCATGATATAAACAAACGTGTGCATGATATTGCTCAGTACTTGCCTTATTTAGCTTATATATAATGTTTCCGGACTAACGAGCCATAAAGCGTTAAAGCTTACATCATATGACAAACATTTGTTGTGTTTATACTATTTTCAGGTGCCATCATTATTGAACTAGACTAGTTCATTAAGTGAAGTACTTAGTTTATTAAACTAAGTAGTTCATTAAAGGAAGCCACATTTGGAAAAGGCACAAAGGCAACAAAGCTAAGGAAGGAAAGTTTTCTCCTCCTCCCATCCTTAATTATACACTTCTATATACATATATATTACATATATTTTCAGATTTTTTGAAAAAGGCACATACACATGTATTCCAACGTACTACCGACACGTTATATATTTTACGTACGTACGTTAACGTCACACCACTATACTTAACTCATATTTATGAGTATATTCAGGTCTTATATCATATGATATAAGATATGGTGATGACAAATTAAATACGACACGATAAAAGGTTCTAAACCGAAAATTGTCGTATCGGGCGATACCGAAACTTCACCAACGTGTCACGTACTTGCCATAAATAAATGGCCAGCCCCTATACTTCAAACATTGATGAAAATTTCGTGCAAAAGTTGGAATTTAAATTAGAGAAAAATCGGGTAATCGATAAATATCGAAAATTCGGTTTTCTACGCACACAACACATGGAACGTTTTTGGTACATCATGTGACATGTATCTAGACACTTTTTACATATGATATACATCTTAAAGTGTTCTAGAAAATTAAATCAAGGGCTGATTGGAATATTAAATGTGTGTATTATTAAATGTGCATTATTTTACAAAGTTAGCAAAAATAAATTTCAGCACATCCACATCCTCATTGAAACGCCACCTACAGCTGAGATGGAGCTTATTTGGAGTCTTGTTGGCATAATTGATTGGTCAAGGATCAATCATACAATGTTGGTGAATTGAAGAGAGAAGCTACAAATGGTAAGAATTCAAAATTTGTCTCTCTTATATCACATGCTGAACATTTCAGCATGCTACAACAAGCTGGCCGATTTCTTGACATTATTGTGACATATTTCATCATCTTTTATTGTGTCATTGATTGGAAGAAGAAATAGAAATGATTTGAATATTATTTAAATTAATAAAGTGTGATATTTTATATATCACACATGCTGAAAAGTTTTCAGCATGTGTGAAGACATGGTGGCCGAATTTGTGAGCTTGAAAGTGTCCAAGTTCATTTCTTATGTGATAGTAATACTTACCATAAAATTGGTGATTCATTTTATAAATAAAAATCAAAGTAAATTGGGCATTATTTTGAATAAAATTGAATGATGCACATGCTGAATTTTCAGCATGGCAATATCACTATATGGCCGATTTTTGCCTTAAGTTGGGAAGGATTTTTGTCTTGCAATTTATGTGATATATCTTATGATTTATGGAAGTTATTTTGTGATGATTTTTGGCACATGTTTAAGTGAAATTCTTAGATTTTTCCAAGTCATCAATGATGACAACATTCATCCAATAAGAAGGTGCCAAGTAAGCGAAGCTTAAATGATCATCCAATAAGAAGATGCCAAGTAAGCAAGACCTTGTCACAATGATGTCTTACATCCTCCCAAGGACTTAGAAGATAATTTTCAAGGGGGAGACTACACTCTAGGGGGGCGGCCAAAGCAAATTAAAAGGAGAGAAAGAAGAGCAAAACAAGAACAAGAACAAGAGTTGCAAGTTCAAGGATCAAAAGTGTTCTAGCCTCCTTCTTCTACATTCTCTTTCTTTCTTTCTTCTTGTAAGCCTATTGTATTCATATCTTTCAATCTTGAATAGGCTTTATATAGACCACCACATATTCTATATCTTTGTAAAAGATTGATCAAGGTATGATCAATCTTCAATCTTGCAAGGTGGTGGTGTTCGTGCGAATTGTATTCGTCGTACAAGGTTTATAAAGGGTTGGAGTTAGGTGTAACTCTACCAACCCTATGGTAAGGTATGTTGTGTGTGTGATTAGTTTGAACCAAGGAAGGTGTTCCTTGAAGACTAGAGTAGGTTGTTTATAACCGAACCAGTATAAAAATCTTGGTGCCATTTACTTTTCAGTTACTGCACTGATTACCCTTCTTGTTCGCATTCGTAAAAATAGTTAACGAATTTCAAAAATCACGACAATTTCCAGAAGTATGCTAACACGTTCTAGGGTTAATTTGGCACAAGTTTCAACCCTTTTGGATAAGTATAAGTCAATCAAACATCAACATTTCTGAACTAGTGCAGTCTGATTTTCAGACTTGCAAAGGTTGAGACTTTGATTGTAGTTGACCTACTTCCCAAAAGAATTTTGCAAAACTGTTTCAACCCACTTAAATATAGTATATAAGGAGTTAGTGGTTAAATTTTCAGAGCTTTTGGACGTTCACACAAATAGAAATAAATTTTTCAAAACCATCTACCGTTTCTGGCAGATTCGAGCAATCTGAGTACCAATGGTTTTTGAAGGGGTTAAAGGTTGAATTTTAATTTTAAATTTTTAGGGAACCCTCATAACATCTGAGGCTAAGTTCTCTCAAAATTTCAGAATTTTTGGAGACCTATAACCTGGTTTTAAAAACGTTTTAAAAATTGTCCTGAAAATAGAATTTGTTTTCAGAAGTTGAGTTGTTTAGGTTTAAACAAATTTTAAAAACCACACTTTCCGCACCACCTATTTAACCCCCCCCCCTTCTAGTGGTGCCTTGCAGATCCTACAATTGGTATCAGAGCGCAGGAACACTCACTTGAAAGAATCCAACGATTACGTGAGATGGCAACCACAACCGTGCAAGAAGGAATGTCAACTGTAAGGTCTCCTCTTTTCGACGGTGAGTCTTTTATTCAATGGAAATTAAGAATGAAACTTTTTTATGGCTATTGATATTGATCTATGGTCTATTATAGAAGACGGTCCATTTGTTCCGACTAAGATGTCAATTATTGATGGTGTCACACTAGAGGTTACAAAAACGAAACAAGAATACACTAGTGATGACAAAAAAAAGTTGAGTATGAATGCTAAAGCCATGCAACTACTATTAAACGGCTTAAGTAAAAGTGAGGCTAGTTACGTGTCAAATTGTTCTAGTGCTCAAGAGATGTGGCATATTCTTGAAATGAAACATGAAGGGACTAGCCAAGTAAAGGAGTCCAAAATCAATATGCTTATGTCCACACTTGAGTCCTTTAAATTATTGCCAAATGAGTCTATTGTTGAGATGGATTTACGCTTGACTAACATTTACAATTCCCTTGAGTCTCTTGGCAAAGCCTTCACTATGCAGGAAAAGGTACAAAAGGTTTTGCGAAGCCTTCCATCTGAGTGGGACCCTAAAGTAACGGCCATAGAAGAAAGCAAAGAGACCAAATCAATTAAAATGGAAGAACTAATCAGATCACTTAAGGTATATGAAAACAAACTTGCTTTAAGACATTCTGAGTCCATTTCTAATAATGATAGGGCTATAGCTTTTAAATCAAATGAATACGTCGTAGATGATAATGACACAGATTCCGATGATGAGGACTTAATCACAATGGCTAAAAGATTAAGAAAAATATTGAGAAAATCGATTAAACATAAGTCTACCTCATCTAAGGATCATAAAAATAAAAATAAGGAAATAAAGTGCTATGAATGCGGCAAACTTGGACATCTATCATATGACTGCCCTAATAAAGAAAAACAAACAAATAAATACACTGACAAGGATCAGAACAAGAATAGACTCGTCTCAGAACCTAAGCAAAGGAGAAGAGCATTCAAAGCCTCCACTTGGAGTGACACATCCGACTCTGAGACTGATGATACGGAAGAACACAAGGCACAAGTATGCTTTACATCTAAAGCATCAAATGAGGTATCTTCCGACTCTGATTCCGATTATGAATGTTCATATGATGATTTATTTAGTCAATATTTAGAATTGCATAAGTTTTCAAAGACTCTTGCAAAAGAAAAGAAGCGATTAATTGAAGACAAGAAATTGTTAGAATCTTCTAACAAAGATCTTGTGTCTCAATTAAACGATTCAAAATAAGAGTCGTCATGCATTATAAATTCATTAAAATCTGAAATTTCATCATTGACATCCGAGAACGTTGAATTGAAATCCGAGATTTTAAAATTAAAATCAAGGAATGCCGATGTAGAGAAAAAGGTGAAACAGTTTGATACGGGATCCAACATGCTGCATCGCATTATATTATCACAAAAGCATGACAGTGACAAAACGGGTTTGGGATACGTTGATACTAATGAAGTATCAACCAAACCAACTAAGTTTGTGGTGTCTAAGAAAGTAGACACTCCAAAGCCCCAAGTGGCGTCCAAGATGACGCAAAAACCGTCAGTTCCCTTATCACGTCCCACTACATCTTCATATCACGTGAAATACAACTTTGTACCATATAGACATGAAAAGAAAAGAGTATTGCATACACGACATTCATTCCATCCATGCACTACGCATACAAACACAAGGACATATCAAAAACGTCCTACATATAATGTGTATAAAGGAGTTCTTGGCCAAAGGCCAGATAAAGTTGCACCTAAAGTATATTATGTTGCGTTCTCATCATCTTTCTCACCTTTTGGAAGACCTAGAAAGGTGACCCAAATGTGGGTACCAAAAGGGACATTTTCAAAGGGTTGAATAAATAACCCTTACCAACGCACGTATATGAAATGCATGATTTTTTTTCTTTACAGACATCTTTTGATTTGCTTTCCAAAATAAAGGGGGAGAGAAAGCATGATTTAAGGGGGATAGAGATACTAATTGCATAAATCAAGGGGGAGCAGACTCGAAATTTAAATTTCGAATTTTGAATTTATTCATAATTGAAGGGGGAGCGATAGGATTTAAATCATGTGCATAAGTTATTTTGAAAATCATCAAAAGGGGGAGATTGTAGAGAAAAAGGGGTTTGAGAGATTTTCAAATACATGATTTAAATGTGCACAAAAACGAGCATAAGATAAAACGTGCATGATATAAACAAACGTGTGCATGATATTGCTCAGTACTTGCCTTATTTAGCTTATATATAATGTTGCCGGACTAACGAGCCATGAAGCGTTAAAGCTTACATCATATGGCAAACATTTGTTGTGTTTATACTATTTTCAGGTGCCACCATTATTGAACTAGACTAGTTCATTAAGTGAAGTACTTAGTTTATTAAACTAAGTAGTTCATTAAAGGAAGCCACATTTGGAAAAGGCACAAAGGCAACAAAGCTAAGGAAGGAAAGTTTTCTCCTCCTCCCATCCTTAATTATACACGCCTATATACATACATATTACATATATTTTCAGATTTTTTGAAAAAGGCACATACACATGTATTCCAACGTACTACCGACACGTTATATATTTTACGGACGTTCGTTAACGTCACACCACTATACTTAACTCATATTTATGAGTATATTCAGGTCTTATATCATATGATATAAGATATGGTGATGACAAATTAAATACGACACGATAAAAGGTTCTAAACCGAAAATTGTCGTATCGGGCGAATACCGAAACTTCGCCAACGTGTCACGTACTTGCCATAAATAAATGTCCAGCCCCTATGCTTCAAAAATTGATGAAAATTTCGTGCACATGACAGAAAATTCAGCCAAAAATACTTTCCATGTTGGCACACACAAATTACTCCACATTAAGGCCAAAATGTGAAGATTCCAAGTTTAATTTTTGTCACATGTTAATGGTACCACTTTAGACCAGCCAATTGCTGAGATTTAAAGTATATATTATATATATTATGTATAACATAATATATATAGCATGTGCAAAAGTTGGAATTTAAATTATAGAAAAATCGGGTAATCGATAAATATCGAAAATTCGGTTTTCTACGCACACAACACATGGAACGTTTTTGGTACATCATGTGACACGTATCTAGACACTTTTTAAATATGATATACATCTTAAAGTGTTCTAGAAAATTAAATCAAGGTCTGATTGGAATATTACATGTGTGAATTATTAAATGTGTATTATTTTACAAAGTTAGCAAAAATAAATTTCAGCACATCCACATCCTCATTGAAACGCCACCTACAGCTGAGATGGAGCTTATTTGGAGCCTTGTTGGCATAATTGATTGGTCAAGGATCAATCATACAATGTTGGTGAATTGAAGAGAGAAGCTACAAATGGTAAGAATTCAAAATTTGTCTCTCTTATATCACATGCTGAAAATTTCAGCATGCTACAACAAGCTGGCCGATTTCTTGACATTATTGTGACATATTTCATCATCTTTTATTGTGTCATTGATTGGAAGAAGAAATGGAAATGATTTGAATATTATTTAAATTAATAAAGTGTGATATTTTATATATCACACATGCTGAAAATTTTTCATCATGTGTGAAGACATGGTGGCCGAATTTGTGAGCTTGAAAGTGTCCAAGTTCATTTCTTATGTGATAGTAATACTTACCATAAAATTGGTGATTCATTTTATAAAGAAAAATCAAAGTAAATTGGGCATTATTTTGAATAAAATTGAATGATGCACATGCTGAATTTTCAGCATGGCAATATCACTATATGGCCGATTTTTGCCTTAAGTTGGGAAGGATTTTTGTCTTGCAATTTATGTGATATATCTTATGATTTATGGAAGTTATTTTGTGATGATTTTTGGCACATGTTTAAGTGAAATTCTTCGATTTTTCCAAGTCATCAATGATGACAACATTCATCCAATAAGAAGGTGCCAAGTAAGCGAAGCTTAAATGATCATCTAATAAGAAGATGTCAAGTAAGCAAGACTTTGTCACAATGATGTCTTACATCCTCCCAAGGACTTAGAAGATAATTTTCAAGGGGGAGACTACACTCTAGGGGGCGGCCAAAGTAAATTAAAAGGAGAGAAAGAAGACCAAAACAAGAACAAGAACAAGAGTTGCAAGTTCAAGGATCAAAAGTGTTCTAGCCTTCTTCTTCTACATTCTCTTTCTTTCTTTCTTCTTGTAAGCCTATTGTATTCATACCTTTCAATCTTGAATAGGCTTTATATAGACCACCACATATTCTATATCTTTGCAAAAAATTGATCAATGTGTGATCAATCTTCAATCTTGCAAGGTGGTGGTATTCGTGCGAATTGTATTCGTCGTACAAGGTTTGTAAAGGGTTGGAGTTAGGTGTAACTCTATCAACCCTGTGGTAAGGTGTGTTGTGTGTGTGATTAGTGTGAACCAAGGAAGGTGTTCCTTGAATACTGGAGTAGGTTGTTTATAACCGAACCAGTATAAAAATCTTGGTGCCATTTACTTTCTGCATTTACTTTTCAGTTACTGCACTGATTATCCTTCTTATTCGCATTCGTAAAAATAGTTAACGAATTTCAAAAATCACAAAAATTTCTAGAAGTATACTAACACGTTCTAGGGTTAATTTGGCACAAGTTGCAACCCTTTTGGATAAGTATAAGTCAATCAAACATCAAAAGTTCTGAGACTAGTGCAGTCTGATTTTCAGACTTGCAAAGGTTGAGACTTTGATTGTAGTTGACCTACTTCCCAAAAGAATTTTGCAAAACTGTTTCAACCCACTTAAATATAGTATATAAGGAGTTAGTGGTTAAATTTTCAGAGCTTTTGGAGCTCACACAAATAGAAATAAATTTTTCAAAACCATCTACCGTTTCTGCCAGATTCGAGCAATCTGAGTACCAACGGTTTTTGAAGGGTTAAAGGTTGAATTTTAATTTTAAATTTTTAGGGAACCCTCATAACATCTGAGGCTAAGTTCTCTCAAAATTTCAGAATTTTTGGAGACCTATAACCTGGTTTTAAAAACGTTTTAAAATTGGTCCTGAAAACAGAATCTGTTTTCAGAAGTTGAGTTGTTTAGGTTTAAACAAATTTTAAAAACCACACTTTCCGCACCACCTATTCAACTCCCCCCTTTCTAGTGGTGCCTTGCAGATCCTACAATATAAGTCATGGTGATAACAAAGTTATTACGATACGTTAAAAGGTTCTAAACCAAAAATTGCCGTATCGGGCGAATACCGAAACTTCACCAACGTGTCACGTACTTGCCATATATAGATGGCCAGCCCCTACACTTCAAAAATGGCCACAAATTTCGTGGCTTACATGGTATGTGCAGCCATAAAATCATTCCATGTTGGCACACACAAATCACCCCACATTAAGGCCAAATTTTGGAGATTCCAATTTCAATTTTGTCACATGGTTTAGACACCACTTTAAGATCAGCTAAGTGCTGAATATTAAATTTTAATTTATGTATATTATGTGTAACATAACATATATATAACATGTGCAAAAAGTTGGAATTTAATTAGAGAAAAATCGAATAATCGATAAACGTCGAAAATTCGGTTTTCTACGTACACGACACATGGAACATTTTTGACACATCATATAACATGTATCTAGACACTTTTTACATATTTCATACATCTCAAAGTGTTCTAGAAAATTCAATTAAGGGCTGATTGGAATATACCATGTGTGTATTATTAAATGTGCACTATTTTACAAAGTTTGCAAAAATAAATTCAGCACATGTACATTATGTGTCACACGCCCAAAACCAGCTGAAAATTGGAGCATATGTGGAGCTTTGTTGGCATCTTGATTGGTCAAGATTGAAGCATACAATGTTGGTGACATAAAGGAAGAAGCTACACAAGGTAACAATTCAAACTTATGTCACATTTGTAATACATGCTGAAACTTTCAGCATGTGCATTAGAGCTGGCCGATTTTTATCCATTTATGAGGCATATTTTACTTCTTGAATTAAGTGAATTAATTGGGAGATTATATGGAAGTGTTTTGAATATTTTATGGAATAAAGAAAGTGATATTTTCAAATATCACACATGCTGAAAATTTTTTCAGCATGTGTGTAATGTATAGTGGCCGAAATTTAGTCCACATTGGTTTCCAATTGTTATTCCATAAATGATAAGAATATTGTATACTCAATGGTGATTGAATTATTATTTGATTTCTTGGATTAAATAAATGTAAAATAGGCAATATTTTGAATAAAAGTTGAATGTTGCATATGCTGAAATTTCAGCATGTGCAAGATGTCTTTATGGCCGATTTTTTCAAGGAAATTTGGAGAAAATTGTCTTGCTAATTTTGTGTGATGATCTTGGGAGTTATGGTAACTATTTTATGATGATTTTGGCACATGTTTTAAGTGTTATTCTCAGATTTTTCTAGTCATCAAGTGATGACAACATCCAACAATTCAATGAGTGCCAAGTAAGCAAGAGCTTAATGATCATCCAATGAGGAGATGCCAAGTAAGCAAAGACATGTCACAATGATGGCATATATTCTTTCAAGGACTTAGAAGATAATTTTCAAGAGAGGAATGAGCTATAGAGAGGGCGGCCAATGTGATTAAAAGGAGAGAAGAAGAGCAAACAAAAACAAGACAAGACTTGCAAATTCAAAGTGCCAAAAACGTGGTCTTCATCATCTTCTTACACACTCTCTTTTCTTCTTCTCTCTAGAAGCCTATTGTACTTACATTCATATACTTGAATAGGCTTCATATAGTCCACCACATATTCTTTATCATTGTAAAAGATTGATCAAGGTGTGATCAATCTTGGACTTACAAGGTGGTGGTGTTCGTGTGCATTGTATTCACATACAAGGTTTGTAAAGGGTTGGAGTCGGTGTGTAACTCCATCAACCATGTAGTAAGGTGTTCTTTGTGTTTTGTGATTAGTGTGAACCGAGGAAGGTGTCTTCGAAGACTGGAGTAGGTTGTTTATTACCGAACCAGTATAAAATTCTTGGTGTCATTTACTTTCAGCACTTACTTTCAGTTTCAACATTGTTTATCATTTTTTATCATGTTCGTAATAATAGTAAACGAATTTCAAAAATTACGAAAATTTCTAGAAACATAGCAACACGTCTTAAGGTTAATTTGGCATAAGTTTCAACCCTTTTGGACAAGTATAAGTCATCCAAACGTCCAAAGTTCTGAGACTAGTGCAGTCTAATTTTCAGGCTTGCAAAGGTTGAGACTTTGATCGTATTTGACTAACTTCCCAAAAGCATTTTTCAAAACGGTTTCAAACCATTTAAATAAAACTAATAAGGGTTAGTCTTTAAATTTTCAGAGCATTTGGAGTTGCGTAAAAATAGGAATTAATTTTTCAAATCAGTCTACCGTTTCTGGTATATTTGCACAATCTGACCACCAACGAATTTTCAAGGGGTTAGAGGTTGAATTTAAATATGAAATTTTTAGGAGACACTCATAACCTCTGAGGCTAAGTTTTATACAAAGTTCAGAATTCTTGAAGACCTGAAACCTAGTTTTCAAAACGTTTTAAAACTGGTCCTGAAAACAAAAACTGTTTTCAGAAGTTGGGTTTTTGGTTTAAAGCTATTTTAAAAACTACATTTTCCGCACCCACTATTCAACCCCCCCCCCACCTTCTAGTGGTGCCTTGCATATCCTACACGATATAGGAATTTCAACCATTAAGAAATTGTCTAAGAAGAATTTAATTAGAGGAATGCCTAAGTTAGACTTAGATAATTTTCAAATGTGTGAAACATGTATTAAGGGAAAACACATCAAAGAAACCTTAAAACCAAAACATGATTGAGTACTAGTCATGTACTAGAATTGCTTCACTTAGACTTATTTGGTCCAAATAAAACAACCAGTCTAGGTGGATACTACTATGTGTGTGTCATAGTGGATGATTACTCACGCTACACATGGACATTGTTCTTAACACACAAAGACGATGCTCCATTAGCATTCAAAACCCTTATTAAGCAACTTGAAAACATTTATGAAGAAAATGTTATAAGGATTAGAAGTGGTAGAGGTGGAGAATTTAAAAACAAAGAAGTAATCAAATTTTGCGAACTATATGGAGTTAAACATGAATTCTCGCCACCTAGAACACCACAACTCAATGGAGTTGTTGAACGTAAAAATAGAACAATTCAAAAAGTTGATAGGACAATGCTTTGTGAAAATAAATTACCTAAATATTTATGGGCTGAAGCTGTTAGTTGTGCATGCTATTGTATAAATAGGCTTACTATTAGAAAGAAATTAAATAAAACGCCTTATGAATTGCTAAACAATAGACAACCTAAGATAGATTATCTTAAAGTATTTGGATGTAAATGTTTTGTGCTAAACACTAAGGATAATCTAGATAAATTTGAACAAAAGTCAATTGAATGCATATTTGTTGGGTATTCAACTAACTCAAGAGCATACAGGTGTTGTAATCTTGCATCTAGAAAGATAATTGAATCCATACATGTGAAATTCAATGAAAATGCATGCTTTGAAGTTAGTGATAAAAATCAACATAAACAAGAAACTAATGTTGAAAATATGTTTGATGATGATGTATTACTTGAGCCTGTACTTGATCATCTAGAACCAACTCCCCCTAAACAAGACGTGCATGAACCCTTAGATGAAATAAATCAAGAGACTTTGCAATTGGAAGATAATACACCTAATGATCAAATTACATATGATAATGTTCACACTAATGAAACATTTGAACAAGATGAGGGTGAACCTAGTCAATCTAGGAATTGGTGGCATCCCAGAGAATTAATCATTGTGGATCCAAGTGTTGGGGTTAGAACACGTAGAAATATAAGTCAACTTGAAGGACATAACTTGATCTCACAATTAGAACCTAAGAATGTAAAGGAAGCCTTAGGTGATATATCTTGGATAGATGCTATGCATGAGGAATTAAACCAATTCACAAGGAACAACGTATGGGACATAGTACCTAAACCTGAAGACAAGAGAATAATAGGAGCGAAATGGGTGTTTATGAATAAAATGGATGAACAAGGAAAAATTACAAGAAATAAGGCTAGACTAGTCACACAAGGTTATAATCAACAAGAAAGAATATATTATGAAGAAACCTTTGCACCCGTTGCACGACTAGAAGCAATTAGATTGTTACTTGCAATTGCAAGTCTAAGCAACATTAAACTCTTCCAAATGGATGTCAAGAGTGCGTTCTTGAATGGACACATCCAAGAAGAGGTGTTTGTCAAACAACCCCCTGGATTCAAAGATCCAAAGAATCCTAACCATGTTTACAAGCTTAAGAAAGCTTTATATGGTTTGAAACAAGCTCCAAGAGATTGGTATGATAGATTTGCAAACTTTCTTATTGCAAATAATTATCAAAGGGGAACTATAGACAACACATTGTTCCTAAGAAGAAAAGATAAGGATTTGTTAATAGTTCAAATATATGTACACGATATTATCTTTGGTTTAACTAACCCTACTTTAGTCAAAGACTTCGAAGAGTGTATGAAGTCAGAATTTGAAATGTCAATAGTAGAGAGTTGAATTATTTCTTAGGACTTCAAATCAAACAAACCCCTCAAGGAATTCACATTATTAAACTTAAGTATGTCAATGATATGATTAAAAAGATTGGCTTTGAAGATTTGAAACCAACACCTACACCCACGAGTGTTAGCACCAAACTAGATAAGGATGAAAATGGTAACCTTTTGATGACACACTTTATAGGTCTATGATTGGCTCATTGTTATACTTAACTGCATCAAGACCTGATATTATGTTTAGTGTGTGCATGTGCGCTAGGTTTCAATCTTGTCCTAAGGTATCACATTACAATGCAGTGAAAAGATCTTTAGATATCTTAAGCATACACCTCACTTAGGACTGTGGTATGATAGAAATGCTAAATTGGAATTACACGCATATAGTGATGTTGATTATGGTTTTCATAGTTAGATAGAAAATCCACTAGCAGTACTTGTCAATTCATAGGAACCAATTTGATCTCTTGGTTTTCTAAAAAGCAAGCTAGTGTAGCTCTTTCTACCACTGAAGCCGAGTATATTGATTTGAGTTTATGTACTACCCAAATACTTTGGCTTATACAGCAACTTAGTGATTTTGGCGTTAAAATGAAAAAGACTCCAATTTTCTGCGATAGCACAAGTGCGATCAACCTTTCTTGGAATCTGGTGCTTCATTCTAAGGCCAAACACATTGAGGCGCGATACCACTTTCTTCGTGATCATTTCAAAATGATGATATAGTCATAAACCATATAAGAACTGATCACCAAATCGCTGATATCTTTACCAAACCCCTTAATCAAGCCATGTTTGAAAACATACGAGCCAAGTTAGGTATGATGACTTACGACACCATTGTATAGTTCTATCTTTTGCATGATTTTCAAAATAAAGGGGGAGATAGAATAAGAACATGATTTTAGTTGGTAAGTCATGATTTGGTATGATAAGTTTCAATTGGTATAAGTTGAGTATAGGTTAAGGGGAGAGTATAAGTTGAGGGGGAGCATAACTATTTAAAATTTTGTTGAAAAAAAAAGTTTGAAAACAATTGGTAAGATTTATGATGTTAAACAATTGGTTATGAGTTGTGACATTAAAATCATGTTAAGTTATTTTGAAAATCAACCAAAAGGGGGAGAATGTTGAGAAATTTGTTTGGATAATTTTCAAAGTCATGATTTTAAGTGGTGAATACTTAGAAATGTCACATATGGTGTTATAAGTGATTAAAGGATGAAAAAGTGAAGAAAAATGACGTGGATCTCTCAGGCAGAGACACATGGATCGATCGATGTACATCATCCCCTAACATAGATCGATCGAAGTTGGACTGAAAAGAACCAAAAACTTACTGTGAGACGTCGATCTCTCACATGGATCGATCGACGTACGTCAGCCCCTCATGTGGATCGATCGACATACATCAGCCCCTCACATGGATCGATCCACGTCTCACAGAATGTTTAGAGTTTTTAGAAATATTTTTCTAAAATATGTTAAAGTGGTTGTTTTCATTTGTATATGATTTATACATGCTCATTATGTGAATCTTATGCGATTTTAATGATTTTAAATGTATTGTGACTAACGTGCCTTGGAAGTTTCTACAACATACCAAAAAGGGCAAAATTGGTCTTTTGAGTTTTGTAGGAACATCACATGGTGAAAATATTTCAAGGACGTATTCTTATAATATTTATCATGACCAAGGTGATATCATGATTATTTCTGACCATCCGGGTCATTTCTGGAGTTTTCATATACCAGGGGCATTTTGGTCATTTCACCCCCGAGGGTATTTTTGGTATTTTCACTCAAGGAATCTCTTGATCATATTATTATCTTCATTCTAGAGCTGATTTATTATTAACCTGAAGATAATATGGTGATTCTCTATTTTATTCTCTCACATGATGACATTATTGACTATAGCTGGATATGTGACGATTTGAGATGTCACATTCTATTTTTTCTTGAAGACACTCTTACATATGTTATAAGAGCACATTTATCATCATTATTCAGATATATTAAAGGTGTCAAAGGTGTGGAAATATTCATGACACATAAGAAGAAATATTGGGAATTTCGGTGTTACACGTTAACATAATCTTGTCAATTATTATCTATTGATTTCTTCTTCAAAAATCTGAGTTGCTACACATATATATATATATGTTGAAAAACGTCCATATGCAGTTGGATATGATGTGGAATTCATTTTATGGCTTGGAAACAAGTGGACCAACCAAAAAGGAGCTAGTTGGCAAAAATTGTCAACTTGGATTTTTCAAATATAGCCAAACGGCTACTTGGTGTATATGGCTATTCTTGGCAGATTTTTTGAGCCAAAATGAAGCTCTCACATGTCCTATTATTGTGCTTAACGTTGGGGATAATTTGGTGGTATTATCCTTTCTTATTTTATTAAGGAAAATCAAAACTATTTTTTGGAAAAAAATGAGGTAGCCAACGGCTACTATGGGATATTTGGAGCTGAATTTTTATTTTGAAGTTGCCAATGCCCACATGCCTATTCTTGTTCCAAGAAGTTGAGGTATTATATTATCCATATTATCTACATTTTGCAAAGGATAAATGAGACAAGCCAAGGTGGAAAATCGGCCAACAAGGTGATGCCAAGGTGGACCAATTATGTTGTTATATTTTGCCAAGTGTCCAAGGCCAACCAATGATGAGAAGACACTTGGGCTTGATGATGAAGATGGTGACACATTAGAAATCTTATCTCTAAGGCTCATCTCACACTATAAATAGAGGCAATGGTGAAGAAGATGAAACACACTTGAAGCTTACAAGCATTTGTTGAATTGTCTGGCTATCATCTTCTTCTTGTTGTTGTTCTTGTTCCATTCTTTGTAGCTAAGGTGTTCTTGTTGTTTTTGTTGAGCTACAAGCCTCTTGATCTTCATTTGTAAGATTGATTAGCTATTCTTATAAGGCATATCAAAAGGTTGCAGAGGTGTTGCAACTAAGTGTTGCTTAGAAGGTGATTATCCAAGTCTTGAATAGGGTTGGTGTATAACCCAAGGATCAAGATTGGTTCTTGCTGTAAGGTGATTCATTTCATAGTAAAAACCAAGGAAAGGTGTTCTTTGGGACTGGAGTAGGTCACATTGACCGAACCAGGATAAATCCTCGGTGTTCTTGTCATGTTTCTTCATTTCTGTTTTCTGCCCGATTTTACTGCAGTTTTCACACAACTTCTCACAATTTGGAAAAATAGCTAACCACTTTCAAAATTTGTGATTTTTGGTAGAGTTATACTTCCGACTGTTATATTTCATTTGCAACAAGAATCACTTGATTTGAGCGAGGAAAAGTTCGTCTTTCAGTCTTTGCAAGATAACTGCTCCAATCTGGCTACAATCAGACCAGTTTTGAGAAAACTTAAATTCTGTATTTATCAAGAATTGTTTAAGGTCAGGGACTTTTGGAAACATCATCTACACATTCTAAGGAGTGTTTTGATATAAAGATCAACCTTTTGGTTGAGTATTCAAAGAGAAACACGTTTTGCAAAATCAGCAACACTCTGTCCAATTCTGTCCAGATTGACCATATGGATCTTTTTATTTGTTTCAAGAGTCAAACGATCTTATTTTTGTCTGATTTTTGGACATAGTCTTGTTAACACACTGAAGTTAAATTCTGGAAAGTTTCATAATTTTTGGAGTTGCATACAATTATTTTTGAATTTTTCAAAAACGGATTCTAAATCTAAGGTGGTCTCAGATTCTGTTTTCAAAGGAGATTTTTACAAGGGGTTGTAGTGTAATTTCCGCTAACCACTATTCAACCCCCCTCTAGTGGTGTTTATTGAAGGTGCATGGTCCAACATAGTATGCCTGCACATCTACCTCAACATCCTCATCTCTGCCACTTCCATCTTATGCAATTGTGATTTCTTGATGGCCCAGCAGTCTATCCCATATAGCATTGCTGGTCGTACTGCCACCCTATAAAATTTTCCCTTTAATTTATTTGTGAAATTCTTGTCACATAGCACGCCTAAGGCCGCCCTCCATCTACACCAGCCTACTTGAACTCGATGTGCTACATCACTATCTATGTCCCCATTCTGCTGCACAAATGATCCTAGGTACCTGAATTTACTTACCTGTGGTACTACTTGACCATCGATGGTTAGCTGGCTATTCTCCTTGTCGGCTACGCTGCTGAAGTCGCAGTGCAGATACTCGGTCTTAGAATGGCTAATCCTTAAGTCTTTTCTCTCTAAAACACTTTTCCACTACTCTAGTTGTACGATCTGCAAGGCACCACAAGAAGGGGGGTTGAATAGTTGGTGCGGAAAATATGGTTTTTAAAATAGTTTTAAACCAAGAACTCAACTTCTGAAAACAGTTTCTTTTTTCAGGACCAGTTTTAAAACGTTTTGAAAACTGGGTTACAGGTCTTTAAAAATTTTGAAATCTGGAGAAAACTTAACCTCAGATGTTCTGAGTATCTCCTAAAAATTTCAGATTAAAATTCAACCTCTACCCCCTTGAAAAATCATTGGTGGTCAGATTGTGCAAATTTGCCAGAAACGGTAGTCTGATTTGAAAAATTAATTCCTATTTTTACGTAACTCCAAATGCTCTGAAAATTTAAAGACTAACCCCTTATTAGTTTAGTTAAATGGGTTGAAAAAGTTTTGAAAAATTATTTTGGGAAGTTATTCGAATACGATCAAAGTCTCAACCTTTGCAAGCCTGAAAATCAGACTGCACTAGTCTGAGAACTTTGTACGTTTGAATGACTTATACTTGTCCAAAAGGGTTTAAACTTGTGCCAAAAGAACCTTAAGACGTGAGGCTACGACTCTGGAAAGTTTCGTAATTTTTAAAATTCGTTTACGATTTTTACCGACGTGATTAAAAACGATAAACAATGTTGAAACTGAAAGTAAGTGCTGAAAGTAAATAACATTAGGAATTTTATACTGGTTCGGTTATAAACAACCTACTCCAGTCTTCGAGGACACCTTCCTCGGTTAGCACTAAACACACAACACAAAGAACACCTTACTACACGGTTGATAGAGTTACACACCAACTCCAACCCTTTACAAACCTTGTATGAGAATACAATTGTCACGAACACCACCACCTTGCAAGTGCAAGATTGATCACACCTTGATCAATCTTTTACAATGATAAAGAGAATGTGGTGGACTATATGAAGCCTATTCAAGTATATGAATATAAGTAGAATAGGCTTTTAGAGAGAAGAAAGAAAGAGAGTGTAGATGAGAATGCTAGAATACGTTTTTGATGCTTCAAATTGCAAGACTTGTTCTTGTTTTGGTTTTGCTCTCTTCCTTCCTTTTTAACAAGTTGGCCGACCCCCTTGATGTTATTCTCCTCTTGAAAATTATCTTCTAAGTCCTTGGAAGAGTGTATTGCATCATTGTGACATGTCTTTGCTTACTTGGCATCTCCTCATTGGATGATCATTAAGCTCTTGCTTACTTGGCACTCATTGATTGGTTGGATGTTGTCATCACTTGATGACTAGATAAATCTGAAATTAACCTCAAAAAGCATGTGCCAATTAGCCATAAACTAATTACCATAAGTCACAAGATCATCCCACAAAATTAGCTAGGCAAATAACTCCAAGATGCCTTATGCAATTCGGCCATAACACCACTTGCACATGCTGAAAGTTCAGCATGTGTAACGTTTGCATTTCATTCAAAATATTGCCACGTTTACTTTGATTTAATCCTTGAAATTAAAGAATAATTCAATCACCATTTAGTACACAATATTTTCATCAATTTTGGAATAAAAATTGGTCACCAATGCAGCCTAGAATTCGGCCATATACATTCCCACACATGCTGAAATTTTCAACATATGTGATATTCAAAGATATCACCATTTTAATTCCATAACTTATTCAAAATACTTCCATACAATCTCCCAATTAATTCACTTAATTCAAGAAGCAAAATATGCCTCATAATGATGAGAAAATCGGCCAGCCTATTGCTCACATGCTGAAATTTTCAGCATGTGTTACAAATGTGACACAAGTTTGAAATGTTACCTTGTGTAGCTCCTTCCTTTATGTTATCAACATTGTATGCTTCATTATTGACCAATCAAGATGCCAACAAAGCTCCACATATGCTCCAAAATGATGGTATAGGCGTGTATAATAGATTATACATGTGCTGAATTTTATTTTTGCAAACTTTGTAAAATAGTGCACATTTAATTTTACACATATGGTACATTCCAATCAGCCCTTAATTGAATTTCTAGAACACTTCGAGATGTATGAAATATGTAACAAGTGTCTAGATACATGTTATATTCCATGACAAAAATGTTCTATGTGTCGTGTACGTAGAAAACCGAATTTTCGACGTTTATCGATTACCCGATTTTTCTCTAATTAAATTCCAAATTTTTGCACATGTTATATATATTATGTTACACATAATATACATAAATTAAACTTTAATATTCAGCTCATAAGGCTGATTAAATTGGCGCCTAAACCATGTGACAAAATTGAAATTGGAATCTCCACAATTTGGCCTTAATGTGGGGTGATTTGTGTGTGCCAACATGGAATGATTTTATGGCTGCACATACCATGTAAGCCACGAAATTTGTGTCCATTTTTGAAGTGTATGGGCTGGCCATCTATATATGGCAAGTACCTGACACGTTGGCGAAGTTCCGGTATTCGTCCGATACGACAATTTTCGGTTTAGAACCTTTTAACATGTCGTATTAAATTTTTCATCACCATGACTTATATCATATGATATAAGACCTGAATATACTCATAAATATGAGTTAAATATAATGGTGTGACGTTAACGTACGTACGTAAAATATATAACGTGTCGGTAGTACGTTGGAATAAATGTGTATGTGCCTTTTTCAAAAAAAAATTGAAAACATATATATAAATATGGTAAATGGCGTGTAAAGGGGTGTTGAGGACTTTCCTTTCTTCAACTTGTTATCTTGGTGCCTTTTCCAAATATGGCTTCCTTTAATGAACTACTTAGTTTAATTAACTAAGTACTTCACTTAATGAACTAGTTTAGTTCATTAATGATGGCAACTGAAAATAGTTCAAACACAACAAATGTTTGCCATTTGATGTAAGCTTTAAAGCTTCATGACTCGTTAGTACGACAACATTATATATGAACTATATAAGGCAAGTTTTATGTAACAACGTGCCATGTCATGAAATATGTCATGCATTTCTTTGTAACACGTTTAAACCATGTATTTCGAAATCACTCAAACCCCCTTTTTCTCTACAATCTCCCCCTTTTGATTATTTTCAAAATAACCTACATTCATGATTTAAATCTAAATCTTATCGCTCCCCCTTCAATCATGCATAAATTCAAATTTTGAATTTCAAATTTCAAATCCGCTCCTCCTTGATTTATGCAATCAGATTCTCTCTCCCCTTAAATCATGCATTCTCTCCCCCTTTATTTTGGAAAGTCAATCAAAAATGCATGTAAATATGGAAAGATAATCAAATCAAATCAGCAGAAATCATGTCTAACTTAGAACGAAGATTTTCATACGTGGCTTGATTTAAGGCCTTAGTAAAAATATTCACTACTTGTGCCTCTGTGTATACGTGATCTATGACAATATCACCATTATTAACGTGATCACGAAGAAAGTGATAGCATACTTCTATATGCTTGGCCTTAGAGTGTAACACGGGGTTCTTAGATAGGTTAATTGCACTCATACTATCACAATATATATGGATTTTATTTACGGTAATTCCAAAGTCCGAAAGTTGTTGTTTTATCCATAGTAATTGTGTGCAGCAAAGACTAAGTGCCATGTACTCAGCTTCAGTAGTGGATAAAGCTACGCTTGCTTGTTTTTTGGAAAACCTTGAAATAAGTGAGTTTCCTATAAATTGCCAAGTGCCACTCGTGCTTTTTCTATCTATCTTGCATCCACCATAATCAGCGTCAGTGTAGGCATGCAAATTAGAGTCACAATCTTTATCATACCAAATGCCTAAGGTGGGTGTGTGCTTAATATATCGGAATATTCTTTTTACCGCATTATAGTGAGACACCTTAGGTTGACTTTGAAAACGTGCAACATACATACACTGAACATGATATCAGGCCTACTAGCAGTAAGATATAGTAAAGAACCAATCATAGATCTATATAAGGCATTATCAAAATCCTTACCATATTCATCTTTATCCAATTTAGTAGTGACACTCATAGGGGTGGGGGATGGTTTTAAATTCTCAAAATTGAACTTTTTAATCATATCATTTTCATATTCAGCTTGGCTTATGTGAATGCCTTTACTCGTTTGTTTAATATGCAAGCCAAGAAAGTAGTTCAATTCGCCAACCATAGACATTTCAAATTCAGATTTCATGCATTTTTCGAAATCTTCAACAAGTTTATGAGAGGTGGAGCCGAAAATAATGTCATCAACGTAAATTTGAATAATAAGTAAAACCCATTTATCTTGTTTTAAAATTAAAGTACTATCTATAGTGCCTCTTTTAAAACCATTTTCTAAAAGGAAAGTAGCAAAACGATCATACCATGCTCTAGGTGCTTGCTTTAGTCCGTATAATGCTTTCTTTAGTTTGTACATGTGATCAGGATGTTTCAAATCTTAAAACCGGGTGGTTGTTTCATGTATACCTCTTCTTGTATAAATCCATTTAAGAATGCACTTTTCACATCCATTTGATAAAGTTTAAAATCTTTCATGCAAGCAATGGCAACTAAAAGTCGTATAGCTTCTAAACGTGCTACGGGTGCAAATGTTTCATCATAATCAATTCCTTCTTCTTGATTATAGCTTTGTGCTACAAGTCTAGCTTTATTTCTAACAACTTTTCCTTCTTCATTCATTTTATTTCTAAACACACATTTTGTGCCCATTATGGTCTTATCTTGTGGTCGTGGCACTAAATCCCATACGTCATTTCTAACAAATTGATTAAGTTCATCATGCATAGCATCAATCCAAGAAGAATCCCTCAAAGCATCATGCACATTTTTAGGTTCAATTTTGGAAATCAAGGCATGAAATTGATTTATTTCTTCCGGATTTATTCTTCTACGTGGACGCACACTGTGTGTGATATTGCCTATGATGAGATCATGTGGGTGATCTCTATGCCATCATGGTTGATTATTTTCTACGTTCTCATGCATTTCTAAGTGATCATGCATTTCTAGTGTATCATGCATATCATGCATATCAAACGTGCCATCATCATCATTCAACACGGGTTTCAATTTCAAAATCATCGTATTCTTTATCTTTATCAATCTCACCAAATTCTTTAAACTTTACATGAATAGATTCTAGAATTTGTCTAGTGAGAGGATCATAACACCTATATGCTTTTGAATTCATAGAATACCCAACAAATATGCATTCAATTGATTTAGATTCAAATTTATCTAAATTGTCGTTTGTATTTAAAACAAAACATTTGCATCCAAATACACGAAAATAGTAAATTTTAGGCATGCGGTCATTTAATATCTCATAAGGCGTCTTATTTATTTTCTTTCTAATGGACAAGCGATTTACTATGTAGCATGCATAGTTTACGGCTTTCGCCCACAAAAATCTAGGCAATTTATTCTCGCACAACATAGTTCTATCAATTTCTTGTAATGTCCTATTCTTTCTTTCTACTACTCCATTTAATTGTGGAGTTCTAGGTGGCAAAAACTCGTGCCTAATTCATTTTTCTTTGCAAAATGAAATCATGTCCTTATTTTTAAATTCACCACCTCTATCGCTTCTTATCTTTTTCACATTAACGCCATATTGATTTTCAAGTTGTTTTATCAGTTTAGCAATTTCAATAGCATTATCATCCTTATGTGCAAGAAACAAAGTCCAAGTATAACGAGAAAAATCATCAACAATCACGCAAGCATAGTGACGCCCACCAAGACTCGTAGTGCGACTAGGACCAAACAAATCAATGTGTAATAATTCTAAAACTCTAGTCGTGCTTATTTCATTCTTAGGTTTAAGTGACTCACGTGTTTGTTTGCCTTTTATGCAAGATTCACACAACTAAAAGTTGTCTAAATCAAGTGTAGGCAATCCTCGTATTAGGTTCTTTCGTTGGAGTTTTTCTAGTGTAGAAATGCCAATGTGTCCTAAACGTCTATGCCACAAATTTACATTAGGTTTATTTGACATGAAACATTTAACCTTAACGTCTAGCGTATCATCCATAGAAAGCGTAAAGATGTTTCCTTTCCGTTTTCCTTTTAAAACTATTTCTCCATTTTTATTTATTATATTACAATATGGGTGAGTAAAACACACATCAAAACCATTGTCAATGAATTGCGAAATACTAAGAAGATTATAGGATAAGTTGCTTACCAAAAAGACGTTGGAGATTTGGAGAGTGCTTGGGTTTCCAATTGTACCTTTTCCGATGATCTTCCCTTCATTGTTGTCTCCAAAGGTCACGGATCCGCCTTTTGTGACCTTCTTCAATTTCGTGAATAGACTCGGGTCACCCGTCATGTGCCTCGAGCAACCACTGTCAAGGAACCACTTTGATAGATGTATCTTTTGATGTGTGGGTTCCCTGCAATGTGCAAAAATGATTTAGATACCCTTTTAATTTTGGGTCCTTACGAGTTAGTTATTCACCTCTTAGTAAAAGTATCTTTCGGTACCCATATTTGGGTGATCCTTCTCGTCTAGCAAATGGCAAGAATGTAAATGAAGGTGCAATATAGTAGACATGTGGTGAGTGCACTTTGGGCCTTTGGCCAAGAACTCCTTTATATGCATTATATGTAGGACGTTTTTGATATGTCCTTGTGTTAGTGTGCGTAGTGCGTGATCTAGATAGATGAAATAAATGTCGTGTATGTATCACTTGTTTGTTCTCATATCTATATGGCACAAAATTGTATTTCTCATTATATGAAGAAGTATGACGAGATGAGGGGAGAGGGGTCTTTGCGTCATCTTAGACGCCGTATTTGGTTTTGGAGTGTCTACTTTCTTAGACAGTACAAACTTGGTTGGTTTAATGGATACTTCATTTGTTTCAATGTATCATAATCCCGTTTTATCACTATCATGCTTTTGTGATAAAATAATACAATCTAGCATGTTAGATCTCGTATCAAACTATTTCATCATTTTCTCTAAGTCCGTATTCCTTGATTTCAAATTTGAAATCCCGGATTTCATTTCATTATTTTGCATGGTCAATGATGATATCTCTGTCTTTAATGCATTTATGATGCATGACGACTCTTCTTTTGAATCGTTTAATTGAGCGACAAGATTTTCGTTAGAAGATTCTAGTAGCTTCTTGTCTTCAATTAACCGCTTCTTTTCTTTCGCAAAAGTCTTAGTGAATTTATGCAATTCTAAGTACTGACTAAAAAGATCATCATAAGAAGGCTCAGAGTCAGATGTTGAAATTAAAGAATAATTCAATCACCATTTAGTACACAATATTTTCATCAATTTTGGAATAAAAATTGGTCACCAATGCAGCCTAGAATTCGGCCATATACATTCCCACACATGCTGAAATTTTCAGCATGTGTGATATTTAAAGATATCACCATTTTAATTCCATAACTTATTCAAAATACTTCCTTACAATCTCCCAATTAATTCACTTAATTCAATAAGTAAAATATGCCTCATAATGATGAGAAAATCGGCTAGCCTATTGCTCACAAGCTGAAATTTTCAGCATGTGTTACAAATGTGGCACAAGTTTGAAATGTTACCTTGTGTAGCTCCTTCCTTTATGTCATCAACATTGTATGCTTCATTCTTGACCAATCAAGATGCCAACAAAGCTCCACATATGCTCCAACATGATGGTATAGGTGTGTATAATAGATTATACATGTGCTGAATTTTATTTTTGTAAACTTTGTAAAATAGTGCACATTTAATTTTACACACATAGTATATTCCAATCAGCCCTTAATTGAATTTTCTAGAACACTTTGAGATGTATGAAATATGTAAAAAGTGTCTAGACACATGTTATATGCCATGCCAAAAATGTTCCATGTGTTGTGTAGGTAGAAAACCAAATTTTCGACGTTTATCGATTACCCGATTTTTCTCTAATTAAATTCCAAATTTTTGCACATGTTATATATATTATGTTACACATAATAGACATAAATTAAACTTTAATATTCGGCTCATAAGGCTGATTAAAGTGGCGCTTAAACCATGTGACAAAATTGAAATTGGAATATCCACAATTTGGCCTTAATGTGGGGTGATTTGTGTGTGCCAACATGGAATGATTTTATGGCTGCACATACCATGTAAGCCACAAAATTTGTGGCCATTTTTGAAGTGTAGGATCTGGCCATCTATATATGGCAAGTACGTGACACGTTGGCGAAGTTTCGGTATTCGCCCGATACGACAATTTTTGGTTTAGAACCTTTTAGCGTGTCGTATTAAATTTGTCATCACCATGACTTATATCATATGATATAAGACATGAATATACTCATAAATATGAGTTAAATATAATGGTGGGACGTGGAGGACGTGTAAGTAAAATATATAACGTGTCGGTAGTACGTTGGAATAAATGTGTATGTGCCTTTTTCAAAAAAACTGAAAATATACATATAAATATGGTAAATGGCGTGTAAAGGGGTGTGGAGGACTTTCCTTTCTTCAACTTGTTGCCTTGGTGCCTTTTCCAAAATCATTCATCATTCATCATTCGGACCCTGTATATCCCAACGACAGCAAAAGCTATCGCTAGGGTCTGGGGAGGGTAAGTGGTAGGCAGACAATACCTCTATCCTAAGGGATAGAGAGTCTGCTTCCAGTGAGACCTCCGGCTCTACCTGCATAAATATGGCTTCCTTTAATGAACTACTTAGTTTAATTAACTAAGTACTTCACTTAATAAACTAGTTTAGTTCATTAATGATGGCACCTGAAAATAGTTCAAACACAACAAATGTTTGCCATTTGATGTAAGCTTTAAAGCTTCATGGCTCGTTAGTACGACAACATTATATATGAACTATATAAGGCAAGTTTTATGTAACAACGTGTCATGTCATGAAATATGTCATGCATTTCTTTATAACACGTTTAAATCATCTATTTTGAAATCACCCAAACTCCCTTTTTCTCTACACTAGTCTCATACTCAGGATATGTCTACTCTCTGCGACTAATACACTATCGTCGGCAAAAAGCATACACCATGGAACTGCCTCCTGTATCGGCTTTGACAACTCATCAAGAACAACTGCAAAAAGAAATGAGCTCAACGCAGACCCTTGATGGAGGCCTACCTCCACCGGAAAGAAGTCAGTATTCCCCACAGGCGTACGACCGGTTGTTTTCGTCCTAGCATACATATCTCTAGTTATATCTATATACTTCACAGGGATCCCTCTTGCATCCAGGCTATCTCAGATCAGGCTACGTGGCACACTATCATACGCTTTTTCAATATCGATGAAAACCATATGTAAATCGCGCTTCTTCTCCCTATAATTTTCTATTAATCTCATGAGAATGTGTATTGATTCCGTAGTTGACCTTCCTGACATAAAACCAAACTGGTTCACCGTAACCTGAGGTTCTCTCCTAATTCTAGTGTCGATTACTCTCTCCCATAACTTCATGGTATGGCTCAGCAACTTAATCCCTCTATAGTTCCCACAACACTGTGCGTCTTCTTTGTTCTTATATAGGGGGACCACGACACTCTTTCTCCATTCATCTGGCATCTTTTCTGTTTTGTAAATACGATTGAACATAGTAGTTAGCCATTGAACCCCTTCTTCTCCCAAATACTTCCACGCCTCAATGGGTATGTTATCTAGGCCGACTGCTTTAGCTCTTCCCATCTTCTTCAGTACTATCATCACCTCTCCTTGTGTGATGCTCTGATAGCCAAAGTTATTATGTTGTCGTTGTTGGTTAGTGATGCTTTCTCGTTCTTCGTAGTCGGCACTACAGCTGTTGAATAGATTGTGAAAGTATGTTTGTCATTTCAACTTGATGTCTTGTGCTTTGACTAACACATGTCCATCTTCTCTTTTTATAAACTTCCCGCCTCCTAGGTCATGCCTCTTTCGATCCCTAGCTTTGGCAATCTTGAACATATCCTGCTCTCCGTCTTTTGTTTCTAGTCTTTCATGCATCCTTTTATAAGCTGCAGTCTTTGCCTCTGTCACTGCCTTCTTCGCCTTCTTCCTGGCGATTTTGTAATTCTCCTTCTGTCTCACTTTCTCTTCCCCATTTGTGCAGCTTAACAGCTCTCTAAAAATTTTTTGTTTGCCTTTTATTTTTTGTTGCACATCCTCGTTCCACCACCACGTCTCTTTATGTACAGACGTCTTTCCTGTTGTTACCCCTAGTGTTTCTCTCGCCGCGTGAGTAATAGTAGTCGATATAGCTTCCCACATCTGATTTGTGTCATCACCCAGACGATCTAGTTTTGTGGAGATGACCTTGTCTCTGAATATATTAATTTGGTCTTTCAAACTTCCCCATCGAATCCTGGATGGGAATTTTCCCAACCCCCTTACTCAACTTTTGGCTCAATGCTATAACTACCACTAATAAACTGTGTTGCATCACTATTGTCTCCCCTGGTATAACCTTGCAGTCCCTCCACACTGTAGGATCTGCAAGGCACCACTAGAAGGGGGGGGTTGAATAGTGGGTGCGGAAAATGTGGTTTTTAAAATTTGTTTAAAACCAAAAACCCAACTTCTGAAAACAGTTTCTGTTTTCAGGACCTGTTTTAAAACGTTTTGAAAACTAGGTTGTAGGCCTTCAAAAATTCTGAAATTTGGAGAGAACTTAGACTCAGATGTTATAAGTATCTCCTAAAAATTTCAGATTAAAATTCAACCTCTAACCCTTTGAAAATTCGTTGGTGGTCAGATTGCGTAAATCTGCCAGAACCGATACACTGATTTGAAAAATTAATTCCAATTTGTACACAACTCCAAATGCTCTGAAAATTTAACCACTAACCCCTTATATGTTATATTTAAATGGGTTGAAACAGTTTTGAAAAATTCTTTTGGGAAGTTAGTCAAATACGATCAAAGTCTCAACCTTTGCAAGCCTGAAAATCAGACTGCACTAGTCTCAGAACTTTGGACGTTTGAATGACTTATACTTGTCCAAAAGGGTTGAAACTTACGCCAAAAGAACCCTAGAACGTGTGGTTATATTTTCTGAAAGTTTTGTGATTTTTGAAATTCGTTTACTATTTTTACGAGCGTGATTAAAAACAGTAAACAGTGCTGAAACAGAAAATCAGTGCTGAAAGTAAATGACACCAAGAATTTTATACTGGTTCGGTTATCAACAACGTACTCCAGTCTTCAAGGAACACCTTCCTTGGTTCACACTAATCACACAACTCAAAAACACCTTACCACAGGGTTGATGGAGTTACACACCAACTCCAACCCTTTACAAACCTTGTATGTTCTATACAATTGCGCACGAACACCACCACCTCGCAAGAATGAAGATTGATCACACCTTGATCAATCTTTTACAAAGATGTAGAATGAATGGTGGTTTATCTCAAGCCTATTCAAGATTGAAAGAATATGGATACAATAGGCTTACAAGAAGAAAGAAAGAAAGAGAGAATGTAGAAGAAGAACTAGGCTTTTTATCACTTTGATTTTGCAATGCTTGGCCTTGTTTTGTTTGATCTCTTCTCTTTCTTTTTAAGATTGCAGCCGTCCCCCTAGGGCTTCTCCCCTCTTGAAAATTGTCTTTTAAGTCCTTGAGAGAGTGTAAGACATCATTGTGACAATGCCTTGCTTGCTTGGCATCATTCTATTGGATCATCATTTAGTCTTTGCTTACTTGGCACCTCTTTATTGGCTCAATGTTGTCAACATGATGACATGGAAAAAATCTGAGATTAACACTTTAAACATGTGCCAATATCAATTATAAAATCATACCATAAGTCACAAATTCCATCATAAATTGCAAGACAAGAAATCTCTCCTTTTCAAGCTCAAAAAATCGGCCATTATACTCCTTGCCATGCTGAATTTTTCAGCATGTGCAACATCCATTTTTATTCAAGATAATCTCCAATTTACTTTGATTTTTCTCATTAAAATGAATCAACAATACATGGTAAGTATTGCTATCAATTGAGAAATGAATTTGGACACACAGTAGCCTTAGAATTCGTCCACCATCACTTCACACATGCTGAAAAATTTCAGCATGTGTGATATGTAGAATATCACACTTTATTACCTTACATAATATTCAAATCATTTCCATAACATCTTCAATTGATCCTTTAAAAAAATTGACAAAATATGTTATCTTAACCATGAAGAAATCGCCCACATGTGTGTAGTATGCTGAAATTTTCAGCATGTGACATAAGAGAGGTATATGTTGAATACTTACCTTTTGTAGCTTCTCTCTTTGATTTATCAACATTGTATGATTGATCCTTGACCAATCAATATGCCAACAAGGCTCCACATATGCTTCAAATCAGCTGTAGGGGCGTGTAGACATGTATATGCATGTGCTGAATTTCATTTTTGCTAACTTTGTAAAATAGTGCACATTTAATAATACACACATGTAATATTCCAATCAGCCCTTAATTTAATTTTCTAGAACACTTTAAGATGTATATCATATGTAAAAAGTGTCTAGATACGTGTCACATGATGTTCAAGAAAAACGTTCCATGTTATGTGCGTAGAAAACCGAATTTTCGATATTTATCGATTACCCGATTTTTCTCTAATTTGAATTCCAACTTTTGCACATGATATATATATTATGTTATACATAATATATATAATATATACTTTAAATCTCAGCACTTGGCTGATTTAAAGTGGTACCATAAACATGTGACAAAATTAAAATTGGAATCTTCACATTTTGGCCTAAATGTGGGGTAATTTGTGTGTGCCAACATGGAAAGTATTTTTGGCTGAATATATCATGTATGTCACGAAATTATCATCAATTTTTGATGTATATGGGCTGGCCATTTATTTATGGCAAGTACGTGACACGTTGGCGAAGTTTCGGTATTCGCCCGATACGACAAATTTCGGTTTAGAACCTTTTATCGTGTCGTATTTAATTTGTCATCACCATATCTTATATCATATGATATAAGACCTGAATATACTCACAAATATGAGTTAAGTATAGTGGTGTGACGTTAACGTACGTAAGATATATAACGTGTCGGTAGTACGTTGGAATACATGTGTATGTGCCTTTTTAAAAAAATCTGAAAATATAGTATATATATGTATAAAAGGCGTGTGACATTGAATGTGGGGAGGAGGAGAGAACTTTCCTTCCTTGGCCTTGTTGCCTTTGTGCCTTTTCCAAATGAATCTTCCTTTAATGAACTACTTAGTTTATTAAACTAAGTACTTCACTTAATGAACTATTTTAGTTCATTAATGGTGGCACCTGAAAATAGTATAAACTCAACAAATGTTCGCCATATGATGTAAGCTTTAATGCTTCATGGCTCGTTAGTACGGCAACATAATATATAAGCTAAATAAGGCAAGTAATGGCAAGTTATCATGCACACATGTACACTTATGCACGTTTATATCTTATGCTCGTTTTTGTGCACATTTAAATCATGTATTTGAAAATCACTCAAACCCCTTTTTCTCTACACACACCCGTCGGTCTTCACGCCCCATCAGAAAATAGTCGATCTGCGTCTTACGTCCTCCACTGCTAAAAGTGATTAAATGCGATTCTTTTTTCTTAAAAAACGAGTTTATAATGCCCAGGTCATGGGTCACTGCTAGGTCTAGCAGATCTCTACCCTGACCGTTTCTATCTCCATAACAAAATCCGCCATGTGCCGACTAAAAACCATCATTATCCTTTCAATGTGTCCATTAAAATCACCTCCGGTACAAATTCGTTCCTCTCTGGTTATTGACTTTAACACTACATCTAAGCAATCCCAAAACTCTTTCTTTTCATGTTATCAGTAAGGTACCTCTTTCCCAAATCAAGCCATTCTTAGAAAGAGAATTTGTTTGCCTCAAAAACAAGTCTGAAACCATGAGTGACTAGTAGAGCGCCAGATACCAAGTTCTTCCGGATGTCAGGAACATGCAATACATTTTGCAGGGTCAGCTCCCTTCCTGAGGTTAGTTTCAGAACCACCTTGTCCGATCCCTCAACCTTCAAGCTGTTGGAGTTTTCAATGAATAGTTGTTCATTATTTGTTGTGGGTACATAGTCGTTGAACATTGCCCTGTTGGCACATACGTGTCGAGTGGCCCCTGTGTCCACCCACCATTCACGCGGATTCCCCACTGCGTTGCATTCAGTCGCCACTGCGCAGAGATTCAGATCTTCCATTGCGCTGACCAGATTCTCTTTTGCTTTTGTTTGATTTTGATTCTTTTTGGACTTACGACAGTCACTGCTGTGGTGCTCTGATTTTCCACAGTTATAACACTTACCTGTGAACTTCTTTGCATCTCCTTGCCCTTGACATTCACGCCCAAAGTGTTATTTTTCTTTTTGTTCTTTGCCTCAGCAACATGAGCCTTTGCTTGACCAGAGTGAGAGGTTGGCTTTCTATCGGCACGATGATTGTCCTCCTCTATCCGAAGCCGGACAATCAAATCTTCCATTTTCATTTCCTTTCGCTTGTGCTTGAGATAGCTCTTAAATTCTCTCCATGAAGGAGGTAGCTTCTCAATCACAGACGCAACTTGGAAAGATTCACTGAGCGTCATGCCCTCCTCTTTTATTTCATATACCAACGTCTGTATTTCTTCAACCCACGAAATTGCAATTTTGGAATCTAGCATTCTATAGTCCAGAAATTTACCGACTATTAATTTTTTTCGTTCCATCATCTTCTGTACAATATTTTTTATCTAACGCCAACCACAACGCTTTTTCAGTTTTAAAAGTACAAAACACGCCATAGATAGTATTATCCAGGCAACTCAAGATAAGATTCAATCAACAAAAATTGTTATACGCCCATGCTTCAGCACCTAAGGCATTCTGCATGTTCAAATTCTGATCCTCTACAGGTTCCACAACTGGTGGATCCTTGCTCAGAATTCTGGCCAGGCCTAGTGCTGTGAGATAGAACAGCATCTTTTGCTACCACCTCTTAAAGAAACTGCCTGCAAATTTTTCAGGCTTCTCCACGTGTGCAGCTGTGGCAGCGGGATTCATCTGAGACCCTCTGTTAGGTGCCAGCAGAACTGTGTTCAATGGCACATTGTTCTGGGCACCGGCAACAATGTTATTGGTCTTGTCAGTTGCAGACACGGAGTGTGCAACGTTAAAGCCGTGAACAGAGTTCGAGCTCTCATTTCCATTCCTGTTCAGTTGATCAGAACAGTTTCGGATATAAGAAATGGGTAGAAACAGACTGCAAATCAGTATGATCACTGCTTTGCGTACATAATTTTAAGAACAATACATAAATTAATTGAAACAGAATACGTCTTAAGATTGTTGGATACAATCAATCCTGTACTAAGACGCAATCGTTCGGTGTGTGCGTATGAAAATAGTAAAAAGTAGACCAAACCCGGGGCGAGTCGAGGACTCTGTCCTTAAGACGTATTGCTCCGGTATAATGTGCCCAACCGGCGTTAGCAATCGTCTCCCAGGATACAATAGGTACCTATTCAGTTGAGCGGCACTGCTAAACTTGAATTGCAGCGAACCTTTGAGTGTCCTGACTTCTCTTGGATGTGATGCAGAAAGTAGAGAGCGACGAATGCAGAAGTGGAGTGTGTGTTCTGATGGCACACCGTGCCTCTGTTTATATATTGGTTGGAGAATCGGTTATGCAGATGGATTTGTGACCGTCAGATCAAAACCGTAGATAAGACAGAGTCGTCGGTTGAAAAACGACGCGTCATATGTTGGGCAATTTAAACCGTTCAAATCTCATCCGTCAGATGGAAACAGAACTACACGATTCATCTTGGAGCATCGGATGAAAACCACATTCGGTTGGACGGTTAGGTCAGTTTGAATTTCAGCCGTTGGATCAAAGTTGACGGCAGCGTGCGCGCGCCCTTGTGACACTTTCTAGTTCTTTCCTCCGGTCAAAAACTTCTCATGCCCCCAAAGACACATCTAAAGTGTCCATTCTAGCCATTTATAAAGTGGCTAAATAAGTTCAATTGTCCAATGTGGTATTCCTCTATAAGGGTGATGTGGCCTCCTAAGAATAGGACACATCATCCTCTAACTCATGTTTTCCATCTATTTGGGCATTAATTTTTTATTCACCCGGTATCGTAATTGAGTGAATTAAAAGCCTAAAATTAACTACTCATTACATATATAAGTAAGGGCTTATTAGTTTTCATTTTTCATTAACAGAAACTGATTATAATTAAGTTCAAAGTATGTTACTTGACCACTTTTGCAACTTATCTTAATGGGTCAAAGCCCAAACTTTTAATTCCTCCAACAGTTAAGGGGTGGTCATTGAAAAGCGCGGCTTTATTTATGACCTAAGTGACCACTATAAACTTTGTCCAGGTACCAATTTTCAAATTACAACAATTTCACACTCCAAGAAAGAAAATAGATAGAGTTTATTTCTTTTTTTTTTGAGAAAAAATTGTAGTAAGGACACTTAATTGGTAATTTTGTTAATGGCATACTTAATGACTAACTATTTATTGTACGTTATGTCCCAAAAATATTGTCATACCTGACCAAATATCAAATTAGTCAAATGCCATCTAAAATCAAATTGTTAAATTATTTTGTACATATTAATTGAACAAATGATATAAAAACGATTTTAGCGAACTATTGTGTCAAATACTTTAAAATTTTAGTCTAACTTAATGTTTCACCACATTACAATATTCTTGGGACAGAAAAATATCGTTGGTATATAGACGAAACAAGTAAACATACAAGTTGGAAATGTAAAACAAGTGAAACATGGCCATTTACGAATGTTGATGGCTGTCCGTTATACAAGTAAAATCACTGTACATATAGACAAAATTATATCTCGGTAACATACCAATATATACACTGACCAAAGACCAAGCTAGCCTGAACCAACAAACGCAACATTTGATTTCATCAATATAGCATTTTTGGAAGCAACTGCGATATTGAGTTCACTAGTTCAAACTGCAGAAACAATCTCTTACACAAAATGTAAAATAAAACCATAAAATGTAAAGTAAAACTGCATACATCGGATTGTAAAACGATCTGGTCCCGTCTCAGACCCTGCGCAAACGCGTGAGACTAATGCACCGAAAACGTCATTTGAAAGTGCATCGTAATTTAACTGCTTAACTGACGTATACTCCTCGTACATTTCTTGCGTTCACACTCCTCGTACATTTCCTGCGTTCATCAGCTACTAGGTTTATTTGTAAGTATATCGTAATTTAACATTCAAATCAGCCAAGGATTGTGTTTCATAGGAGTGTCATCTCTTACCCACTATGCTGCTATTTGCATAGATTACTCACAGTATAGGATTGCCACAATATTACTAGTGCGTTGCGGATGTTGGTATCTTCAGGATGCCCGAATTCCTTCTCCTATAATAAATAAACTATTCAGTTGATTTTTGATCTCGGGCTAGATGTTGGAAGAGTGAACATGTTTGCCCAACAATTTGTTTACTGTACCATCTATACAGGTACATATAGAGCCGATTGTCTCACTGGAAGCAACCTCTCCATCTCTTAGGATGGAAGTACTGTTTGCCTGACACTCACCCTCCCCAGACCCTAGCGGTAGTTTTTCCTATCGTTGAGATATAATGTGTATATGTTGTTGTAGTAGTATCTCAACTCTCCAGTCGGTTAGACATTTAAACCAGATTATATAACACGTGAAAGGGAGGACAGGAATTCTGTCAAAGTCAAACAATAATAAACGAAAGGCCCCCATTTACAAACTTAGGCTACACTAGCCAACCAACATTAAAAGCACAACATGCGGGCATTCTCTAGACCTAAAGAACTACGTATTACCACAACTACAAACCACCTAAATCGTGACAGGAAGCAGCCAATGATCACACACCCTTTTAAAAGGGAATCTATGAGTATCCATCTGTCAAATAGAACATAAAACATTTGTCAGAACCACCAACAATCTAATACAAAGGCCATAAAATTCGTGCATACAAGACAAAGAACATATTGAAGAATGTATAGCTGTAATAATTTCCTAGTAGAGATGTTTGATAGCCTATGCAAACAATACCAACATATTACAAGAATAAATCTTTTTGACCATTTAAGTTGACAAACTAACTTGCAACTTTATCCTCCATACATCTTTTTGGTCTTGCAAATTAGTATAGCATATAAGTTGACTGACATATGTGAAAAAACTAGAAGAAACACTCAATTGTGGCAGCACAAGCAGAACACAAACAAATTGCACATTTCAACACTCATGTTCTGATCATCAAGCGATCAACGAAACAAAACGAAAGGAAAAAGAGCAACAGTTAGCTGCCATTGCGAAAGAGAGAATTTGGAGAGAAAATGAGGAGAGTAACCGCTCCTTCTTATTCGATAATACTGGAAAGCTTGCAACGAGCAAGCTCTTATACCGGGAGGAAGAAGAACAGAAAAACATTTAACTGAAATGCTGAAATTACAAAAAAACCCTTCTAACTAACTTCTATTCAGTAATGCAATTAAGGGTAAAATGGTCAATCCACAGCCCCATTCAAGTTTCCCGCCTGCTGCTTCTCTTCTTCATCAACTCTTTCCCCCAACCTTCAAACACCCAGGTGTTTGATCCAGAATTCTCCCCTCCAAAATGTTCAACTGCTCCAGCATCAATCACACCTTGCGAACTAAGCATCTCATTCATCAATTCAGACCTTCATCCACCTTGGCTACACATTTTTCATCATCAACGCACCTCTTCCTCACACTGGTGTCCGACCTTCCTAACCCTTCAAGATGATCCAAACTTTCAACACCCCCCCTCAAGCATTGCTTGCCATAAATGTTACAGACACCAAGCTTCAACATCAACTCTATCATACGTCTACTGTCTAGAGCCTTGGTGAATATATCAGCCAGCTGGAATTGAGTTTTTACGGGCATCAACTTTACAATTTTGTTTTGAACTTTCTCCCTAACAATATGGCAATCAATCTCTATATGCTTAGTACGCTCATGAAATACTGGATTCTCCGCAATGTACAAAGCACTTTTACTATCACAGAACATCTCTACAGGCTCTTGACAATTCAAGCCCAGATCCTTGCTCAAATAAATCAACCATTGTACCTCACAAACTGCAGACGCCATAGCTCTATACTCTGCTTCTGCGGATGAACGTGAAACTGTGGTCTGCTTCTTAGCTCTCCAAGATACCAAAGCTTCTCCTAAGAACACACAATATCCAGAAATGGACCTCCTAGTCTCACTACACCCAGCCCAATCAGAGTCCACAAAGGCTCTTAACCTCATGTCACCTATACTAGGAAACAAGAGCCCTTGGCCCACTGTTCCTTTGAGATACCTCAACACTCTATGTGCAGCCTTCAGATGGTTAACCGTCGGACAGTCCAGGAACTGACTAAGCTGTTGTACACTGAAGGAGATATCCGGTCTAGTGATAGTGAGATAGATCAACCTTCCAATGAGCCTCCTGTAAGTATATACATCTTCAAACGGATCTGAATCATTGTGAGCCAGCTTAAGGTGAATCTCCATAGGGCTGACAGCAGGTTTACAATCCATGAAACCAGTTTCCTCCAATAGCTCTATCGTGTATTTCCTCTGGTTTATCAACATACCCCTGTGAGATCTAGCAACTTCAATGCCCAAGAAGAATTTTAAATCCCCCAGATTCTTAATTTTAAACTCCTTATGTAGAGCTCCTTTGATCCACTCAATTGCTTGCAGATCCTCACAGGCTATTATCAGATCGTCCACATAAACCAGAAGCACCAATAATGACCCTTTGCATCTCTTTGTAAACAATGTGTAGTCATTTCTAGACTGCAAAAACCCCATAGACTCCAGAAACGCTGTCAATCTAGCATTCCACTCTCTACTGGCTTGTTTCAAGCCATAGAGAGACCTGTTCAGCTTGCAAACCAAACCATCCCGTGGCAACTCCAACCCCTCAGGTGCCTGCATATATATTTCTTCATGCAACTCCCCATGAAGAAATGCATTGTTCACATCCAATTGATGCACATGCCATTTTTCCTTTGCTGCCATAGCCAACAGCATCCTTAATGTACTCATTTTAGCAACAGGTGAAAAAGTGTCCTGATAGTCCACACCCAGCTGTTGCGTATAGCCTTTTGCCACTAGCCTGGCCTTATACCTTTCCACAGATCCATCAGCCTTATGCTTCACCTTGTACACCCACTTACATCCAATAGCTTTCTTTCCAGGTGGCAGCATAGTCAGCGTCCAGGTTTTGTTATCTTGTAGTGCAGATAACTCAGTCTCCATTGCCTTTTGCCACTCAACACAGTCAGCTGCCTCTGCATAAGTTTTAGGCTCTGTATGTGCACTAATATTTAAAACATATGCTTTGAATTTTGGTGACAACAGATCATAGGAAAGATATCTGTAAAGAGGATGTGGAGAAGTATGAGGAGATTGAGACACGTGACTGGTCACTTGGCTGCAGTGATATTGTTGCAGATATGAGGGAGGACGTTTAACTCTAGAGGGTCTGGCTAAAGGCAATTGTATATTAATTGACTTGATGGGGATGACTTCTGAAGTTTCAAGATGATGACTGTTGCCATCATCAATATGCACTGGTGTTGAGGATTGACTTGGCTGATGAGGTAAAGTGTCAGATATAGTCTCATGGAAAGATGTCTGGTTTGGTAATTGGGAATTCACTGGAGAGAATTGATTTAGATGCTGAGCTGAAGATGTATGATTAGTTTGCTGTACTGAAGAATTGGATGATGACGACTGATTTGGCTGCTGGGCTGAAGGGGTATGACTTGGCTGATGAGCTGGAGAGTTAGCTGAAGGGGTATGATTTGGCAGATGAGCTGGGGAGTTAGCTGAAAAATAGTGACTTGGTTCAGTGTTTGAAAAACTGACTGGATGTATAGGCCCCCTAGATGTGACAGTGGGTGAAGGATGAAGGTCAGTGTCACAGCTAGGTGTTGGCATTAGGGAAGAAGGAGATGGGGCAGAAGAGAAAGGAAAGGTTGACTCATTAAAAATGACGTCTCTGGAGATAAAAACATCTTTGGAAATGAGGTCTTGCAGGATGTAACCTTTTACATTGTGAGACATGCCAAGGAAGACACTCTGTCTAGCTCTAGGACTCAACTTGTCCTTGTGTGGTAATGTGACTGTAGCATAGCAAAGGCACCCAAAGACTTTGAGTAAATCATATGAAGGGGCATGTCTGTAAAGGACCTCATAGGGTGTTTTCTGATTTAACAAGGGAGTGGGTGTTATGTTTATCAAATATACAGCATGCTGTACGCAAAATCCCCAGTAAGAGCTGGGAAGATGGGACTGAAGTTTTAAGGCTCGGGCTACGTTCAATATGTGCTGGTGTTTTCTTTCAACAATTCCATTTTGTTGGGGGGTGTACACACAGGTAGTTTGGTGTATGATGCCTTTGGAAGAGAAAAAGGCATCCATTTTGAATTCATTGCCATTGTCAGTTCTGATAATTTTGATATTTGCATTGAACTGCACATGAGCATAATTCCAGAAACTTTCAATAACATTTCTAGTTTCTGATTTAGTTTTCATCAAGTATATCCAACAATATCTGCTACAGTCATCTACAATGGTAAGAAAGTAACGTTGCTGGTACATGGTGGGGTGTCTATATGGACCCCAGATATCAATGTGAAGAAGAGAAAAAATAGCCGAAGAAACAGATTGAGAAACAGGAAAGGGGAGTCTCTTTTGCTTGGATAAGGGACAGATTGGACATGATTCAGGGTTGAAAGCAGCATCCACAGATGGATTTCCTTTTCTGATCTGCTTCAGCCTTGGCAATGATTGATGCCCAAGTCTGGAGTGCCAAAGAAAAGATGTGAGGGAAGACACTGCACACGCTTGCCAGGATTTGGAAGGAGACATGTTATTCTGAGGTGGTTCAAGTAAATGATATAAACCTTGGGACACTCTAGCTGAACCAATCATCTTCTTGTTCAAGTGGTCCTGAATATAACACATGCTAGAGTGAAAAACCAGATCAATGTCACCAGTCATAGTGAGTTTACTTAGAGACAACAGATTAAAACTGAAGGAAGGTATATGCAAAACCCCATACAAAGTAAGATTAGGAAGTACAGCCACTGAACCGACATGTTTAACTGTAACTGATAGATTGTTTGGCAATTTAACAGACATACCAAGAGCAGGCTGATAAGATTCAAAGAGAGAGAGAGAGCAACAAATATGATCCGTGGCACCAGAATCCAATATCCATACGTTAGAAGCATTAGACAATACATTACCTTTCAACTTACCAGAGTTGCTCACTTGCTGAGCTGACAAAACCATAGGCTGATTCTTCACCATCCCCGTAGCATTTGAACTCATCAAGCTTCCTTTGTCCTTATGCTCATTCAACAAGTTAATCAGCTGAGCATATTGCTCCTGAGTAAGTGAAGGCATTGGAGCCACATTATCACTCACAGCATCATTAGTCTGGCAAATATCGTACTCAGACTGTCCACAAACAGAAGTGTCTGGAGGCATCCCAGCCTCTCCATCCACACAATTCACCTGTCCTTTTCCCTTATATCCTGGAGGGAAGCCATGCTTCCTATAACATCTGTCCACTGTGTGTCCCACCATATTACAAAAAGGTGCACACAGGAGCCTTAGGATTACAACCAGATCTCTGGTTCTGGAAATCCTTCTTAAAACCTCTCCCAGCAGACCTCTGCCACCCAACGTTTGAACTGTCTGGCCTAACTCCATAGTTACCTTGTCTGGACATGCCACTAGTATTAAGTACAACAGACGGATTATTTGAAAATTGATTACGACCTCCACAGTAATGCAGCTTTCTCTCCAACTTTACTGCCATAGAAAACGTTGTTTTCAAGTCTGGCAGTGGACTGGACAGTAATACCTGTGACTTCACGGGTTCATATTCATCATTCAAACCTTTTATGAACCTAATTACATGATCATCCTCTATAAACTTGTTAATTTGACTTGACATGTTGCAAGTGCACCTATTACATACACAGTTAGGGATTGCTCTCAACACCATAAGCTCTTCCCAAAGAACCTTAAGTTTGGTGTAATATTCCGTCACAGAGCAATCCTCCTGCTTCGTAGCATAGAATTGCTCCTGCAAGTCAGACAGTCTAAACACATCCGCGTTACCATACCTATGCTTCAAATCATTCCAGATATCTAACGCATTATCAAACCACATCACACTTTGACCAATAGAAGGTGTAACAGAATTAACAATCCATGAGGCTACCATATTATTCGCCTTGGTCCAGGCAGCAAACTTCCGACTAGTCTCCATAGGTTTCAGGATGTTACCTGTGATGAATCCAACTTTATTTTTTGATTCCAATGCTCTGCGAAACGTCCTACTCCATCCGTGATAATTGTTTCCATCCAGAAGTGGTTGAACCAACACCAAGGAGGGGTTATCTCCAGGGTGAATGTACAGAGGATCCTCCGAAGGATCCAACGCAGTAGATCCTGCATTAGCAGGAGATTGATTCGAACTACCTGGCGAACTCTGATTTGAAGTCATGAAAGTGCCAAAGTTCATTGATCAAGCAGCGAAGACGATAGGCTCTGATACCATGTGAAAAAACTAGAAGAAACACTCAATTGTGGCAGCACAAGCAGAACACAAACAAATTGCACATTTCAACACTCATGTTCTGATCATCAAGCGATCAACGAAACAAAACGAAAGGAAAAAGAGCAACAGTTAGCTGCCATTGCGAAAGAGAGAATTTGGAGAGAAAATGAGGAGAGTAACCGCTCCTTCTTATTCGATAATACTGGAAAGCTTGCAACGAGCAAGCTCTTATACCGGGAGGAAGAAGAACAGAAAAACATTTAACTGAAATGCTGAAATTACAAAAAAACCCTTCTAACTAACTTCTATTCAGTAATGCAATTAAGGGTAAAATGGTCAATCCACAGCCCCATTCAAGTTTCCCGCCTGCTGCTTCTCTTCTTCATCAACTCTTTCCCCCAACCTTCAAACACCCAGGTGTTTGATCCAGAATTCTCCCCTCCAAAATGTTCAACTGCTCCAGCATCAATCACACCTTGCGAACTAAGCATCTCATTCATCAATTCAGACCTTCATCCACCTTGGCTACACATTTTTCATCATCAACGCACCTCTTCCTCACACTGGTGTCCGACCTTCCTAACCCTTCAAGATGATCCAAACTTTCAACAACATATCCCCTCAATAAAAAAGACAACCAAATGTTGGCACTAATCAATTAAACCTTCCGCGGATACACCCAAAAGAGCCAGATAAGGGTGAAACTCAGAGATACAAGTATACAACTCATTAGAAGCCTAAATGGCAGGACTAAAAAACTTACATAAGCAGCACAACATACTAAAACTTAGAAGCAGAAAACAAGAAAGTGGATAGGAACCACCACCACCACCACCCCTCCGCCTACCCCCACACCCAAAAGAAAAAGAAAAATATAAATGAAAGGAAAGGAGAACATGTAGCGCGACCAAACACCTAATCTGATTTCAGTCAGAACCAAGTTTAATCAAAAGATATTACAACCTCCACTCGACCATCCCAACATGACAAAACCATCCAAGAGTTTAGAAATATTTGCACCCCAAGCAAAAGCACTACATGAAAAGATACAGGAGGCAAATAGCATTGAACTAAATAAGATGATTAATAAAGCTAGGATAAGACATGACCTAAGTTAGACAGGTACCTTATTTTAACATGGAATAATGTAAAAAAAGAAAACATCAGGTTGTCTATATTTACAATACATTCAATCATATGAACTGAGAGAGCAACTTTTAACACACAAATTCTCCAGTTAATATATTATAAATAAATCAGTGGCTGAGATTTTGTTATGTTCAACCTGTAACCACTTCTATGAAGTTAACTACTAACAAAGTCAAGTTAACAAATAGAATTGCTGGAGTAGTTATCTATCAATAAAGTTAATCAATAAAGGTTTCCAATACAACCTGCCAGACCAAATGGCCAAAAAGCACCACTATAAACTTCATCAAGACTTTTTTTTTTTGTAATTAACTTCAGCAAGACAACCACAGTGTGGCGCAGAAACATCAGAGCAACAGTCAACAAGGACTCAAAGTGTATGTCATCTCAATTCTAATTCTTGGATTTGAGTCTTACAATCTTCTCCAGGTCTATCGTCCAAGAAAAACTACAAGCAGTATTAATTAATTTATTAAAAGTATGTCACAGATTAGTCCTCCTGTTCCAGCAATTTCATCAGATTCCTAGTATAACAAAGCCCTTATAGCGCTTCACAAAGACTCGTGGGAGGGGATAATTTTTCCTTTTTAGGGCATAACAGCTTTGTGAATCTAACCAACTACTTAAATGTTTAAAAGAAATAATGAAAAGATACTGCTGCAGCAGTAAACATGTTATCTTTTACTTTTTTTTTCTTTCTTTTTCTTTTTTCTTGGCCCCTGCAGAAAGTAATTTCATGAATGAGTGCCCATACTTGCCAAAAAAGTATGCTTCCTGTGCAAGGGTGGTTAATAATTACCAGTCTTCCAGTCAAAGTCACTTCGATATAGGGCAACCCTGAGGCATTATCCCCACACACCCCAGTTTACTCAATACATGTCAAGGAAGTCCAGAATCTGAAGTTGACAAGCACATGCAGTAGAAGCACAATATTCTCTTCAGAAATAATTCATTACTACTATTTCTGCATGTATGCTCTATGGATTTCCACCTAGTCTTTCAATAGATTTCCACCTAGTCTTTCAACAACCAAATTGAAATCCAAGAAGTTTATGAACTAACAAGCCCAAAGCCAAAAGTCATTACACCAAAAGACACCCACAATGACAAAAGATGACTTCGCATAATTCCAAAACATGAGCCTAAAACTATCCACAACCGCTTGCCCGGAGTTTGTTCTGGGGTTGGTCTCTATAGGTCGGAGCCTTGCTGGTCTGAGGCTGAGTGAGAGGGAGAAAACGATTGAGTGAGGTCCTGTAATTAGATCCATTTCGAGAGCCCGTCCAACCAGCCCACAATTCTATGAAAAAAGCTTCTAATAGCAGTCGCGAACACGAATTCGAACCAACACTAGACACAATTCAGTAGTGTATCGAATACAAAACCAAATTGCAGCAGTAATTTGTGATGATGAAGCATGAGAATGAAGCTGAAGAATGAGGAGAGAAAAAAACGGTTATAGGAACAACCAGAAAAAGGGGGGAAGGCTCAGCTCACGAGCTAACTGCCTTCCCGCGTCTATTTATTGTTCAAATAGATGGCCAAATTACAAACATGCCCCTAACTCAATTCAACAACAGTAATGTCTTTAAGGGTATAACGGTCCAATCTTATATCTCCTGCTACCTTCTCCCTCAATGGTTCAAGTAGCACTTCAGTCGAACACTCCACACAGCTCACCAAAGCTTCTCGATCAATGAACTTGGATGTGCTTCTCACGCCTATGCTGCTAACTTCTTTCACTTCACCTCTAACGTACTGCTTTATACTACCACCTTCGTTTGCAATCAAGAATTGCATCAAACACATTCAACATCCTTTAGTTGTATCAGCACTGGAATCACCACCATCTTCAACACCCCCTCGCAAGCCTTGCTTGGCATACAAATTTTTCAAGCCCAACGCTGCAGACAACTGATTAAACCTGCTCGTATCCAAGGCTTTGGTAAACATGTCCGCTAACTGAAACTCTGTTCGAATTGGCATCAACTTCAACACACCTTCCTGCACCTTGTCACGAACAACGTGACAATCAATTTCAATATGTTTTGTCCTCTCATGAAAGACAGGATTTTCAGCAATATACACTGTACTCTTGCAATCACAAAACAACTCAACTGGTGTCTGATCATTCACTCCCAAGTCCTCCAACAGGAACAGCAGCCACTGAACCTCACATGCTACTAGTGCCATTGCTCGATACTCAGCTTCTGCTGAGGACCTTGACACAGTGGTTTGTTTTTTCGCCTTCCACGATACTAAGGCATCACCTAAAAACACAGCATACCCCGTGATAGATCTCCTGGTATCAGCACATCCACCCCAATCAGCATCCACAAAAGCTTTCAGTCTACAATGATCACTCCTGGGAAACAACAGACCCTGACCAATGGTGCCTTTTACATACCTCAACACCCTGTGAGCAGACTTGAGATGATTCTCTGTAGGACAATCCAAGAACTGGCTCAACTGCTGTACAGCAAACGAGATATCTGGCCTTGTAATAGTGAGATAAATGAGCTTGCCTATCAAACACCTGTACGGTGTAATGTCCGATAATAGAGCAGAATCATTCTTACTGAGCTTTACATGAGACTGCATAGGGCTTTTGGCAGGTTTGGCATTCAGGAACCCCGTCTGTTCCAACAACTCTACTGTATACTTCCTTTGATTGATATAAAGGCCTCCTTTAGACTGTGCAACCTCAATTCCAAGAAAAAATCTGAGCCTCCCCAAATCCTTTATTTTAAATTCTTGATTAAGTGCATCTTTCACTTCTTGAATGTCCCCCTCATTGGCACATGTGACAATGATGTCGTCAACATAAACCAATAAACACATCAATGAGGATGCAGTCTGCTTCAAGAACAAGGTGTAATCAGATTTAGACTGTCTAAAGCCCAGCCTACGCAAAAACTTAGTAAGAGTGAAGTTCCATTCCCTGCTGGCTTGCTTCAGCCCATAAAGGGACTTTTGCAATTTACAAACCAAGCCAGGCTTAGGCAACACAATCCCCGGGGGTGGAGTCATATATATCCTCATGCAAATCACCATGTAAAAACGCGTTATTGACATCCAATTGATGTATGTGCCAAGCATTCTGAGCTGCCAATGCCAAAACTACTCTCACTGTAGTCATCTTGGCAACGGGAGAAAAAGTATCCTGATAGTCCACCCCGTACTGCTGTGTATAACCCCTTGCCACCAGCCTCGCTTTATAGCGTTCCACACCGCCATCAGGCTTCAGCTTCACCTTATACACCCATTTGCACCCAATGGGTGTCTTACCCTGTGGCAAGGGCACAATCCTCCAAGTGTTGTTTGCATCCAGAGCTGCCAATTCACTGCTCATAGCCTCCTGCCAGGCAGGAGAACTCACAGCCTCTGCATAATTAGCAGGCTCCCTATGCGCAATCAAACTTAAAGCATATGCTTTATATTGTGGAGCAAATGCATCATACGACAAATAGTGATGTAGTGCATGAGGTGAAGTAAGAACTTGATTACAATAATAATCTTTAAGATAAGAGGGAACATGCTTGGTTCTCAAAGGTCTGGATACTGGCAGGGGATCACTTGGCTGATCGGTTTGGATAGGATCTGAGGATATAACAGGCAAATCAACAACTATGTTGCCGTGAGGAAGATCAATTGAATTTTGAGACAATGTTCTGGGAGACATGGCACTAGTATCTGACTGTGATGGATGTTCTGGTGGGGAATTGTCTGAAGATGGTTCCACAGAATAATCTATGGCAGTTCCAGATATTGAATCAGAGGGCTCACATATTTCTTGCATGATGGCAGGTGAAAATGAAGAATGGTTTAAATTTGGTTGGCAAGACAGATTATCACAGGACTTAGAAGTAGAAGATGAGGCATTGGCATAGGGAAATACTGACTCGTGAAAAGACAAGTCTCTGGAAATATAGACATCATTTGTCTCAAGGTCTTGCAATATGTACCCTTTAGTCGTGTGTGACAAGCCCAAAAACAAGCTTTTTCTCGATCTGGCTGCAAACTTTTCTTTATGATGTTGGGTGTTGCAGGCAAAGGCTAAGCAGCCAAAGATTCTCAGGTTGGAGTATGTAGGTTCTGATTTATATAGAAGATGGTAAGGAGTAAGATTGTTTAGCACTGGAGTAGGTGTAATATTGATAAGATAAGCAGAATGTTGCACACAGAAACCCCAGTAACCGGATGGCAAACAAGACTCAAACCTTAAGGCCCTGGCTACATTAAGAAGGTGTTGGTGCTTTCTTTCCACCAACCCGTTTTGCTGAGGGGTGTTTACGCAGCTGGTTTGATGAACAATTCCATTAGAGGCATAGAACTTATTGTCATTGAACTCTTGCCCGTTGTCAGTTCTTATGACTTTGATGTTCACATTAAATTGAACTGACACAAACTTATGAAAGCTGTACAAAACAGACCTTGTCTCTGATTTAGATTTCAAGAGATAAACCCAACAGAATCTGCTATAGTCATCAACTATGGTCAAGAAATATTTCTGGTTATACATTGTAGGGTACTTGTAAGGTCCCCAGATGTCTACATGTATAAGGGAAAAAGGGGAAAGAGATACAGACAATGAAGTTTGGAATGGAAGACGCTTCTGTTTGGCTAATGGACATACTACACATTTATGAGAATCATCTGGGGCCTTCACCATTGGATTGCACTTCTGGATCTCCTTTATTCTGGGCAAAGATGGATGACCCAACCTTGAGTGCCATAGCAAGGGGTTGGATATGGATGTGACATTAAGTGTGGCTGGAGTATGAGATTGAAAGTAAGACTCTGAGCTCTTTAGAGTTCCATGGAAATGGTAAAGCCCTTGGTTGGATTCAGCTAAACCAATCATCTTCCTGCTCTTTAATTCCTGGATTAGACAGAATTTAGATTTAAACATAACTTCAATTTCCCCGGATTCAGTGAGTTTGCTGAGAGACAATAGATTGAATGCAAAAGACGGGACAAAGAGGACATTGTGTAGCACTAGGCATGGAGTAACTGTGACATTTCCAATATGAGTGGCAACAGCAAAGGTTTGGTCAGGAAGCTTTATGCTCAAGGAATCAATCGAATGATATGAATCAAACAGATTTAAATGGGAACATATATGATCACTTGCTCCAGAATCTAAAATCCATACGTTTAAATTTGATCCGCATATTTTACCTGAGATTTTATGATTGGCAGGAGCCTTCTGCGCTGACATTACAGCATATAGAGGAGTGCCTTGAACAACTCCTTCAGCTCCCAATCCACTTCCTCCTTCATCTCTTTCTTGCAGCAATTTCACCAACTGAGCAAACTGCCTTTGCGTAAGTCCTTGACTTAGTTCCTGTGGCTGAGTATCATCACCTTTTCCACCACTAGTCTCCCCACAATTCAACTGCCTCACTGCTTGCTGTGCTCCAACCTCAGTGGTCACACAGTTTACCTGACCTCTTGGCTTAAATCCAGGAGGATAGCCATGTTTTCTATAGCACCTATCCACTGTGTGTCCGAGCATGTTGCAAAAGGTACAAATCGCAGTCTTATTACCTCTTCCATTTCCTTTCCTATAACCTCTTCCAGCTTGTTTTTGATTGCCATATCCATTGTTCTTCGGCACGTACACATTGCTCTTTGAAGACACATCCACATTCATCACAGCACTAGGATTATTAGTGAACTGTCCCCCTCCATCGTTATAACTCAATTTCCTTTCTAGTTTTATAGCCATAGCAAATGCAACCTTCAATTCAGGCAAAGGTGTGGACAACAATATTTGCGATTTAACAGCCTCAAACTCATCATTAAGACCTTTTAAGAACTTAATGACACATTCATCCTCCAGAAATTTATTAAACTGGCTATTGAGGTTACAAGTACATTTCTTACAAACACAATTAGGAACTGACCTCAAAACAGAGAGTTCCTCCCACACGCTCTTCATCTTGGTGTAATACTCAGTCACCGTGCTGGCTCCCTGTTTCACCGCACAAAACTCTTCCTGCAAATCCGAAATTCTGAATGAATCACTGCTTCCATATCTAAATTTCAAGTCATTCCAAATATCAGCGGCCACATCAATCCAGATCACACTTTGCGCTATGCTTGGGATTAATGAATTCAACAACCAAGATGACACCATATTATTGGCCTTTACCCAAGCGTTATACCTTCGTCCACCATCAATAGATCTCATTATTGTTCCATCGATGAAACCTACTTTATTCTTTGCTTCCAATGCTCTTTTCATCGCCCTACACCAACTATGATAATTGTTACCATCCAATGGAGGTTGAACAAGCACCGTTGCAGGATTGTCACTTGGATGGATATAATATGGATCATCCGAAGGATCAATCACAGCAGAGGTAGAATTAGTACACGATGGAGAAGGAGAGTTGTTCGCAGCCATGAACGAACCAAAATTCATTCACATGAATGGCTCTGATACCATATGAAAAAAGCTTCTAATAGCAGTCGCGAACACGAATTCGAACCAACACTAGACACAATTCAGTAGTGTATCGAATACAAAACCAAATTGCAGCAGTAATTTGTGATGATGAAGCATGAGAATGAAGCTGAAGAATGAGGAGAGAAAAAAACGGTTATAGGAACAACCAGAAAAAGGGGGGAAGGCTCAGCTCACGAGCTAACTGCCTTCCCGCGTCTATTTATTGTTCAAATAGATGGCCAAATTACAAACATGCCCCTAACTCAATTCAACAACAGTAATGTCTTTAAGGGTATAACGGTCCAATCTTATATCTCCTGCTACCTTCTCCCTCAATGGTTCAAGTAGCACTTCAGTCGAACACTCCACACAGCTCACCAAAGCTTCTCGATCAATGAACTTGGATGTGCTTCTCACGCCTATACTGCTAACTTCTTTCACTTCACCTCTAACGTACTGCTTTATACTACCACCTTCGTTTGCAATCAAGAATTGCATCAAACACATTCAACATCCTTTAGTTGTATCAGCACTGGAATCACCACCATCTTCAACAAATTCATTCATGAGAAAAGCAAAGGAGTTAGTGAGGTGTAATCATGCTTCTTTGGTTGACTAGGAAGGCCTGACAGGCATCCCTGACCAATGCAGACAAATGAAAAGTAGGAGAAAAGCATGGAGTAGCAACCCTCTACAATAAGAATGCGTTACACAGTGCAATTAAGGGCTCGAGAATCTTGAAAACCACAAATTCAAGTGGAAGTCCTGAAATCAGTAGGTATAAGGCTTCACGTGATGAAAGAGAGCAATTTAATCTATAAGGCTCACTTAAAAATGATGGCGTGATATCAATGTGTGCACTACACTGGCTCCAGGGAACTCAGAGCATAATCTGACTCTTTAACAGCAGCACGTGAGATTCATCAGCAAAATGGTGACCTGCATAGGGAGGAGTCTACAACCGAAGGATGCAGAGATCTCATAAGGGGAGGGAGTATGTAGCCCCCCGCTCCCGAGCCCTAACATCGGGAACAGTGCACCCGCCGTATCTCGCTAAGGAGAATACAAAGCGTCGAATCAATCTTTTACTTGTCAAAATGACGTAGAAATTTTTTTTTTCGTGAAAACGTAAACCATAACATGTATTAAACTCTAATAACCGTCATTACACTGCTAAATAAAAATTCTGTTAATAAAAGTAGTAAAGTAGTATGTGGAAAATCCTCAAAGTATAAATAAAAACAAAACAGCTGCAGAGTCCCCTCATATCCTAGCTGCTGCTCTCAACCAGCCCACTCTGCTATGTCCGTCCCGTCCTCAACGAAGATATGCTCATAGTCCTCATCCGGCTTACCTGGGAAGTAGGGGTGAGTGACAGAAATCACCCAGTAGATGCCCGCCTCAAACAAAAACAAAACATACATACCGAAATGATATAGCCACATAGCACATAGACATGATATAACCACATAGCACATAAATATAAGATAACATGCATAAGATAAAGTAAATGCGGTAAGTAAAGCACTCCACATAAAAATGCGCACGTACGTGATGCATGCTTAATCAACGTGTCACACGCAACAAAGTCACGTCACACATAATGCTGATATCCATACCATGCAATGCATGAACCCGGTCCTACTGAGTGGCTGCAGGTCGTACACCCCACAGTCACCATACTGAGTGTGCGTGGCCGCGCCACCGCACACCATCCTGAGTGTCGTGGCCTCGCCACTGTACACCATCCTGAGCGTCCGTGACCCGTACGTCACGACCCGCCATCAATGCAATGCACGTGCCATGAATGCAAAAACACAATCGACTGGGGCCCGTACGCCCATCCTCACAAACTCCGGCACTCAATATTTGGTTTTGTAAATTTTACAAATATTGGAAAGTTGTTATTTAGCATTACCCTTATTTTTCGTTAGCTTGTATTATTTTTCTAGAATTTTCTACTAATTTTCCCTATTTTTCCCTTATTTAATTTTATTTATTACTAATTACTTTTAATTACTCACATTTACCAAAATTCAGAAATTGAGTGGAAATAATTTAATTTTAACCTTTTATATTTTCTGGAATTTATTTAGAATTTTCTAATAATTAAATATATTTTTCTCAAATTTTAAACTAATTTTAATTAATTATTTATTGTTTAATCATTTCAGAAATTAATTTCAGTTTTTTTAAAAAAAATTTCGGTCTGGGCCGGCCTGCTACCTGGTCCGATCCGCTGGCCATCCGGTCCGGTCCGGCAGCCAGGCCGGTCCAACAGCATTTTCCTTTTTTTATATTAAATTATATTTCCTTCTAACCTTCATAAAATATTCGTTTTAACTCCGATTGACCTCAAACCAGTTGCGTTGGACTCGTTATAACGAGACGCATCTTTTGAAGGTGGACACGTCATCACGTGTCCGGACGCGCCGTCAGGGGCCGCGCGTGGGCCCCACGCGCCATCCCCTGAAACGCGTACGTCAGACCTGTTTTTTAGACTTTCAATCCAATCTCAACATATTCCGGGCTAGATGAACCTATTCTAAGGTCAAAACACATTTCTAAGGAGTCTAATCTTGAGAAAGTTGTACAATTTTGATTCCAATCCTAACCCTTTTTATCAATTTAAGAACACATATATAGAAAACAACTTCCACGTATGCAAAGATCATGCCTTTTCAACAAATCCGATCATACCTTCATATAAACAATTTAAAATCACACCAAACACATGCAAAATCAATTAACATGCTCTCATTTAAACAATTAAAGGAAACAGAACACATAGTATATACATTAGGGCATGCTTGAATCGTATTCCTTTGAGGGGGAAGAGGCACCTACCTCGTTTGACGCTAGAAACGAATAGATTTGACTGATTGGATCTTGGGTTCGGGGTCTCGCTAGACTTCTTCTTCTTCTTCTTCTTTTTCTCTTTCTTTTTTTTCCTTTCTTTTCCTCCCTCACTGTCGTTCTCTCTTTTCTCCAGAGGAAGGCGTCATTTTATTTTTTTGATAAGGGGTTTGGGGAATTTATTTTGATTAGGGGAGAGATTTTAGGGATTTGATAGAGAAATTTTAAAGAAAATAGGATAGTGTAATTATCTTGAATAATTTAAATTAGACACTCTTCTTCCTTTTCTTTTATCTTTATCCTACATTATCTCTTATTATTATTATTATTATTATTATTATTTTAAATCAAGGTTGTAACATCCTACCCACCTTACAAAAAGTTTCGTCCTCGAAACTTGACGTACCTTATTCGAACAGGTGTGGATATCTCTCTCGCATATGCTCCTCGAGCTCCTAAGGCGCTTCGCGCTCTGTATGATTGGTCCACTGAACTTTGACGTAAGGGATGACTCGGAGTCTCAATGCCTGGTCCTTGCGATCAACGATCCTGATAGGAGTCTCTTTATATGTGGTGTCCGGTCGAATCTTCAACAGTGGCGCGTCTAAAACCTGACCCAGGTCCGGTACATATCTCCTCAACTGAGAAACATGAAATACGCTGTGCACCTGAGCCAAGACAGGGTAACGCTAATCGATAGGCTAAGGTACCTGTTGGACCGTGCACCTGCAATAAACACCACTAGAGGGGGGTGAATAGTGGTTAGCGGAAATTACACTACAACCATTTGTTAAAATCCCCTTTGAAAACAGAATCTGAGACAACCTCAGATTCAGAACCCGTTTTTGAAAAATTCACAAATAAATGTACACAACTCCAAAAATCGTGAAACTTTCCAGAATTGAACTTCAATGTGTTAGCAAGACTCTGTCCAAAAATCAGATACAAATAAGATCGTTTGACCCTTCAAACAAATAAAAAGATTCAGATGGTCAAACAGGACAGAATTGGACAGAATGTTGCTGAATTTGCAAAATGTATTTCTCTTTGAATACTTGACCAAAAAGATTAATCTTTATATCAAAACACTCCTTAGAAAGTCTAGTTAATGTTTCCAAAAGGCCCTGACCTCAAACAATTATGGATAAATACAGAATTCAAGTTTTATCAAAACTGGTCAGATTGCAGCCAGATTGGAGCAGTTATCTTGCAACGACTGAGAGACTAACTTTTCCTTACTCAAATCAAGTGATTCTTGTTGCAAATTGAAACTAACAGTCTGCAGTATAACTTCACCAAAAATCACGAATTTTGAAAGTGTTTACCTATTTTTTCAAAACGTGAAAAATTGTGTGAAATCTGTAGTGAAAAAGGGCAGAAAACAGAAAAATGTAAAAAAGACAAGAACACCAAGAATTTATCCTGGTTCGGTCAATGTGACCTACTCCAGTCCCAAGGAACACCTTTCCTTGGATTTCACTATGGTATGAATCAAATTACAGCAAGAACCAAGCTTGATCCTTGGGTTAAACACCAACCCTATTCAAGACTTGGATAAACACCTATATGCAACTCTTGGTTGCAACACCTCTATCACCTATTGATGTAGCCTTATAGATTTGGCTAATCAATCTTACAAATAAGACACAAGAAGGTGTGTATAGTGTAGCTGGACAACAACTAGAAATGGAACACCTTAGCTACACAAAGTATGAACGAAAATATGAAAAGAGAATAGCAAGACAACAATCTTCAATTTTTGCTTTCAAGTGTGTGTCTTCTCTTCTTCACCTTGCCTCCTATTTATAGCGTGAATAGATGGCATATTCTCTCCAACTTTTAGACCATGTGATGGCTGAGAATTTTGAATTAAAGCACCTCTATAATCATCTCCAACAACCTTGTCTTCATTACATTCAAATTTGAAATTTCAAGTTGGCAACTTTTGCCAACTAGCTTGCTTTTGGTTTGTCTTCTTGTCTCCAACTCATAAAATGAGAAAAACATCATCTCCACCTGTATAATCACGTTTTGGAGGCTGTGTATATGTATACCAACTCAGATTTTTGAGGAGAAATCAACAAATAATAGTTGACAAGGTTATGTCAACATATAATATCAAAATTCCCATTTCTCCTTGACATATTGTGATGAATATTGCACCAAGGACACCTTGTAATCTCTAAAAGATGATGATTAATATCCTCTTATAACATATATAAGAGGGTCTTCAAGAAAAAATAGAATGTGACATCTCAAATCGTCACATATCCAGCTTTAGTCAATAATATCATCGGTTGAGAGAATAAGACATAAGATCACCATATAATCTTCAAAATAATAATAACACAGCTCCAGAATGAAGATAATAATATGCTCAAGAGATTCCTTGAGTGAAAATACCAAAAATACCCTTGGGGGTAAAATGACCAAAATACCCCTGGTGTGAGAAAACTCCAGAAATGCCCCCGATGGTCAAAAATAATCACAACATGACAAACATATATAAATCATGTAAAAATAAAAACAACTATTTTATCATATTTTAGAAAAATATTTCTAACAACCCTAGACATCGTGCCATTTTTCTTCACTTATTCAACTCTTTCATTTATAACACCATATGTGACATTTTTAAGTATTCATCACTTAAAATCATGACTTTGAAAATTATCCAAACATATTTCTCAACATTCTCCCCCTTTTTGATGATTTTCAAAATAACCTAACATGATTTTAATGTCACAACTTATAACTAAAAGTTTAACCAAATGTTTTCAACTATGTTTTCAACATTTAAATAGTATGCCGCTCCCCCGCAACTCATACTCTCCCCCTTAGCCTATGCTCCAAAATTTATACCAATAAAAACTTAGCATATGATTCATCATGACTTACCAACTAAAACATGACTTACCAACTAAAATCATGTTCTTATTCTATCTCCCCCTTTATTTTGCAAATCATGCAAAAGATAGAACTATACAATGGTATCGTAAGTCATTATTCCTAATTTGGCTCGTAAGTTTTCAAAAGTGGCCTTATTAAGGGGTTTGGTGAAGATGTCAGCGATTTGATGATCAGTTCTTATGTAGTTTATCACTATATCCTCATTTTGAACATGATCACGAGGAAAGTGATATCGCACCTCAATGTGTTTGGCCTTAGAATGAAGTACCGGATTCCGTGAAAGATTGATTGCACTTGTGCAATCGCAGAAAATTAGAATCTTATTCATTTTAATGCCAAAATCACTAAGTTGTTGTTTAAGCCAAAGTATTTGGGCAGTACATAAACTCAAAGCGATACACGCACCAAACATGATATCAGATCTTGATGCAGTTAAGTATAATAGTGATCCAATCATAGACCTATAGAGTGTGTCATCAAAAGTTTTACCATTTTCATCCTTGTCTAGTTTGGTGCTAACACTCATGGGGGTAGGTGTTGGTTTTAATTCTTCAAAACCAAACTTCTTAATCATATCATTGACATACTTAAGTTGGCTAATGTGAATTCCTTGAGGGGTTTGTTTGATTTGAAGTCCTAAGAAATAATTCAACTCTCCTACCATTGACATTTCAAATTCTGACTTCATACATTCTTCGAAGTCTTTTACTAAGGTTGGGTTTGTTGAACCAAAGATTATATCATCTACATAGATTTGAACTATTAACAAATCATTATCTTTTCGTCTTAGAAATAATGTGTTGTCTATTGTTCCACTTTGATAATTATTTGCAATAAGAAAGTTCGCAAATCTATCATACCATGTTCTTGGAGCTTGTTTCAAACCATATAGAGCTTTCTTAAGCTTGTAAACATGGTTAGGATTCTTTGGATCTTCGAATCCAGGGGGTTGTTTGACAAACACCTCTTCTTGAATGTATCCATTCAAGAATGCACTCTTGACATCCATTTGGAAGAGCTTAATATTGCTTAGACTTGCAATCGCAAGTAACAATCTAATTGCTTCTAGTCGTGCAACGGGTGCAAAGGTTTCTTCATAATCTATACCTTCTTGTTGATTATAACCTTGTGCGACTAGTCTAGCTTTATTTCTTGTGATGTTTCCTTGTTCATCCATTTTGTTTCTAAATATCCATTTTGTTCATATTATAGATTTATTTTCAGGTTTAGGCACTAAGTCTGACACATTATTTCGGATAAACTGGTTTAACTCCTCATGCATGGCATCTATCCATGATAAATCGCCTAAGGCTTCCTTAATATTTTTAGGTTCTAAGTGTGATATTAAGATATGCCCTTCAGCTTGACTTATGTTTCTACGTGTTTTAACCCCAACACTTGGATCACCAATGATTAGCTCTTTAGGGTATTTATGTTTATCTTCTATAAGCCACCAATTCCTAAGTTGACTAGGTTCACCTTCTTCTAGTTCAAATGTTTCATTCGTGTGAACATTTTCATATACAATTGGAACATCCTGTAAGTTAGATAGATTATCTTCCAATTGTAAAATTTCTTGATTTATTTCACCTAAAGGTTCATTCACATCTTGTTCAGGGGAAGTTGGTTCTAGATGATCATGAACAGACTCAAGTAATATGTCTGGTCTGGTGCACACCATAGCATACATCAAGCTACCCACGGCTAAGGCATAGGGTACCTTCTTCATTCGTTCAAGTTCATCCTTCGTCTTAGGACATTGCTGCTTTGACAAATTCTTGAACTGTCCTGCTAGAGGTGTAGTCACCGACTTTGCATTTTCCATATTGAATCTCTTCAATACCTTGGAGATGTAATCTCTTTAGCTCAGCCTCAGCACCTATTTCTTCCTGTCTCTGTCGATGCTGAGCCCCAGTATCTTCTTTGCCGGGCCGAGATCCTCCATGGAAAATTTCTTGGCTAATTGTTCCTTCAACTTCTTGATCTCATTAGTGCTTCCACCTGCATTAACATGTCATCGACATATAGTAGGAGGATGATGTACGAACCTTCAAATATTTTGAAGTAACAGCAGTGATCCCCATGGCAGCGCTTGTAGCCAACCTCTGCCATAAAATTGTCAAACTTCTTATACCACTGCCTTGGAGCTTGTTTCAGTCCGTACAAGCTCTTTTGTAACTTACATACCAGGTCTTCTTTACCGGGTATCTCATAGCCCTGTGGTTGCATCATGTAGATATCTTCATCAAGATCTCCGTAAAGAAAGGCAGTTTTCACATCAAGCTGTTCTAGATGCAAATCCTCTGCGGCTGTAATACTCAAAACAGTTCTGATAGTAGACAACTTGACCACAGGTGAAAAAATCTCGGTGAAGTCAACCCCAGCTTTCTGTTGAAACCCTTTCACAACAAGCCTTGCCTTATACCTTTGAGTGCCGTCAGCTTCTTGCTTCAACCTGTACACCCACTTGTTCTGAATAATCTTTTTCCCTGGTGGCATCTTTACGAGATCCCAGGTCAGATTGCTCTGTAGAGAGTTCATCTCATCTTCCATAGCTGACCTCCAGTCATCACTTTTGTCAGAACTCATTGCTTCATCATAACAGCTTGGCTCATCAGAATCATTAAGAAGCAAGTAGTAAAGTGAAGGTGAGAACCTGGCAGGTGCAGTAATGGTTCTCCTCTCTCTCCGAACAGCAATGGGTGGTGTGACTTGTTCTTCATAAATTTCATGATCCGAGGTCGGCACCTCGGCAGTCTGGTCAGCAGGTCTGCTCGGCTCGGCCTGACCAACGTCACTTTGCTCAAAGTACTTAGGCTCCTTGGGCTGCTTCTCCTTTTTTACTCTGTCCTTGTAAAGTATGTTTTCATTGAAAACCACATCTTTACTCCTGATCACTTTCTTCCCTTCATGATCCCACAATCTATATCCAAAACTATTACCTCCATAGCCAATTAGAGAACATACCTTGGACTTGGAATCAAGTTTTGATCTTTCGTTTGGCTTCAACAGTGCATAAGCAGTGCATCCAAATATTCTGACATGAGCAAGAGAGATTTTCTTGCCAGTCCACTCTTCTTCAGGAAGTTTACAGTCAATGGCAGTAGATGGTCCTCGGTTATATCAGATAGACAGCGGTATTCACCGCCTCGGCCCAGAAAGACTTCGGTAGGTCGGCATGTATCCTCATACTCCTTGCCCTTTCACAGATCGTTCTGTTCATTCTTTCAGCGACACCGTTATGTTGAGGTGTATTGGGCACCGTCTTTTCTCTCCTTATTCCGTTCTCAGCACAATAGTCCTCGAACTCTTTGCTGCAGTACTCTCCACCATTGTCCGACCTCAAGCATTTCAGCTTCAGCCCTGTTTCATTCTCAACAAGACTTCTCCATCTTTTAAAGATATAAAATACGTCAGACTTATGTCTCAGAAAGTGCACTCACAGCTTCCTCGTTGAATCGTCAATGAAAGTGACATAATAACGTGATCCATTCAGAGAAGGCAGATCTGAAGGCCCCCAAACATCTGTGTGAACAAGTTCCAACTTTTCAGCTCTGGGACATCTCTTGTGCGTTGTAAATGTTGGACCGTGCACCTGCAATAAACACCACTAGATGGGGGGGTGAATAGTGGTTAGCGGAAGTTACACTACAACCCTTTGTTAAAATCTCCTTTGAAAACAGAATCTGAGACCACCTCAGATTCAGAACCCGTTTTTGAAAAATTCACAAATAAATGTACACAACTCCAAAAATCGTGAAACTTTCCAGAATTAAACTTCAATGTGTTATCAAGACTCTGTCCAAAATTAGATACAAATAAGATCGTTTGACCTTTCAAACAGATAAAAAGATTCAGATGGTCAATCTGGACAGAATTGGACAGAATGTTGCTGAATTTGCAAAATGTATTTATCTTTGAATACTTGACCAAAAAGATTAATCTTTATATCAAAACACTCCTTAGAAAGTCTAGTTAATGTTTCCAAAAGGCCCTGACCTCAAAAAATTATGGATAAATACAGAATTCAAGTTTTCTCAAAACTGGTCAGATTGCAGCTAGATTGGAGCAGTTATCTTGCAAAGACTGAAAGACTAACTTTCCCTTGCTCAAATCAAGTAATTCTTGTTGCAAATGAAAGCTAACAGTCTGAAGTATAACTCCACCAAAAATCACGAATTTTGAAAATGTTTAGCTATTTTTTCAAATTGTGAGAAGTTGTGTGAAAACTGCAGTCAAAAACGGGCAGAAAACAGAAACAAAGAAATAAGAGAAGAACACCGAGAATTTATCCTAGTTCGGTCAATGTGACCTACTCCAGTCCCAAGGAACACCTTTCCTTGGATTTCACTATGGTATGAACCAAATTACAGCAAGAACCAAGCTTGATCCTTGGGTTAAACACCAACCCTATTCAAGACTTGGATGAACACCTTTATGCAACTCTTGGTTGCAACACCTCTATCACCTATTGATGTAGCCTTATAGATTTGGCTAATCAATCTTACAAATAAGACACAAGAAGGTGTGTATAGTGTAGCTGGACAACAACTAGAAATGGAACACCTTAGCTACACAAAGTATGAACGAAAATATGAAAAGAGAATAGCAAGACAACAATCTTCAATTTTTGCTTTCAAGTGTGTGTCTTCTCTTCTTCACCTTGCCTTCTATTTATAGAGTGAATTGATGGCATATTCCCTCCAACTTTTAGACCATGTGATGACTGAGAATTTTGAATTAAAACACCTCCATAATCATCTCCAACAATCTTGTCTCCATTACATTCAAATTTGAAATTTCAAGTTGTCAACTTTTGCCAACTAGCTTGCTTTTGGTTTGTCTTCTTGTCTCCAGCTCATAAAATGAGAAAAACATCATCTCCATCTGTATAATCACGTTTTGGAGGCTGTGTATATGTATACCAACTCAGATTTTTGAGGAGAAATCAACAAATAATAGTTGACAAGGTTATGTCAACATATAATATCAAAATTCTCATTTCTCCTTGACATATTGTGATGAATCTTGCACCAAGGACACCTTGTAATCTCTGAAAGATGATGATTAAGAACCTCCAATAACATATATATAAGAGTCTTCAAGAGAAAATAGAACATGACATCGAATACCGTCACATATCCCGCTACCGTCGATAAAATCATCAAATGAGAGAATAAAATAGATAACCACCAAATAATCTTCAAGAATATACTAAATGAACTCCAGAATGAATATAATAAGATACTCAAGAGATTCCTTGAGTAAAAATACCGAAACTGTCTTCGGGGGTAAAATGACCAAAATGCCCCTAGTGAGATAAAACTCCAGAAATGACCCCGATGGTCAGAATTAAACATAATAACACCTTCTTGATAATAAATAAGATGATAATATCTTCTTGAATCATATTCACCATGTCGAGTACCTACAAAACTCAAAATACCACTTTTGCCCTTTTTGGTAAGTTGTAGAAACTTCGAGGGCATTTTAGTCACAAGATATTATCATCATAAAAATCACATAATCACAACATGATAAACATATATAAATCATGTAAAAATAAAAACAACTATTTTATCACATTTTAGAAAAATATTTCTAACAACCCTAGACACCGTGTCATTTTTCTTCACTTATTCAACTCTTTCATTTATAACACCATATGTGATATTTTTAAGTATTCATCACTTAAAATCATGACTTTGAAAATTATCCAAACATATTTCTCAACATTCTCCCCCTTTTGGATGATTTCAAAATAACCTAACATGATTTTAATGTCACAACTTATAACCAAAGGTTTAACCAAATGTTTAACCAAAAGTTTAACCAAATGTTTTCAACTATGTTTTCAACATTTAAATAGTATGCCGCTCCCCCTCAACTCATACTCTTCCCCTTAACCTATGCTCCAAAATTTATACCAATAAAAACTTAGCATATGATTCATCATGACTTACCAAGTAAAACATGACTTACCAACTAAAATCATGTTCTTATTCTATCTCCCCCTTTATTTTGCAAATCATGCAAAAGATAGAACTATACAATGGTATCGTAAGTCATCATTCCTAATTTGGCTCGTAAGTTTTCAAAAGTGGCTTGATTAAGGGGTTTGGTGAAGATGTCAGCGATTTGATGATCAGTTCTTATGTGGTTTATCACTATATCCTCATTTTGAACATGATCACGAAGAAAGTGATATCGCACCTCAATGTGTTTGGCCTTAGAATGAAGCACCGGATTCCGTGAAAGATTGATTGCACTTGTGCTATCGCAGAAAATTGGAATCTTATTCATTTTAATGCCAAAATCACTAAGTTGCTGTTTAAGCCAAAGTATTTGGGTAGTACATAAACTCAAAGCAATATACTCGGCTTCAGTGGTAGAAAGAGCTACACTAGCTTGCTTTTTAGAAAACCAAGAGATCAAATTGGTTCCTATAAATTGACATGTACCGCTAGTGGATTTTCTATCTAACCTGCAACCACCATAATCAGCATCACTATATGCGTGTAATTCCAACTTAGCGTTTCTATCATACCACAGTCCTAAGTGAGGTGTATGCTTAAGATATCTAAAGATCTTTTTCACTGCATTGTAATGTGATACCTTAGGACAAGATTGAAACCTAGCACACATACACACACTAAACATAATATCAGGTCTTGATGCAGTTAAGTATAACAATGAGCCAATCATAGACCTATAAAGTGTGTCATCAAAAGATTTACCATTTTCATCCTTATCAAGTTTGGTACTAACACTCATAGGGGTAGTTGTAGGTTTCAACTCTTCAAAGCCAAACTTCTTAATCATATCATTGACATACTTAAGTTGGCTAATGTGAATTCCTTGAGGGGTTTGTTTGATTTGAAGTCCTAAGAAATAATTCAACTCTCCTACCATTGACATTTCAAACTCTGACTTCATACATTCTTCGAAGTCTTTTACTAAAGTAGGGTTAGTTGAACCAAAGATTATATCATCTACGTATATTTGAACTATTAACAAATCATTACCTTTTCTTCTTAGGAATAATGTGTTGTCGATGGTTCCCCTTTGATAATTATTTGCAATAAGAAAGTTTGCAAATCTATCATACCAAGCTCTTGGAGCTTGTTTCAAACCATATAGAGCTTTCTTAAGCTTGTAAACATGGTTAGGATTCTTTGGATCTTCGAATCCAGGGGTTTGTTTGACAAACACCTCTTCTTGAATGTATCCATTCAAGAATGCACTCTTGACATCCATTTGGAAGAGCTTAATATTGCTTAGACTTGCAATCGCAAGTAATAATCTAATTGCTTCTAGTCGTGCAACGGGTGCAAAGGTTTCTTCATAATCTATTCCTTCTTGTTGATTATAATCTTTTGCGACTAGTCTAGCCTTATTCCTTGTAATATTTCCTTGTTCATCCATTTTATTCCTAAAGACCCATTTAGTTCCTATGATAGACTTGTCTTCAGGTTTAGGCACTAAGTCCCACACGTTGTTCCTTGTGAATTGATTTAATTCCTCATGCATAGCATCTATCCATGATACATCGCCTAAGGCTTCCTTAATATTTTTAGGTTCTAAGTGTGATATTAAGATATGCCCTTCAGCTTGACTTATGTTTCTACGCGTTCTAACCCCAACACTTGGATCACCAATGATTAGCTCTTTAGGGTGTTTATGTTTATCTTCTATAAGCCACCAATTCCTAAGTTGACTAGGTTCACCTTCTTCTAGTTCAAATGTTTCATTCGTGTGAACATTTTCATATACAATTGGAACATCCTGTAAGTTAGATAGATTATCTTCCAATTGTAAAATTTCTTGATTTATTTCACCTAAATGTTCATGCACATCTTGTTCAGGGGAAGTTGGTTCTAGATGATCATGAACAGGCTCAAGTAATATATCATCATCATCAAACATATTTTCAACATTATTCTCTTGTTTCTTTTTATCACTTACATCAAAATATGCATTCTCATTGAATTTCACATGTATAGATTCAATTATTTTTCTAGATGCATGATTATAACACCTATATGCCTTTGAGTTAGTTGAATATCCAACAAATATGCATTCAATAGACTTTTGTTCAAATTTATCTAGATTATCTTTGGTATTAAGTACAAAACATTTACACCCAAATACTCTAAGATAATCTACCTTAGGTTGTCTATTATTCAATAACTCATATGGTGTTTTATTTAATTTCTTTCTAATAGAAAGCATATTTATTATATAACATGCACAACTAACATCTTCAGCCCACAAATATCTAGGTACTTTGTTTTCACACAACATAGTTCTAGCTATTTCTTGTAGTGTTCTATTTTTACGTTCGACAACTCCATTGAGTTGTGGTGTTCTTGGTGGTGAGAATTCATGTTTTATTCCATGTAATTCACAAAACTTAATTATATCTTTGTTTTTAAATTCTCCACCTCTATCACTTCTAATTCTTTTAACATTTTCTTCATAAAGATTTTCAAGTTGCTTAATAAGATTTTCGATTACCAATGGAGCATCGTCTTTGTGTGTTAAGAACAATGTCCATGTGTATCGTGAGTAATCATCTACTATGACACACACATAGTAGTGTCCACCTAGACTTCTTGTCCTACTTGGACCAAATAAGTCTAAGTGAAGCAGTTCTAGTACATGACTAGTACTCACTTCATGTTTTGATTTCATTGTCTCTTTTATATGTTTTCCTTTAATACATGTTTCACATAATTGAAAATTATGTAAGTCTAACTTAGGCATTCCTCTAATTAGATTCTTCTTAGATAATCTTTCTATGGTTGAAACTCCTATATGGCCTAGTCGTCTATGCCATAAGTTCACATCTAAGTAATGTGATACTAAACACTTAATCCTAGCATTTAATATGTTATTTAGTGATAGTGTGTAAATGTTACCATCCCTATTTCCTTTTAGTACAATTTCTCCTTTTTCATTTATTATATCACAACAATTAGGAAGAAAAGAGACATGATAACCAGAATCTATAAGTTGCGAAATACTTAATAAATTGTAAGAAAGATTGCTTACTAACAACACATTTCGTATTTGAAATGTGTTAGGATCCCCAATTGTTTCTTTTCCAATAACCTTGCCTTGGTTGTTGTCACCGAATGTCACCTTTCCTCCATTATCGATTTGTTCCAGTTCGGTGAATAGTTTGGGGTTGCCCGTCATGTGCCTTGAACACCCGCTATCTAAAAACCACTTGGTTTTTAGATTCTTTGACTTTGCCTCCTTCTTGTACTCTTTACAATTTTCCTACAATGGAGACAAAGTTTTAGGTACCCTTTACTTGGGTCCTTGAAAGTTAGAGGTTCCATTCTTGTTTATATACCCTTTGGGTATCCAAACTTGGATGTACCTTTTGGGTACATATTCGGCTTTTTCATAAGTTGAATAAAGAGGATTAACATGTATTTGACGATTCCATTTAAAAGATGTCACATTGTCATACATATTATATCTTGGTTTATATGCATCATATTTTGGCCAACTATGATAATGAGTATGAGGCATATGATTTTGTTTCTTGAATGGCGCCATGTATTATAATCATATGATGTATGTGAATTCCTATAAGTCTTATAAGGAGGATATGTATGTTGCCTATATTTAGGTTTATATGTATTATAATAAGTTGGATGCATTTGATTTTGCTTAGACACATTTTTATACATATATGCATAATTTTTATGTGATCTAGATGAAAATTTTTGCCTTGATGCTTTTGGATGTGCATGTTGTATTTTTACCTTAGAATGAATAGAGGAAGGAGTAGGCAAAATATGTACATTTGATTTAGTTGTACTATATGGAAATTTAGACTTAGATGATATAAAATTAGTCTTTTTGTCTAACTTGTCATTTTCTTCTGTATAGCCTAACTCCTTTTTATCATTTCTATATTTTTGTGACGAAATTAAAGTATCTAACATATTGGTTCCAGACTTAAACTGTTCCAACATTTTTTCTAAGTCTATTTTAGATGTAGTAAGTTGTGCTATTTCTTTTTCACAATTAACTAACTTATTTTTTAATATATTATTTTTAGTTTTCAATGTATTTTCATTTTTCCTATGTGACTCAATTTTAATCTTAAGAGATTCAAGAGTATTAGTAGACTCTTGTTTAAAAGATTCTAACTGATCAGAAAATTCCAAGTTGGACGTCTTCAACTTATCATTTTCTTCAGTTAGTTTCTTTTTCTCTTTAGATAGCCTTTTACAGTGAGCATGCATCTTTAAGAATTCTTCATACATTTCATCAAATGACATTTCGTTATCAGAATCTATATCAGAAGAAGATATTACCTCGTTGGATACGAAGCAGACTTGAGCTTCTTCATTTTCTGAGTCAGATGAGTCGCTCCATGTGCTCGCCTTCATTGCTCGTTTGCCTTTTCTTACATTTGGCTCCTTTGTTTTGGACCATTGAGGCTCCTTGTCTTTGACTTGCTTATGATTGTTATTATTATTTTTCTTTTCCGGACAATTGTAAGAAATGTGTCCTTTTTGACCACATTCATAGCATTTTAATTCTCTATTATTCTACTTGTTATTATTAAAATTATTTTTCTTTGGTTGAGAAGAGGATGAAGAAGACTGTTGTCTATTTCGATTAGGCTGTTTGAAAAACTTTCTAAGTTTTCTAGCTATTAATATTAAATCATCATCTAATTCACTATCACTATTACTTCCATCATTGTTTCTATGAGATGACTCGGATGATTTGAAAGCAACAGACTTACTTGACATCTTTGATAATTCAGATTTTCGTTGATTCAATTTTACCTCGTATACTTTGAGTGATCCTATTAATTCATCAATCTTAGTAATTGACTTTGTTTCTTCGATTGCCGTCACCTTTGGATCCCATTTAGCAGGAAGACTTCGCAACACCTTTTGAACCTTCTCATTGTTTGTAAAAGATTTACCTAAAGCTTCAAGTGCATTGAAGATGTTAGTAATTCTCAAATCCATAGATGTTATGGATTTGTTTGGCAGCATTTTGAAAGATTCAAGTTCAGTCATAAGCATGTTTATCTTCGACTCTTTTACACCACTTGTTCCTTCATGTTTTAACACTAAAGACTTCCACATATCATGAGCACTAGTACAATTCGATACATAACCTGCTTCAGAAACACTAAGTCCATTCAAAAGTAATTGCATTGCTTTGGCATTCATAGACATTTTCTTTTTATCTTCAGTTGACCATTCACTTTTATATTTCTCTACTTCTTGTGTAACTTCATTAACTTTTTCAATTTTCGTTGGAATGTACGGCCCATCTTCAACTATAGACCATAAATCAATGACTATAGCCATTAAGAATAGCCTCATCCTAAGTTTCCAATGAACAAAATTATTACCGTCAAAAAGAGGAGGGCGTTGGGTAGACATACCTTCCATTTCACCTTTGTGAGAAACAATAGCCATAGTATGTACCTTGGATTTGAGACAAGTAGTATATAATGAATCGTTGTTTCTTGGCCTTGTATGGTGTTGAATCTTGCTACTTTTGAGTGGTGTTGGTCTGGCTCTAATACCAAATGTTGGACCGTGCACCTGCAATAAACACCACTAGATGGGGGGTGAATAGTGGTTAGCGGAAATTACACTACAACCCTTTGTTAAAATCTCCTTTGAAAACAGAATCTGAGACCACCTCAGATTCAGAACCCGTTTTTGAAAAATTCACAAATAAATGTACACAACTCCAAAAATCGTGAAACTTTCTAGAATTGAACTTCAATGTGTTAGCAAGACTCTGTCCAAAAATCAGATACAAATAAGATCGTTTGACCCTTCAAACAAATAAAAAGATTCAGATGGTCAAACAGGACAGAATTGGATAGAATGTTGCTGAATTTGCAAAATGCATTTCTCTTTGAATACTTGACCAAAAAGATTAATCTTTATATCAAAACACTCCTTAGAAAGTCTAGTTAATGTTTCCAAAAGGCCCTGACCTCAAAAAATTATGGATAAATACAGAATTCAAGTTTTCTCAAAACTGGTCAGATTGCAGCTAGATTGGAGCAGTTATCTTGCAAAGACTGAAAGACTAACTTTCCCTTGCTCAAATCAAGTGATTCTTGTTGCAAATGAAAGCTAACAGTCTGAAGTATAACTCCACCAAAAATCACGAATTTTGAAAATGTTTAGCTATTTTTTCAAATTGTGAGAAGTTGTGTGAAAACTGCAGTCAAAAACGGGCAGAAAACAGAAACAAAGAAATAAGAGAAGAACACCGAGAATTTATCCTGGTTCGGTCAATGTGACCTACTCCAGTCCCAAGGAACACCTTTCCTTGGATTTCACTATGGTATGAACCAAATTACAGCAAGAACCAAGCTTGATCCTTGGGTTAAACACCAACCCTATTCAAGACTTGGATGAACACCTTTATGCAACTCTTGGTTGCAACACCTCTATCACCTATTGATGTAGCCTTATAGATTTGGCTAATCAGTCTTACAAATAAGACACAAGAAGGTGTGTATAGTGTAGCTGGACAACAACTAGAAATGGAACACCTTAGCTACACAAAGTATGAACGAAAATATGAAAAGAGAATAGCAAGACAACAATCTTCAATTTTTGTTTTCAAGTGTGTGTCTTCTCTTCTTCACCTTGCCTTCTATTTATAGAGTGAATTGATGGCATATTCCCTCCAACTTTTAGACCATGTGATGACTGAGAATTTTGAATTAAAACACCTCCATAATCATCTCCAACAATCTTGTCTCCATTACATTCAAATTTGAAATTTCAAGTTGTCAACTTTTGCCAACTAGCTTGCTTTTGGTTTGTCTTCTTGTCTCCAACTCATAAAATGAGAAAAACATCATCTCCACCTGTATAATCACGTTTTGGAGGCTGTGTATATGTATACCATCTCAGATTTTTGAGGAAAAATCAACAAATAATAGTTGACAAGGTTATGTCAACATATAATATCAAAATTCCCATTTCTCCTTGACATATTGTGATGACTATTGCACCAAGGACACCTTGTAATCTCTAAAAGATGATGATTAATATCCTCTTATAACATATATAAGAGGGTCTTCAAGAAAAAATAGAATGTGATATCTCAAATCGTCACATATCCAGCTTTAGTCAATAATATCATCGGTTGAGAGAATAAGATATAAGATCACCATATAATCTTCAAAATAATAATAACACAGCTCCAGAATGAAGATAATAATATGCTCAAGAGATTCCTTGAGTGAAAATACCAAAAATACCCTTGGGGGTAAAATGACCAAAATACCTCTGGTGTGAGAAAACTCCAGAAATGCCCCCGATGGTCAAAAATAATCACAATATGATAAACATATATAAATCATGTAAAAATAAAAACAACTATTTTATCATATTTTAGAAAAATATTTCTAACAACCCTAGACATCGTGTCATTTTTCTTCACTTATTCAACTCTTTCATTTATAACACCATATGTGACATTTTTAAGTATTCATCACTTAAAATCATGACTTTGAAAATTATCCAAACATATTTCTCAACAGTACTGGCCCTCTCGAGTACCTCATATGGACCAATGTAGCGAGGCCTTAGCTTACCCTTCAAACCAAATTGTGAAACCCCCTTCATAGGCGACACTCTGAAGTAAACCTTCTCGCCCACAGCGAACTCTAAAGGACGCCTCTTTGGATCTGCTCAACTCTTGCTTTTGTCTTGCGCAACCTTGAGCCTATCATGTATCAACTTCACTTTTTATATGGTCTGTTCCACCAACTCAGGACCGGTAATTGTACGCTCACCAACTGCGTCCCGATGAACAGAGGACATGCGCTTACGTCCATAGAGCGCCTCCAAGTGTGTCATGCCGATGGCACTATGGTGAATATTGTTATAGAAGAACTCAATTAACTTGATCATATCATCCCAGTTCCCTTTGAAGTACAACACACATGCTCTCTACATGTCCTCTAAAGTCTGGATGGTCTTTTCAGACTACCCATCTGTCTACCGATGAAAAGCAGTGCCCAACCGTAGCTCTGTCATCAACCTTCTCTGTCAAGCTAACCAGAATCGGGAGGTGAACCTCGGGTCACGGTCTGAGACGTTTCTGACAGGAACCCCATGAAAACTGACACTATCATCAATGTACAACGTCATCAATCTCTCCAAGGTCACATCACTAGGCACAGGTAGAAAGTGAGCAGACTTCATCAATCGATTAACAATCACCCAGATCATGTCGTTGACATTTCTTGTTTTAGGGAGCCCTACAACAAACTCGATCGTCACATGCTCCCATTTCCACTCCGGTATCTCCAACGGCAATATCAAACCTCTCGGATATCACTACGCGTATGATCCTCCTTTTGTGCCTCCTTAATTCGCTCAATCAGAGATGATGTAATAACCAAAGCCGCCAGAACATTAGCAGTGGAATCAACAATGTCAAGATCAAACTCTGCCATCTCTTTCTCCAGTGGCATCGGTCTGGCATGATTAGGCTTTCTACTCAAGACATCTGCAACCCGGTTTTCCTTCCCCCGGATGATAACTGATGGTCATGTCATAGCCTTTCAGTAGCTCAAGCCATATCCTCTGACGCATATTCGACTCTTTCTATGTGAATAAATACTTCAAGCTCATATGATCTGTGAAGAATTTGCACTTTACACCGTATAGATAATGACGCCAAATCTTTAATGCAAATATCACTGCTGCCAGCTCCAGATCATGAGTCGTGAAATTTTGTTCATATTGCTTCAACTGCCTTGAAGCGTATGCACTAACCCTATCTCTTTGCATCAACACACACCCTAGCCCATTCTTTGAGGCGTCGCCATAGATGACAAACCCTTCAGTGTCAGAGGGCTGTGCCAATACTGGTGCAGTCGCAACCTCCATAAAACTTTTCTCACACTTGGAGGTCCATAGGGATTTGGTCTTCTCTTTTTATTTCCTGAGTCAATTGACTCAGAGGTGCTGCGATATTCGAAAATCCCTCCATGAATTTGCGATGATAACCGACAAGGCCAAGAAAACTGCGTAACTCAGTTACATTAGTAGGTCGGAGTCATTCTGTAATCGCCTCTATCTTCTTTGGGTCAACAGAAACGCATTTCTCAGAAATCACGTGGCCTAAGAAAGTCACACTCTCTAACCAGAACTCGCACTCGCTGAACTTTGCATACAATTTTTTCTTCCTGAGAGTCTCTAATACCTCCCGCAAGTGTTCAATATGCGTCTCCTCATCAGGTGAATACACCAAGATGTCTCGATGAACACTACCACGAAACAATCCAATTTCTCCCTGAACACTGTGTTCATCAAATCCATAAAGACCGCAGGTGCATTCGTCAGTCCAAAAGGGGCATTACAAGAAGCTTATAGTGCCCGTATCGAGTGCGGAACGCCGTCTTTTCTATATCCTCCGCCTTAATCCTCAACTGATAGTAGCCTGATCGGAGGTCAATCTTCGAGAACACTCTGGCACCCTTCAACTGATCAAATAGATCGTCGACCCTTGGTAGTAGATATTTATTATGTATTGTGATCTTATTAAGCTCACGATAGTCGATGCATGGCATTAGACTGCCGTCCTTCTTCTTCACAAATAATACTGGTGCCCCCAGGGCGAAACACTAGGTCTGATGAACTTCCGGTCCAGCAACTCCTGCAACTGTTCCTTGAGCTCCCTTAACTCTGCTGGTGCCATCCTGTATGGCGCCTTCGAGATCGGTTCGGCTCTGGGTATAAGATCGATCTCGAACTCTGCTTCTCTGCTCGGTGGTGAACCTGGTAGCTCATTAGGGAAGACATCTTTAAATTCTCGTACCACCGGAATGGCCTTCCCTTTGCTTTATGCTGCTTCTAACCCTGTGGTGGAGGGGCTTGTAACGAGTGTAGGGCACTCTCTAGCGTAATGTCCCAGATTGCCATAATTGCAGCAAACTTTTTGAGCTCTCTAGCACTGACCTGTGTGCGAACGTCCACACTGTGTACATACTGGCGGTGGCGGTCCAACTGCCTTGAGTGGCTGTGCCGCCGTCGCTGCGGGACTCTCAATCATCAATGGTCGAGACGCCGATCCCTGTCTCTGCTGTGGTGGTCTGAAAGATTGCCCGGTCAGATGGCGACGCGGAATCTTCATCCATCTCCCTGATCTCCCAAGACGGAACTCCTCTCGCGGTCTCTTAGCCCTGCCGACCGCTGCAACCCTCTCGAAATCACACTCGACCTCAAGACACACCTCCAACAACTCTTCAAAAGTGGTAGGCTGGGTGCAGATGATCAATGACTAAATGCGAGGGCTCAAGCCGATCTTGAACTTCCAGCATCTTCGCTTTCTCGTTATCCATGATGACAGGCATGTATCTCGTAAGTGCATGGAACCTCTCAAAATACTGGTCCCCAGTCATGGATCCCTGTGTCAGAAGCTGAAACTCTGTCATCCTCCTCTGAATGACACTTTCAGGAACATAGCGCTTCTGGTACTCCTCCCTGAACCGGGTCCATGTCGGCGGTGGAGTCAGTCTGCGTGCCACGCCCCGCCACCATTGCTCGGCATCACCCTCTAAGAATGGTACAACCACATCAACCTTCAGGCCATCCAGAACCTGCATCAACCTCAATTGCTCATACACATTCTTGAGCCAGATCTCTGCTCCTCTGGTCGTGGGGTACCTCTGAACATAGGTATCAGGTAGTTCTGCATCTCCCGGTAGAAAAATCGAAGCCCCCTAGGGTGGTTGTGCTGGTGGTGACTGCTGCTGCTGCTGCTGCAGGTGAGCCATCTGTATCTGCTGCTGGCCACCAATGTAGTCAGCGTGGCCAGGGTATCTGCAAGGACCTGAGGAATGGTCCCCTGACCCTGCTGATCATCGCCATCGTGTCCTTCGTTTTTAGCTGGCGGCTCGCGTCGTGGAGGCATTATTCGGAGTTTGAGTTCATAAGACGGATACAAATTAATCAAGAGTAAGTTGAAGGATTGGACGATGAAAGAATGGTAATTAAATAAGGAAAGCTCACCATCGACACACACCTCCCATAACCCGATCATAACTTAAGTCTAAAATCATCACTTAAGTCTACTTTGTTTATTAAGGGCAAAATTGTCATTTCGAAAAAGATCATAACTTATGTCTAGTGATCTAGTCAATCCTGCGTTTCCGAGGCGGATCTGAAGCCTCGGCTCTGATACCACCTGTAGCGTCCCGCTCCCGAGCCCTAACATCGGGAACAGTGCACCCGCTGTATCTCACTAAGGAGAATACAAAGCGTCGAAACAATCTCTTACTTGTCAAAATGACGTAGAAATTTTTTTTCGCAAAAACGTAAACCATAACATGTATTAAACTCCAATAACCGTCATTACACTGCTAAATAAAAATTCTGGAATAAAAGTAGTAAAGTAGTATGTGGAAAATCCTCAAAGTATAAATAAAAACAAAACAGCTGCAGAGTCCCCTCATATCCTAGCTGCAGCTCTCAACCAGCCCACTCTGCTATGTCCGTCCCGTCCTCAACGAAGATATGCTCATAGTCCTCATCCAGCTCACCTGGGAAGTAGGGGTGAGTGACAGAAATCACCCAGTAGATGCCCGCCTCAAACAAATACAAAACGTACATATCGAAATGATATAGCCACATAGCACATAGACATGATATAACCACATAGCACATAAATATAAGATAACATGCATAAGATAAAGTAAATGCGGTAAGTAAAGCACTCCACATAAAAATGCGCAAGTACGTGATGCATGCTCAATCAACGTGTCACACGCAACAAAGTCATGTCACACATAATGCCGATATCCATACCGTGCAATGCATGAACCCGGTCCTACTGAGTGGCTGCAGGTCGTACACCCCATAGTCACCATACTGAGTGTGCATGGCCGCGCCACCGCACACCATCCTGAGTGTCGTGGCTCCGCCACCGTACACCATCCTGAGCGCCTGTGACACGTACGTCACGACCCGCCATCAATGCAATGCACGTGCCATAAATGCAAAAACACAATCGTCTGGGGCCCGTACGCCCATCCTCACAAACTCCGGCACTCAATATTTGATTTTGTAAATTTTACAAATATTGGAAAGTTGTTATTTAGCATTACCCTTATTTTTCCTTAGCTTGTATTAATTTTCTAGAATTTTCTACTAATTTTCCCTATTTTTCCCTTATTTAATTCTATTTATTACTAATTATTTTTAATTACTTACATTTACCAAAATTCAGAAATTGAGTGGAAATAATTTAATTTTAACCTTTTATATTTTCTGGAATTTATTTAGAATTTTCTAATAATTAAATATATTTTTCTCAAATTTTAAACTAATTTTAATTAATTATTTATTGTTTAATCATTTCAGAAATTAATTTCAGTTTTTTTTCAAAAATTTTTGGTCTGGGCCGGCCTGCTACCTGGTCCGATCCGCTGGCCATCCGGTCCGGTCCGGCAGCCAGGCCGGTCCAACAGCATTTTCCTTTTTTTTATATTAAATTATATTTCCTTCTAACCTTCATAAAATATTCGTTTTAACTCCGATTGACCTCAAACCAGTTGCGTTGGACTCGTTATAACGAGACACATCTTTTGAAGGTGGACACGTCATCACGTGTCTGGACGCGCCGTCAGGGGCCACGCGTGGGCCCCACGCGCCACCCCCTGAAACGCGTACATCAGACCTGTTTTTTAGACTTTCAATCCAATCTCAACCTATTCCGGGCTAGATGAACCTATTCTAAGGTCAAAACACATTTTTAAGGAGTCTAATCTTGAGAAAGTTGTACAATTTTGATTCCAATCCTAACCCTTTTTATCAATTTAAGAACACATATATAGAAAACAACTTCCACGTATGCAAAGATCATGCCTTTTCAACAAATCCGATCATACCTTCATATAAAGAATTTAAAATCCCAGCAAACACATGCAAAATCAATTAACATGCTCTCATTTAAACAATTAAAGGAAACAGAACACATAGTATATACATTAGGGCATGCTTGAATTGTATTCCTTTGAGGGGGAAGAGGCACCTACCTCGTTTGACGATAGAAACGAATAGATTTGACGGATTGGATCTTGGGTTCGGGGTCTCGCTAGCCTTCTTCTTCTTCTTCTTTTTTTTCTCTTTCTTTTTTTTCCTTTCTTTTCCTCCCTCACTTTCGTTCTCTCTTTTCTCCAGAGGAAGGCGTCGTTTTCTTTTTTTGATAAGGGGTTTGGGGAATTTATTTTGATTAGGGGAGAGATTTTAGGGATTTGATAGAGAAAATTTAAAGAAAATAGGATAGTGTAATTATCTTGAATAATTTAAATTAGACACTCTTCTTCCTTTTCTTTTATCTTTATCCTACATTATCTCTTATTATTATTATTATTATTATTATTATTATTATTATTATTATTTTAATCACGGTTGTAACCGAGTAGGAGGTTGAGATGCAACATTTCTAAGGAGGATAATAGAGTTTCAGATAAGTTGGCGCACTTTGGCAACTTATTAATGGTGAAGGTTCAATACCAAGACAATCCAAAGGATAAAGGCCGAACTGTATATGTTATATCCCATTTTTTTTAATAAGGGTAGAATAGTCATTGAGGGGTAATTAATTATTAAACCTAATTGGATTAGGAAATTTTCCATAAACCCTAATCAAATTTCTATTTAATCACGTGAATACTATTCTCCTTCCCCACATAAGTCAGCCGCCCCCTTTCATGGAGAGAGAAAGAAAACGTTTCTTGCTTCCAACGCTCAAGGCCGCCGGTTTCGGGAGGAGCACCACCAACCCGATCAACCCTTCAAACGCGTATCAATTACCAAGTAGGTGCCCCCTTAACATCCGTTAAACGCAAAAACGATAATATTTAATTTTCCTATGAAAACGAGATCGTGCATTAGTATTGGTGATTGTATAGATGCTTGATTATTATATTATATGTATATGTGATGAAGTGTATGTCCGTATATATGATTGTATATGTATATATATATGTATGATGCTATTTTCGTATGAAAACTCGAAAAAGATTTGATTTTTGATGTGCGCGTGAATATCGGAATCGTAGGAAGAAGTGATTGTGCCGGCGACGCATGGCCGGTGGTGGTGGACTATAACCACGTGCTTCCGGATGGAGGAACAAGGGAGTTGAAGGGGGAGGGGTGAGGGAGGGGCGGCGCGTGGCCGTTGGTGGTGGGCTATGACCACGTGCTGCCGGATGGAGGAACAAGGGAGTCGAAGGGGGGGCTGAGGGAGGAGCGGCGCTGGCCAAGGGGGGGCGGCTGAGAGGTGGGGGCTGAGGGAGGGGGTGTGCTGGTTAGGAGGGGTGCGGTTGAGGGTGGGGGGGGTGGTGTCGCTGGGGTGTGGGGTGGGGCAGGGGGTGCGGCGGGTGAGGAGTTGGGGGGCTGACGGCTGGGATTTCAGGGGGAACGAAGGAAGGGGGCGTAGGAAATGAGAAAAGGGAAAGAAAAGATTCAGGGGAAGGTTCTGAGAACAAAAAGGAATAAAGAAAAAGAAAAAGGAAGAAGGAAAGTAAAGGAAGATTCCGAATGTGATTTCTGTGCATTCATGCATCACGACATTGCATATATGTAATGTTCTGTTCCGTTCCGTTCTGTTCTGTTAGGATATGCGAGACGTAAGTCGCATATCTGATCTGTTCCGTTCCGTTCCGTTCTGTTAGGACCCGGGATCATGCATTGCACGATTAGATGAATGTTTCTGAGAAGGTAGGGTTATCATGCATCACGTATGTGGCATTGCATTTCATGCTCATTTCGTACGATTATGTGTTTTGATTGTTTTAAAAAGGTTATGACCGTTATACGTTGTTTTAAGAAGTTCAGACCGTTATGCGTTGTTTTAAGAAGTTCTGACCGTTATACGTGTTTGCGAAAACGTGAACAGTCTATTTTCGTATTACAGTACGTATATGTATTTCACTACTGTCCTAGCATGTATGATCTCACAGGGCCGATGCAGGCAGGGTACCTACTGAGTGACGTTTTTGTCGCTCACACCGTTCGTTTTGTTTTGTCGCAGACGATTCAGGGTATGATTACCCATGGGTTGGAGAAGATTCAGAGTGCGCTCAGTGGGACTCGTAGAGACTGTTTGGAGATAGACGATCAAGAAATAGAGAAGTTTATTTTATTTATTATTTCGTTTGAGGACTTAGCTTAAGGATTTTATTTTACGCACTTTACGATGTCGTTTAGAGGATTTTGACTTGATGTTGACTATATATGGTTTTGGGGATTTTACTTTCGATTTAGGGTTTTGAGTTGATTTATTTTGCTTCCGCAATCGAATACTCTGTCGTTTTGATAAGTGCGGGGATTCGTACAGACGCCTTGTATATCCCTTAGTGGAATACGGCAAGCGTACCGGTTCTGACCTTAGGGCTCAGGACGGGGCGCTACAGGTGGTATCAGAGACAGGCTCTAGATCTACTACGGAAAACGTAGGAATTAAGAAATGATCTCAGACGTAAGAGATGACTATAGAATTAAGTTTTGATCGTAGATGTAAGTTTGATATTAGACTAAGTTTGATTATAGACATAAGCTGTGATCTGAGACTATGTTTGATTCTAGACATAAGTTATGATCTGAGACTAAGTTTGATTCTAGACGTAAGCTATGATCTGAGACTAAGTTTGACCTAGAATAAGTTTGATTTAGACTAAGTGATGATCGGACGAGGGGCACGGTTGGTTTCTATTTTCGTTTTGTTTATCTGTATATGACTGTTTTCTATTTCTTGAGTTATATATTTCCTGAAATGCCCTTGGCCAAAACTGAAAATTTCCTTGTCATAGCAAACAGCCTCCAAGAAGGGAGAACGATAGGAACGGCAATGGGAATCCTTCTGAGAATAGGGCTCCACCGCAGGTCGTGCTTCCCCAGGCCCTGACCGACGCACTACTGGTCATGGTCTAAGCTGTGGTGCAACAACATCGGCATCCACAGGCTCCATCACCACCGCACTCGGACTTGAGACTCTTCTAAAACGGATGTAGAGGAGTGGTGGTGCAACACAATGGACACCGCTGATCACTTGGATCTAATTTCAGAATGAGTTCAAGAGGTATTATGTGTCGACAGTACGATCTTCAGAGCATGACTCTAGATCCATGGCGGAAATGTTGAATTAGGCCATGATATTAGAAAATAAGTTACGATTTTGCCTCTAAGTCACAGTCTTAGACTTTAAGTGATGATTTGAACATAAGCGACGATCAAGAACATAGGAACTGATCTCAGTTATAAGCGATGACCCTGAAGATAAGTCACGATCTTAGACATAAGTAACGATCTCGATTAAGAGTTGACTTTAGACATAAGTACTGAGTTAGTAATAAGTGTTGATTATGTACTAATTATGATTTGGAAATAAGACGTGATCTTAGACTTAAGAAATGATGACGCTAAGAACGATCCTAGAAATAAGTTATAATCCTAAACTTAAGAAGTCAATCGGTTTTGAAACACGTATACCTAGGATATCCCGTACAATTCTCCTTTATCTAAGGTTGATCATAACTCTCTAAGCTGTGATTTTAGTAACCCTAGTTGAATACTATATAATTGATTTGAATGAATTACGATGTTAGTCAGAATACCATGTTACAAACGTTAGTTGACATATTAATGGGTCAGGCAATAACTAGGGCTGCCTTACCATAACCGCAACATGGCACTCGGTACCTTTAGGGTAAAGTGAAGCGAGTCCTTATCCCTACTTGGGCGGTAACATCAGAGCAAGCTTAGGTATAAGTTGTGACCATAGCTACTAAGAAATGAATTATAATAGTATGATAAATGCTAAGAGATGATTTATAGTAGAATGTTATAAATTAAATAACGATTAATGTTTTAATTCGAGGAGTTTAGTTAAGGATATTGTACAAAGGAATTTATAGTCTATGGTTAAGATGTTGAATGTTGGGTAATCAAGATAGGTCGACGATATTAGTCTTATTAGAGGTATTGAACAATATGCGAGAATCGACTATAGTATGTGCCTTGGAATACTATATCATTACAAAATTGTGGGTTAAGTGTTGACATCGGAACATTTGGTTTGAGCCTAGTAGGCTTGAATTGAAATAGAGTAAGCATGAACCAGTAGTGGTTGCTTTTTCAGGTGAGATTTAACTAGGATAATTAGTTGTTCACATAACCAAGTAAAGAAATACAATGGATCAGTATGGCGCGCGAAAGCATGGGGAATTAAAACACCTTAAGTTGATAAATATATAGTGTGCCATGCTAGGATTGGACAATTTAAGATATAGATTTTATCATAGTAGGCGAAGGTTAAACTTATAAGAAACGATACATAGACGAATTGTTCTTTTGAAAATAAGGATGGATTATAGAAATTATACGAAATATTGGACTATTAGATAAATATTTTATATAAGCACGTACAACGAGTTATACATATATTTTACGGGGACTTCAAAAGACATTTATTTTCGAAATACCTTATTAAGTCACATTTCCTTATATAGTTTACTAAACTTTACGAGGCTAATTTTCGTTCCGTACTTATAAATCATTATATAAAAAAAATTCAATTCTTTTGAAGACCTTGAAAAGGGGAAAAAACCTTTAAAATATTGATGTTCTTGCAAAAACGATTTGTTTATATATATTTCTTACAGAATATTTCAAATTCCCGTTTTTGTTAAATCTATTTTTTTAGTCAAAATTAATTTAATTTGACGACCACCGATATCGCAAGCAGTTTAACCGTTTAAATGTTTTCGAAATTATTTACCTGCTTGCGATGAACTTACTTAACTTTTGTGGAGAAAAAAAAGGTAGCTTTCAAAATATATACCTGTTTTTGAGAACGGAAGGTATCATATTCAAATTGTTTTATAAAACCTTACATTATTAAGTTTTCAACTGTTTTGACGCAATTTTACCAAAATGCCTTGCAAAAAAAGTTATATCATCGTTTTTAAAATGGTCATTTGAGATATCGCGTTGCAAAAACAAATCTATGATACTTTGAGTTTTGTATTTACAAAAATTAGAAGCTTCACTATTTTAAATGGTTAAAGCTATATTCAAAATTATAGCTACGTAAGCTACTTTTCTTTTAACTTGAAGAAAGATATGTCCATATACATATTTCGTATACTAGGCTGCTGACGATATCTCTGAGAATTAAGAGCATGATCTTAGAGCTAGTTCGTAAGTATATAAGAACTGATTTTGAAGACTTGGTTGTGTTAAGGAAGGGTAACGGTTACCATATTGGCATGTACAAAGGATGTTAGTGTGGTTATTTATCTAGGGGATGAATCATATGTGATAAGGTTAAGAACCTGGTATTGTAGATTGCAATAAGTTGAATGATACACGTCAAGTAGTATAAGTGGAAGTTTGTAAGCACTAATTATAGAGAATTAGGTAAGGATTGAACCCTATGAGGACTAGATCATCTTGGGAGATGCTAGTGATGACTAAATTAAATCGTACTATAGTGCAATGTATTTCGAAAAATACATACAGCTTCAGGAATGAGTCTTGTGAACAAGGCGTTAAGTTAAAGATTGTACTACACCTAGGAACTGATTTTTAGAGGGTTGCTCATGATAGCAAATATAAGTATGATATAGACCAACGATTAAGTTATGAAGTCAGTATAATGACGATACCCTTAAGGCTGGTTCGAGAACTAAAGAAAGAATAGGTTACGATCTGTCAGGAGAGTACAATGGGTTTAAAGATTACATTGTAAATATACACACTGAATGATTTGAGGACTTAGTCTTGTATCGAGGAAGTGAAATAGGTAACATATCGGAATATGCAAGGGATACTAAGTTCGGTCATGATCCAGGAAACTGAATTATGTAGGACTGCACTAAGTTATTGATTACGTAACACACAAGTTTCGAGGACAAAACTTTCTGTAACGGGGGGAGAATGTTATATCCCATTTTTTTTAATAAGGGTAGAATAGTCATTGAGGGGTAATTAATTATTAAACCTAATTGGATTAGGAAATTTTCCCTAAACCCTATTCAAATTTCTATTTAATCATGTGAATAATATTCTCCTTCCCACATAAGTCAGCCGCCCCCTTTCATGGAGAGAGAAAGAAAACGTTTCTTGCTTCCAACGCTCAAGGCCGCCGGTTTCGGGAGGAGCACCGCCAACCCGATCAACCCTTCAAACGCGTATCAATTACCAAGTAGGTGCCCCCTTAACATCCGTTAAACGCAAAAATGATAATATTTAATTTCCCTATGAAAACGAGATCGTGCATTAGTATTGGTGATTGTATAGATGCTTGATTATTATATTATATGTATATGTGATGAAGTGTATGTCCGTATATATGATTGTATATGTATATATATATGTATGATGCTATTTTCATATGAAAACTCGAAAAAGATTTGATTTTTGATGTGCGCGTGAATATCGGAATCGTAGGAAGAAGTGGTTGTGCCGGCGGCGCGTGGCCGGTGGTGGTGGGCTATGACCACGTGCTGCCGGATGGAGGAACAAGGGAGTTGAAGGGGGAGGGGTGAGGGAGGGGCGGCACGTGGCCGGTAGTGGTGGGCTATGACCACGTGCTGCCGGATGGAGGAACAAGGGAGTCGAAGGGGGGGGCCTGAGGGAGGAGCGGCGCTGGCCAAGGGGGGCGGCTGAGAGGTGGGGGCTGAGGGAGGGGGTGTGCTGGTTAGGGAGGGGTGCGGTTGAGGGTGGGGGGGTGGTGCCGCTGGGGTGTGGGGTGGGGCAGGGGGTGGGGCGGGTGAGGAGTTGGGGGGCTGACGGCTGGGATTTCAGGGGGAACGAAGGAAGGGGGCGTAGGAAATGAGAAAAGGGAAAGAAAAGATTCAGGGGAAGGTTCTGAGAACAAAAAGGAATAAAGAAAAAGAAAAAAAAAGGAAAAAGGAAGAAGGAAAGTAAAGGAAGATTCCGAATGTGATTTCTGTGCATTCATGCATCACGACATTGCATATATGTTATGTTCTGTTCCGTTCCGTTCTGTTCTGTTAGGATATGCGAGACGTAAGTCGCATATCTGATCTGTTCCGTTCCGTTCCGTTCTGTTAGGACCCGGGATCATGCATTGCACGATTAGATGAATGTTTCTGAGAAGGTAGGGTTATCATGCATCACGTATGTGGCATTGCATTTCATGCTCATTTCGCACGATTATGTGTTTTGATTGTTTTAAAAAGGTTATGACCGTTATACGTTGTTTTAAGAAGTTCAGACCGTTATGCGTTGTTTTAAGAAGTTTTGACCGTTATACGTGTTTGCGAAAACGTGGACAGTCTATTTTCGTATTACAGTACGTATATGTATTTCACTACTGTCCTAGCATGTATGATCTCACAGGGCCGATGCAGGCAGGGTACCTACTGAGTGACGTTTTTGTCGCTCACACCGTTCGTTTTGTTTTGTCGCAGACGATTCAGGGTATGATTACCCATGGGTTGGAGAAGATTCAGAGTGCGCTCAGTGGGACTCGTAGAGACTGTTTGGAGATAGACGATCAAGAAATAGAGAAGTTTATTTTATTTATTATTTCGTTTGAGGACTTAGCTTAAGGATTTTATTTTACGCACTTTACGATGTCGTTTAGAGGATTTTGACTTGATGTTGACTATATATGATTTTGGGGATTTTACTTTCGATTTAGGGTTTTGAGTTGATTTATTTTGCTTCCGCAATCGAATACTATGTCGTTTTGATAAGTACAGGGATTCGTACAGACGCCTTGTATATCCCTTAGTGGAATACGGCAGGCGTACCGATTCTGACCTTAGGGCTCGGGACGGGGCGCTACAGTATAGGGAACAAAGATTACAGATGTTCTCTTTTGTGAGATTTTTACAGTTAATCAACTGCTAAAGTTGTCTTCAATCTTCAGTATGAAACCAAAAACAATTACGCGATAGCATTCGACTTGAGTTCTATATAACTTAAAAGCTAAGCACCCAAGAAAGAGACTGAAACTACAAGGGGTGGTGTGGGGGCCGGGGTGGGGGGATTATACATTATCTTCATTAGACAACACAGAAACAGACACCCCCATACATGTCAAATAAGCAACAAGAAAGTCACGTATTGCAACTATCTAAGTCTTGGAGATATTAAAAACAGAATATTTAGGCAAATGAATTTCATTTCCTTAACAAGTTACCCAAAAAAGGAAACAAAGTGATGACTTGATGAACATGTTCTTTAATGAAGTCCACTTCCGCCAAATAAGAACAGAATTCAAAAGTGAATCACAACGAATTGCTTAAACGTAAATAGAATCAAGAAAAAGAAGGCCAGCTCACCAGCTTGTGATCTGTGCTTGGAACGCTTAAGCTTTTCAAGCTGGAGGTGGGATTCCATAAATAGCTACATCCTCTGAATCTCCAAATCCTTAACGAACTGCATTCTCTGCTTATCCAACTCCACCATTTGCCTCTGTTTATCCTCCTCAACTCTCTCATATATCTTCCCAAACCTCGCTATCTCCTCCGCCAACTGCCAGTACCCCTTCACTCCCACGAAAGAGAGATGACAGGAGGAAGAGTTTAGGTTGGGGGAATGAGAAGAGGTGGCAGAAGGTGGCCGGCGGGAGGACATAACGGGTTGGCCGCCGGCCGATGAGGGTTTTGGGTTCGCTTCTTCGGTCCGGCTAAGAGCGGGATGGTTATAGTTTACTCGTATGGTTTGGGCCTTGGAGGTGGATTGGATCAAATAGTTTGATCCAATAAAACCATTTTTAACTCGTATTGTTTGTCTGTCGTTTACCCTCCCCAGACCCTAGTGATAAGTTTTGTTGTCGTTAGGATATATTGTGTATGATTGATGATGATGTCTTAAAAAAGATTTTTACCATACACACGAAAGAGAGATGACAGGGATCGAACAGTTACTTAAACTAGAAAGCTTATTCTTGTTTTGCATGTATTTCATTGGAACAAAAGTGAAATTTCTCGCCCTGGACCTCCATTGTTCTAGCCCTATGAAACTTTATGGAGGATGCAAATCAAATATGCAGCGGCCTATTCTATGCACACAAGATGCCCCTTTACAATATAACATAAGTGGAGCAATTGCATGTATTTCATGCAACATATGCAAAGGTGATCATTATTATGTAATCTTGAATTTATAGACAAGTCCTCTCGGCTTTAATGAGTATTCATTTGGAGCCGAACTCCATCTACAAACTCCTTAAGATATACTCCTATGATCAGAAGGTTATGACATAACTCACAACGCATTAGAGTAATGTTTGCAATTATGTCTTAGGAAACTTTAAGCTAGAAATGATCAAACATTAGACACTAAAAAGAAAGAAATTACCTTTCAAGATAGTAGGCATGAACAATGTAGAGAAATATCAAACCATGTTGATGTCGAACTCCTCCCTTTTTGCTTTTGACAGAGGATTATGATATGCAAATCTATTTGACCGTGTAAGTCCCATTCTTGGTATGGTACCCTACTAAAATGTCCAGAGTAATGTTTCTATTGCATTTTGTCATCTGTTAACTTTCAAGATCATGTTTGCACCTTGAAAGTACATATTATTTCAATATTAAAGCAGAATTCAATTTACTTGCCTACTTACTTTAAAGAACTTCATTCATGAAAATGTCTCTTGTTAAGGTTACTTGTCATGGTGGAGATAAACACAGGGAACAGAATTTTAGTATCCTATGAGCCAAACTGACATCTTTGATCAATGATGAGTAGTAGGTCATCATAGAACTTGGATTGCAAGACTGAAACAGGTTAGCTAGACAGGATACTAAAGAATCCCTTCTAAAAGCTCTTGGGCCATCAACAACCCCCACCCCCCCCCCCCCCACCACACCGTCTTTGATTTTCCCACAACCTAATTTCCCCTTTATCTCAAATAAAAGAGTAAGCCCAAGACCAAACATATGGAGCTAAACCCAAGTCCAAAACGAAGGATTTTTTTTCGAAGATACCACAATTGATAGGTAGGTGCACGGCTACTCAAGCAGGAATGCTAGATAAGAACGATAAGGACAAGTTTCAGGTGTGTTATCCTGGACATTTCTAACGTGTTTTAGCATTTGCCTCACCTATCTTCGGTGAAATGTGTTTTACAATACAATTACTTAACGAATTCCTCCTTGATCAAAGAAACACATCGGCACCTTTCGTTACTCAATGGCATCATCGTCATTTAAGGAAACTGTTTATCCATGGCACAACTCTGAACATCTCAAGTATTTTCTTTCCAGTATAACAAATTATATTAGGCCAAGTGTTGAAACTTTCCCAAATAAGCAGATAAATATTTGCAATTTGATTGCCTGCCCCCTCCAAACAGACATTAGCACTGAAACTGATTCATGGAGCAGGAGGGTAGCGTATAAAAGGTCATTATTGTGTCAAGGGCACAAAACAGTACCAAAAAGAAGAGTCTCAGCTAAATAATAACAATAATTAGCAACAGTGCGGGAACTTGCCCGCATAACTCCCAAAAAAGCCTATTGTTTAATAATGATATCCACAATGGAGTGGCAAAGCCCACTTTGGTTTCCCCCTCCCGCTCCCCCTCCCTTAAAAGAGGGTGCTTAACTATGAGCGGGGTTAAAAATTTTCCAGAGGCAACTTTACTAGAAGTCACAACAATAGCTTGTATGGCACACTTGCCGAGAAAACTGGCAAAATCAGTCTGTTTACCCTTTGCTTAGGGCACAATGGGGGCAAAGGCATATCTTCACCTTCAATATGTCACGTGTTAAATTTTTTCTTCACATTTGCATCAAAATACTCATTAAATTACCTGCGCTTACTATATTGTGAAGTAACAATTGATCGACATAATTTGGCATATCATTATGGGTCATCGGAGAACAACCTCTGTGTGTTTCTAATACATTAGTATGGTTGTATACATCCGACCTTCTATACTCTACTATATGCGGGAGTCTCAATGGCAATGAAATGAGATACTGTTGTTGTTGCAGGATCTTTGATCAAACTTTTTTCCTTTTATTCTTCACGTATTTCCACGTTTTGGATGTGAATTGAAAAACAAAAAAGAAAAGTTAAAAGTTTGAGCACAGACCTTCCCCGTGCTCGAGCTGAGGAATGCTCCGGACTGAAACATCAATACTAAATCTACTTAGCCAAGACCCAAAGATGGAGACACCCAAGCTGGCTGCTGAAAGAAAAGGAAGCTGTATATGAGCCCAAAGCAGCGCGGTATGCATTGTTAACGGAGTTCTTTAGAAAAGATCATTTTCACAACCTTGGTTAAAGTGCATTATATTCTTAGGTAAATCCATATGAGAATCTGGGTAAATCATTCAGGCTCAAAATCTTTAGCTGAGAAGTGTTTATTCACATGATATTATGAGACCTCATAAATCCAATCCAATTCCTTATTTATTTATCCTCATTTGCGTGTAATTTTATACTGGAGTAACCTCCTCTTGCAGGGATATCATTTTTTCCCCCTTTGCTTTAGTTCCAGTGTTTTTGGTTGCAATTTAGAAGGTGTTGGGAAAATGATGCAAACAAGGAAGACAATAATCAAAGTAAAGACGAGACGAGTTTCAAGATAACTCTGTCATTAAAGTAATTTAGCCTCTACCGATGAGCAAGGTAGACAACAAGACTAATGATTCCCAAGATATAACGGCTTTCTTCTTGTCCTTTACTCTAGGAGAAGAAGATTGAGCTTGATGTTGACGAGATTGATAAGGAGACTGTAGAGAAAGAAGAAAGAATGTTGAGAACTTGCTTAGTTTTGCAAGATTTTGTTGTATATGTTGAATATACCAAGGTCTACTATATATAGACCTTGGGGTGTGTTAAAGACCACTTTTGAAACTTGTCTCAGCCTGGTTTCAACCTCCAATGGCCGTTGTTTACCGTTCATAGGTGAAGGGACATGATACTTGGACCAAAAGATGCAATTCAAAGTGAAAACTTCTGTTCGTTGGCACATCGATCGATGTGATCGATCCAAGTCTGACAGAATGCATCAGCCTTACATCGATCGATCACATCGATCGATCGATGTGATCGATCTATGCTGGGCCGAAAGCTTCCAGTTATTGAACACAGCACATCGGTCGATCGACGTCTCTTACATGGATCGATCGAAGTCCTCCAGAACATTTAACTTTATTCCAGCTTTCGCTTGGTTCGATCTAGTCTAAACATGGATCGATCCAAGTGACCTATTTCAAGTTCAAAGTGTTCCAAATACCATATCAATCTCCCAAACAACCTCATACATGTTCTATATAAGTTTGGAGCACATAGGAAAGTACTTTAATGTACTTTTCCAACAATCCCCCACATGATCCAAACTTATATCAAACAACTTCAGAACGTTAAACAACTAACTTCTCCATTACCAATCGAAGATAATGGCACATAACGGATACGATGACTTGTAGTCTTGAATCGCCGGTAGTACAACTTGAGATATATAAACGGAAGTAAGATGAACTTCGTCTTGACTCTTACTCCACTATTGTTTATATGAACAACAAGAAGACATATCATTATCTACTTCTTCAAGTTTGCGGTTTTGGTGCGATATCGGTCATGCACCTATCTCGGGTTTCATAAGCTCTCTAAAGAGTTTTCCAGACTCTCACAGGAAGCGGCACTATTTCCAAGCTTATATAGGTGAAATTCATCAAGTGTACACTGTTCACACACCAAATATTTTGGCTATGAATTTTCATTAAGAGATTCTTAAAATCTCACCCTCAAGTCATTACAGTGAGCACTATCAACAACAACATCATAGGGAGGAACACTTAGATAGTGCAACATAGAATTTTTTCATGACTTGTTCTTACCACATTGAACCCCGTTTGTAGGATCTCCACTAATAGTGGGTTGGGTTTCCGTCATGAAGAACTCTCTACAGATGGAATAAGTCACATCCCCTTCGATGTTTTATAGACTAATTTTTTATTTAGTCCTTTAGTTAAGGGGTCAGCAAGGTTAAAATTGTTTCTTACACATTCCAAGTTAACCACCCCAGAACTAATCAAGTCACGCACAATGTTGTGCATCAAACGGATGTGTCGGCTCTTCCCATTGTATATTTTATTCCTTGCACGTGTTTGGAAGATACTGTTGGAAAAGTACATTAAAGTACTTTACCGTGTGTTCCAAACTTATATAGAACATATATGAGGTTGTTTGGGAGATTGATGTGATGTTTGGAACACTTTAAACTTGAAATAGGTCACTTGGATCGATCCATGTTTAGACTGGATCGAACCAGGGGAAAGCTGGAATAAAGTGAAGTGTTCTGGAGGACTTCAATCGATCCATGTAAGGGACATCGATCGATCAATGTATACATCGATCGATCGATGTGGTGTGTTGCAATGCTGGAAACTTTCGGTCGAACATGGATCTCTCACGTCGATTGATCGATGTGACGTCGATCGATCGATGTGACGTCGATCGATCGATGTGATCGATCCATGTTAGCCCGAAGCAGTCTATCCAACTTCGATCGATCACATTGATCGATCGAAGTGACATCGATCAATCGATGTGATCGATCGACGTGCCAACGGACAGAACTTTTCATTTTGGGTTGCAGCTTTTGGTCCAAGGATCATCTCCCTTCGCTTATGAACGGTAAAACACGGCCATAACTGGTAGAAAAACTGCTGAAATGAGTTTCAAACATGGTTTTTAACACAATCCAAGGTCTATATATAGTAGATCTTGCTATCTTCATAAAAATACAACATTCTTGCAAAATCTAAGAGAATTTCAGCAATCTTCTTCTACCACTCTCCTTATCTTTCTCTTCTACATTAAGTTCAATCTTCTTCTCCTAGAGCAAATGAAAAGAAGAAAGCCGTTATATCTTGGGAAGCATTAGTCTCGTTGTCTACCTTGCTCATTGGTAGAGGCTAAATTGCTTTAAGGATAGAGTTATCACGAAAACTCGTCTCGACTTTTGTTTGATTATCTTCTTGCTTGTTTGCTACATTTTCTAACAATCTTAAAGCAATTTACGATGGCATCCAAGCAAGCTCTGCCCGATATGTCCAAGATGGAGCCATTTGATGGCAAATTTTACAAGAGATGGGCAGCAAAAGTGTTGTTCTTTCTCGAGATGCTTTCGATTTCATATGTACTCAAGGTGGAAAAACCAGATGATGAAACTGAAGCACGCAAATATGAAGCATACAACACTACTTGCAGAGGCCATATAGTACATTTTCTGGTCAATTCTTTGTTTGACATTTATGTCAAATTCACTTCTGCGAAAGAGATTTGGTCGGCACTGGAAAATAAGTATGGTGCTGAAGATGTGGGCAAACGCAAGTACGTGGTAAGTGAATTCCTTAGATTCCAGATGGTTGATCATGTTCCAATAAATGATCAAATCCATCAATTCCAACAACTGGTGGATAATCTGGAACAAGAGGGAATTAAGATCGATGAAACATTCCAGGCAGCGGCGCTGTTGGAGAAACTTCCTCCTTCTTGGAGCAAATACAAGAAGAGAGAAAAGCATGACGATGCCAAGTTGTCTTTCGATGCGGTAATCAGACACATACGCATCAAAGAGAACAACCGGATGGAAGACGAGTCTCACCAGGAGGAGAGCGTCAAGGCCAACGTTGTAGAGCATGTTGCAAAGAAGCCCAAGTTCCACAACAACAATGGCGGCTACAGCATTGGAGGCAAAGGTAAGAAAGTTGTTATGCAGGCCCAGAACAAGATGAAGGGAGTTTGCTGGGTGTGTGGGAAGCCGGGACACCGAGCAATCAATTGCAGGAAACGAAAAGGCCATCCAAGCAACTAGGCGAACATTGTGGAGGCCAAAGGAGCAGTAGATGACGTCATCGCAACGGTCGTCTTAACGGAGGTAAACCTTGTTGGTGGCACAACGGAATGGGTGGTAGACATAGGTGCTACCAGTAAAGACCTATTTTCTGAATACAAAGAAATAGGCAATGATGAGCAAGTTTTTTTGGGAGATGCACATAGTACCCAAGTCCTCGGAAAGGGTAAGGTGCTTCTCAATTTAACCTCTGGGAAGAGACTGGAGCTTAGCAATGTGTTGCATGTTCCTGCTATACGTAGAAACTTGATCTCCGGAGTGTTGCTGAACAAGGCCAACATTAAACTTGTATTAGAGTCTGATAAACTAGTCTTGTCTAGAAATGGTGAATTTATTGGTAAAGGTTTTTTTTCAATGGAGGTCTTCTTGTACTTGATGCTATTTGTTTCAATAATAAAGATGCATCTAGTTCTGTTTATTTTGCTGAGTCTCTTGATATGTGGCATGCTAGACTATGACATGCAAATATAGGAGTGATAAAGAAACTCAAGAACATGAATGTGATTTCTTATGATGATGATAACTTTAACAAATATGAACATTGTGTTGAAGCAAAACATCATAAGAAACCATTTAAGAAAGTAGATAAGTTTCACAAAAACTTGGTCTAATTCATAGTGACTTAGGTGATTTTAAGAATCACATGAGTAAAGATGGTAAAAGGTATTATGTTACCTTTATCGACGATTATTCAAGATATGCAAAATTATATTTATTAAGTCATAAGGATGAGGCCGAATCTAAGTTTATAAATTATAAAAATGAGGTTGAAAATCAACTAGACTTAAAGATCAAAAGGCTTAGGACTGATAGGGGTGATGAATATTGTACAGACTCTTTGCAAAAGTTTTGTGAAGAGAATGGTATTATTCATGAAGTTACACCTCCGTATACACCTCAATCTAATGGAGTAGCCGAAAGAAAAAATAGAATCCTGAAGAACATGATGAATGCCATGTTGGTTAGTTCAGGTTTGCCGGACAACTTGTGGGGAGAGGCAATCTTGACTGCTTGTCACATTTTGAATTGGTTACCTCATAAGAAGTTAGAAAAGACTCCTTATGAATTGTGGAAAGGCTATGCTCCCAATTTAAATTACTTGAAGGTGTGGGGATGTCTAGCCAAAGTCGGCATTCCTGATTTTAAGAAAAGTAAAATCGGGTCTAAGACAAGAGATTGTGTATTCATCGGGTATGCTCAAAATAGTACAGCATATAGGTTCATGACTATAGACAATGGTTCTATATTGGAATCCAAGGATGCTGAATTCTTTGAGCATATATTCCCTATGAATAGACTATCCAAATGTGTCTCCAAAATTGAGATAGGCGAGTCAAGTAAGTCCTTCGTTGAACAAGAGGTTGACGAACCTAGGAGAAGTAAGAGACAAAGAACAGAAAAGTCGTTTGGAAGTGATTTTGTAACAGCTTTCATTTTAGAGGATGATCTCAAAACTTATAGAGAAGAGATTAGATCGATAGATTCTAAATTTTGTAAGGAAGCCAAGCTTGAGTCTATACTTAGTAACAATACTTGGGAGTTGGTATACTTGCCTAGAGGATGCAAACCTATCAGTTGTAAGTGGGTCTTTAGGAAGAATCTAAAGGCAGATGGAACGATTGATAAGTTTAAGGCTAGGCTTGTCGCAAAAGGGTTTACTCAACTAGAGGGTATAGACTTCTTTGACACTTACTCACCGGTTGCTAGGATCACTACAATTAGAGTCCTAGTAGCACTTGCCTCCATTCACAAGCTTGTTATTCACCAAATGGATGTGAAAACAGCATTTTTAAATGGAGATTTAAAAGAGGAGATTTACATGAAACAACCGGAGGGTATGACAGTTAAAGGACAAGAGTACAAAGTGTGTAGGCTTAAGAAGTCATTGTATGGTCTTAAGCAAGCACCTAAACAATGGCACGAGGAGTTTGATAATGCATTAATATCTAAGGGTTATATAGTGAATGAAAGTGACCGTTGTATGTATAGTAAATTTAATGATTGTGATGGTGTCATTATTTGCCTTTCTGTTGATGATATGTTAATCTTTGGAACCAACATAAATGTTGTTAACGATACAAAATCATTTTTATCTTCCGTTTTTGATATGAAAGACATGGGGAAGGCGGATTTAATACTTGGTCTTAAGCTAGTGGAAAAATGTGGGGGTTATTTACTTTCTCAGGAACATTATGTCGAGAAAATGTTGAGAAAGTTCAATCATTGTGATGTAAAACTAGTAAGTACGCTATATGATTCGCATGTTACATTGACTAAAAACAAGTTTGAGAGTGTGTCGCAATGTGAATATGCTAGGATAATTGGTAGTGTGATGTATTTGATTAATTGCACTAGGCCTGACATTGCATATTCTGTGAATAAACTTGCACGATACACTCATAATCCAAATGAGAGCCATTGGTGTGCATTAAGACGTTTGTTGAAATATCTTAAAAGAACAATGAATTTAGGACTAATGTTTATTGAATCACCCGCTGTTTTGGAAGGCTATTGTGATGCTAATTGGGTGACTGATAATGATGAAATAAACTCTACTAGTGGATATGTTTTCACATTGGGTAGTGGAGCTATTTGTTGGAAATCATGTAAACAAACTTGTAGTGCTAAATCTACAATGGAGTCTGAATTTATTGCCTTAGAACTTGCTAGTACAGAAGCTGAGTGGTTAAAGAATTTACTTGTTGTCCTTTATGGTCTAAATCTATGCCTTCTGTGTTTATTCATTGTGATTCTCAGGCTGCAATTGCACGTGCAAGAAACAAAATCTATAACAGGAAGAGCCGGCACATTCGTCTTCTTTACAACATTGTGCGTGAATTGATTAGTTCGGGGGTGGTAAACTTGGAGTTTGTAAGAACCAAGTTTAATCTTGCAGACCCCTTAACTAAAGGACTAAACAAGAAGTTAGTCTACGAAACATCGAGGGGGATGTGACTTATTCCATCTGTAGAGAAATTTTCATGACGGGAACCCAACCCACTATTAGTAGAGATCCTACAAACGGGGTTCAATGTGGTAAGAACAAGTCATGAAAGAATTCTATTTTGCACTAAGTGTCTCTTCCTATGGTGATGTTGTTGATAGTGCTCACTGTAATGACTTAAGGGTGAGATTTTAAGAATCTCTTAATGAAAAATTCATAGCCATATTGTTTGATAGTGTGAACAGTGCACACTTGATGAATTTCACCTATATAAGCTTGGAATTGGTGCCGCTTCCGGTGAGAGCCTGGAAAACTCTCTAGAGAGCTTATGAAACCCGAGATAGGTGTGTTAGGTCCGAAATACACTCTAGAGGGGGGGGGGGGGAATAG
>AP025055.1:29425458-29543974 GCA_036186865.1 Eustoma russellianum
GGGGGGTGAATAGAGTGTTTGGCTCTTTTGCGGAATTTTCTCGTTTGGCTCAACTCAAAAAGATATTCAAAATCAGAGCAAGAATGGAAGATGAGAAATAATGAATGAGTACACCGGATATATAGTGGTTCGAATCATAAATGATTCTACTCCACTACCACTTTGTTTCTAAAGTGGATTTTCAACAACTATTCTTCTTATTATGAACAATAAGAACAACCACAGCAACACTTACACTAACACTTTAGTGTAAGCAACAACAACAGCAACTTCTTGCACAAAATACACTTGTGCGACTACAGCAACTACAGCTCTTAGCAAGAACAACTTCTTGCTTCCTCACAACTTCAACAAAAGTTCCCTCAAGAACTTCTCACAGTGGGTTGAAGAAATATAGTAAGGTTCACACTTTCTCACAAGTCTAAGCACAAGCAAGAGATCAAATATTTATGGTTCCTCTTGTGCTTGACTCACTTTCTCTTAATATACAACAATGAAGGACAAAGAAAAGCTAAACAAGCTTTTTTAAGCAAATTTACAAGTATGAGAGAACTATACAACAATGAAAGATGAAGCTAGATGATGTTGAAAGTGTGTATTTGCCTCATCCAAGCCTCTTCTATTTATAGATGAAGTTCACCATGTTTTTGAGGCTCTCCACCAAGTCTTCATCTTCAAAAATGTCAAGACAATGTCCAAATAGTCTTTAGCCACCCTATGGAGTGATTTGATCTTGAATAGCCACCCTAGAGAATCTTAGACATGGTTAAAATAGTCAAGGAAGCATGTAGTATGTTGGGTTAAAGTCCACAAGAAAATTGAGCAAGATTGGAGAGAGAAAACATCATAAATCTCCCTTGGATTTTGTTCCAACGTTCAGAAAATTTGAAATCTGGGGGACATCGATCGATCGAAGTGCCTGAGGGGAGAGATCGATGTCCTCCAGAACATTGCAGTTTTTGACACTGCCTGACATCGATCGATCGATGTCAGAGGCTGAAGTGACATCGATCGATCGATGTCCCAGCTTGAGAGATCGATGTTGGACAGATTCCTTTCTGACTGACATCGATCGATCGAAGTCTCTCTGAGGAGAGACTGAAGTGACATCGATCGATCGATATCCCTAGGTTGAGAGATCAATGTTGGACAGAAAGCTTACTGACTGACATCGATCGATCGAAGTCTCTCTGAGGAGAGACTGAAGTGACATCGATCGATCGATGTCTCTGGGTTGAGAGATCGATGTTAGACAGAAAGCTTACTGACTGACATCGATCGATCGATGTCAGAGGCTGAAGTACATCGATCGATCGATGTCTCTAGCATGAGAGATCGATGTTGGACAGTGAGTTCCAATCTCAACCATTTTTGACATAGTGTGATTTTCTAATCTTGCATCAAGTATCAAACACAAATTTAACTCATTTAAAACATCTTTTCATCATCGAAACAATTTATAACTTAACAATCTCCCCCTTTTTGATGATTTCAAAACCATGATTCAAAAGATGTTTTTACATGATACATTTTCAACTAAACTTGATATTTTACAACTCCCCCTTAGTTCATGCTCGCTCATCATATGAACACATCAAAAATTTCTTTTCAATGTGCAATCTACCCAAGATGTAATATCAATACCAAAATGCTCCCCCTCAACCTATGCATCAAGTTTCACTTTTTCATCATTTCAATATGTAACGCATATCAAGAAACTTCATGTCATGCTATACCAAATTCAACTTCTCAAGCTAAGCCATGTGATACAAAAACACCAATATCATATCAAGATGAGTCATTAAGATACCCATGCTTAATCAAACTATACCATGCCAACATATCCAACCAACTATGCCAAAACATGCCATCCACATGCTAATGCCCAATCATGCTATATGCCAAAACATGCCCAAACATGCCAATTAAACCATTATGCCAACAAAACATTATGCCAACAACACATCATGCTATATGCCAAAACATGCCCAAACATGCCAATTAAACCATTATGCCAACAAAACACGTACCAATTACTACTAAACCATCATGCCAACAACAAAACAATTACCAACTACTTCTTCCCCTTTTTGAAAACATCAAACAATAACATGAATAAGTAAAATATCACAATGAGATATCAAGTTTTGAGATACATAAGTAAACTCAAACTCTAAGTCAAACATAGAGAAAACTATTCTTCATCAGAGGAAAATGCTAATCCAGGAAGGCACGCCTTAAGTTTGTTCTTGAGTTTATTATATTTCATCTCGATGTTTGAAACACGCTTCTTGAGACTTGTATTCTCTTTCTCAAGCTCATCAATGCGTACAGCTTGTTTTGTCAGGTCTTCCCCCATTGATCAAGATAACGATGTAAATCATTAATCTCAGCCTCGGCATCAAATAGAAGTTCAGAATCACTATCTTCTTCCATAGGAGCCTTTCCCTTGTCCACTCGAGAGGTAGGACTTTGGGGTTGAGGTTGGGCTCAGTGGTAGGCTCAGTAGGGTATGTTGGCAATACCGGCTCATTCTCAGTTTCATCTTCCTCAGGGTCGTGAGTATCACCCCGTCGTTGCGCTTCCTTCCTTGGCTTAAGAATTTGCTGGATGTTAAACTTTGTGTAATAATCCTTATTGGTAATGGACTCTTCATACTTGTCATCCAGCACTATATCGGCCTTTCTCAACAATCTATATATCAGATCACTGTAAGGAAGTGCTTTTGATTTCTTGGTAACTGCCTCCAACACATTTTCAAAGAAGACCTCCCCAAAGTTTACTTGTTCTTTCATGGCTATGCGGTAGGTAATATAAAAATCTAGATTGCTTGGAAGTTTTTCCGATTTTCCATTTACATAAAAGGTAACGATGGCAAGCAAAACTCGATAAACTAAAGGCATGTTATTTGTGTTTCTTGTGGGGTGAAATCCTAGAAAGGTTTTTGCTTCGTCCTCGGTCACTTGGTACTTGTAATGATCCCACTTCCAAGGATCGAAATCTTGGACTCCCTCATCAGGTGCACCAAGAATTTCATTAATATGTTTGGTGTGAAATGAAACCACTTGACCATCAATAACCGAATTTAGAGAAAACGGCTTTGCATTGAGATAATCAATCCAAAGATTAGCATAAAAAATTCGTGTATAACGAGTCGACATAGTGCCCATCTCAGAAGAATCCCAAATAAACATCCATTTTTGAGCATACAACCAATCAATGATTGGTTTTAATTCCTCACTCAATTTTGAGCAGTTTCAATGGAATAGTAGACCTCTTGCTACTTTCCCATTCTTCAAATAATAATTGAGCTCTAAGAGAGATATGAGTGGATATACCTGAACCTAGGGGTGCAGCCAGTGCATTCTCATATTCTCCAGTTTTAAGCCAAGGGAAATTTTGAATAACAAGTCTTTCTCTAACCTCACGGAGCAGATTTTCTTGGGATGGCGCTGGTTGCTTCCTTAGTCCTGCTGTTCTAGAACCCGTTGGAATGCCTTGTTGTGAAGTTCTTTGCCTTTTTGGACGATTTTTGGTTCTTGGTGCCATTTGAGAGGATTAGGGCACGAAAATGTTGGATGGGTTGCTTGGAAATTGAAAATAGATGTGGATTAGGGTAGGGTTAACGAAAAGATTGAGCTTGAGAGAAGAAATTTGAGATTTGTGTTCGAAGTTTCGGTATCTCACAGTAGGAGGCTTTAGGATTCGATGTTAGAAATGAAGAAATGAGGGTTTTCGCAGTTTTTATAAACCCTGTCCCGCTGACATCGATCGATCGAAGTCTGATGTCTTACACATCGATCGATCAATGTCTTAAGAGACATCAGTCTATGAAACTTCCACATAGATCGATCGATGTATGTAGGAATTTGTATTTTTGACATTTTTGACCTTCTAACCATTGTTTATCATCCCTGATCTTGTTCTAATTGATTCGAATGTCTCAGTGGGAAGGGATTTTGTGAATATATCCGCTAGCTGGTCATTTGTTGGGACAAATTCAACGCATACCAATCCTTTTTGAACGCAATCTCTTATGAAGTGATGCCTCACTTCTATATGTTTGGTTCTACTATGATGAACCCGGTTTTGTGCTATACTTATGGCTGATGTGTTGTCACATAGGATGGGAACTTTATCGAACTTAACATTGTAATCGTTCAAGGTGTTGATCATTCAAAGTAGTTGTGCACAACATGAAACGGCCGATACATATTCGAATTCCGCCGTTGAAAGTGACGCACTATTTTGTTTCTTGGAGAACCAAGAAACTAAGCAATCTCCAAGGAATTGATACGTCCCGGAGGTGCTTTTCCTATCAACAAGATTTGCGGCATAGTCGGAGTCACTATACCCTCTTAAATCAAAACATCCATTTAGGATAAAACAATCCAAAGTTCAAGGTTCCTTTCAAATACCTAAAGATACGTTTAATAGCAACTAAATGTGATTCCTTAGTCATACTTTGAAATCTAGCACATAAGCACACAGCATGCAAAATATTCGGCCTACTAGCGGTTAAATAGAGTAAACTACCAATCATACCCCTATATTTGGTTACCTCAACTGGCTTTCCTTTTTCGTCTTTGTCAAGCTTTGTACTTGTGCTCATTGGAGTGCTCACACTTCTTCCATCCTCAAATTTGTATTTTTTGAGCAAATCCTTTGTATATTTCGTTTGAGATATATACACTCCATCTTGAGTTTGCTTGATTTGAAGACCAAGAAAGTAGTTGAGTTCACCCATCATGCTCATTTCAAATTCTCCTTCCATCAATTTTACAAAATGCTCACAAAGAGAATCATTATTAGCACCAAATATAATATCATCCACATAAATTTGAACAAGCAATTGATGGTTTCCTTGTTCTTTAATAAAAAGAGTAGTGTCGACTTTTCCTCTTTAAAACTCATTTTCAAGTAGGAAGTTACTTAACCTATCATACCAAGCCCTAGGAGCTTGTTTAAGTCCATAAAGGGCCTTTTTGAGTTTAAAAACATGATTTGGATAATCATGATTTTCAAACCCCGGAGGTTGAGCTACATAGACCTCTTCTTGAATTATTCCATTCAAGAATGCGGATTTTACATCCATTTGATATAGTTTGAAATCCTTATAGCATGCATATGCTAATATCATCCTAATAGCTTCTAACCTAGCTACTAGGGCAAAGTTCTCATCATAGTCTATGCCTTTCTCTTGCCTATATCCTTGGGCTACTAACCTAGCTTTGTTTCTAGTGATGTTTCTTTTATCATCCATTTTGTTTTTAAATACCCATTTAGTGCCAATTACGGGATGATCACTTGGTTTAGCAACTAATTCTCAAACATCACTTCTTTCAAATTGATTTAATTCTTCTTGCATAGCTAATACCCAATCTTCATCATTTATTGCCTCCTTTATATTTTTAGGTTCAACTTGTAAAATGAAGGCATTTTCATTGAATTTTCTCCTAGTCATTATGCCTTGGCTAGTTTCACCTAATATTAAATCTTTAGGGTGATCTTTTCTATACATATATGAATCCAGTAAATTTGAGGTATCTCCTCCTACTTCTTCATCTTCAACCTTGGGTTCAAGGGGATCAATCCTAAGGTCAATAACAATATTCCCTTTTGGATTCTCAAATTTCTCTATATGACTTACTTCAATTATTTCATCATCATCATCATCATTAATGTTTGATTTATCCTCATTGAGTTCACTATACTTGACATAAATTGATTCTTCAACTTTCATGCTTCTTTTATTATATACTCTAAATGCCTTGCTATTTTGAGCATAACCCATAAAGATTCCTTCATCCGCTTTGAAGTCAAGTTTATCCAAGTTATCTTTGGTGTTAAGTATAAAGCACTTACAACCAAATACCTTGAAATAACCAATATTTGGTACTCTACCTTTCCAAAGCTCATAAGGAGTCTTTTTGAGAAATGGTCTCAAATAAACTCTATTGATCACATGACAAGCGATATTTACTGCTTCGGACCAAAAATATTTGGGTAGATCAAATTCGTTTAGCATGGCTCTACTCATTTCTTGAAGTGTTCTATTCTTCCTTTCCGCAACACCATTTTGTTGAGGAGTTCTTGGAGCTGAGAAATTGTGTCCATACCCTTTGGATACACAAAATTCTTAAAATTCTCCATCAAACTCACCACCTCTATCACTTCAAATTTCCTTAATTGTGTCTTCTCTTTGATTTTCTAATCTCTTACAAAGCTTTATAAATTTTTGGCATGCATCATTCTTTTTAGCTAAGAACATTACCCAAGTGTACCTAGAGAAGTCATCTACCACCACAAAGGTGTAATGTTTTCCACTTAGACTTGCCGTACCAATATCCCCATACAAATCCATATGAAGCAATTATAGAGGTTTGGTGGTGGAGATTTCACTTTTGGGCTTGAAACTTGTTTTAACAAGCTTTGCCTTTTGACAAGTGTCACATAAGCCATGGTTTTCGAAATTTAATTTTGGAAGACCTTGGACTTTTTCATTTTTGCAAATCTCTTTGAAATTTTTAAAACTAATATGTCCAAGTCGTCTATGCCATAGTTGAGTCAAATCATTTTTAGCAACTAGGCAAGAAACATTTTGTGATATCAAATCATGTGTGCTAAATTTGTAAACATCATTTTTACGTATAGCCTCAAAAACAATCTTATCGTTCTTTTTCACAACACATTTTCTTTTCACAAATTAAATTTGAAAATTAGCATCACATAGTTGGCTAACACTTATCAAATTATACTTAAGCCCTTCTACATATAATACATTATTAATAGTAAAAGAAGAGTTACCAGTTTCTCCATGTCCAAGGATTTTGGCTCTCCCATTGCCAAAATGCACCGTTCCACCATCTTGGAGCTTGAGCTTGGTGAACAACGTTTTGTCTCCGGTCATGTGCGTTGAATATCCGCTGTCCATAAGCCATTTGGTTCCTTCTTCTTTGGCTACTCCATTTATCTTGAGAGCCTACAAAACCAAAAGATGTATGCATTGGTACCCTTTGATGGTTGGGTCCTTTAGGGTTAGTTTGTCGACCCTTAGGCTTCCAAACATGCGTGCTTCCAAATCTAGCTCTACATGCTTTCTTCACATGTCGTAGTTTGTTGCAATGAAAACAAGTGGGTACATGCTTTGGTTTAGAAGGTGATGAATTTTGTTGTGTTTTTCTATTATTTGCCCTTTTCTTTAAGAACTTAGGTTTAATAGAAGAAAGTGATGAATTAAATCCTCAACCGGATTTATCATTTCCAATTCTTTGATTTCCAAGTAGTATGTCTAAATTGTTTTTACTATTTGTTAGTCTTTGTAAGTCTAACTTTAGTTTCTCACATTCTTTTCTAATTTCTACATTTTCAAGAGCTACGGTTTTATGCATGGTGAGTATGATGTCATGCTCTTGAAACATCAAAATATTCTTGTCATGCAAGTTCTTATTTTCTAAGATGCATTTCTTGAACTCTTTCTTCAAATGCTTATATTTTAAATTCAATTTTTCAAAGTCATCTTGCAAATATCCTATTTCATCATGCAAAGTTGAAGGGTTAAAATTTACCTCAAGATCATCTTCAATTGCCATAAGACAAGTATGTTGAATCTTTGGATTGTCAACTATTGCAACAAGTCCAACACCTTAATCTTTACTCTCTTCTCCTTCCGATTCCGAAAGGAGATCATCCCACGTGGTTACCTCCGCATTGAGGGCTTTTTTCTTTTGAGGAAAGACCTTCTTCTCTTGCTTTTGCGGCTCTTTTACGTGGAAATCGGCAATGAAATGACCGGGTCGACCACATCTATAGCAATTTTCACTTGCTTCCTTTTCTTTAGATGGTCTTTTGAAAAACTTTCTTGCTTGAGCTTTGTTTCTAGTTGCCATTGTTCTAAATTTTCTTACTAGAAGGGCAACTTCCTCATCCGATTCATCGGACTCTACCACCAATCCTTTGTGTGATGTTTGTGTGGGCTTGATAGGGTTCATCCTATTTTGTTCATCAATAAGAATTTAATGAGTAAGAAGATTACCGGATAGCTCATCAAGGGTAAGAGTCTTGAGATTCTTTGACTCGGTGATGGCGGTGACTTTGGGTGTCCATTCTCTTGGCAAGGAGTTGAGGAGTTTTGAGACAAGGTTTCATTTGAGATTTTCTTGTCCACCATGGAGAGTTGATTTCACTATTCGTGTGAATCGGTCGATTGTCTCCTCAATCTTTTCACCGCTCTTCATTCCGAACATCTCATATTCCTTCATGAGCATGAGTCTTTTGGCCATTCTTACTTACTCAGTTCCTTCATGTATCATTTCAAGCTTTTTCCATGCCTCATGAGCTGTTTCAAGACCTTGAAGTCTTATGAGCTCGGTGGTGGTGAGAGCACTTGAGAGAATATCAAATGCTTTGCCATTAATGGCAAATTTCATCTTTTCTTCATCGGTGTAGTCATCCTCATCTTTGAACATTGATTCTCCTTTTGAGTTGGTAGTCATAGGAACTTCAATTCCTTTCACAACGGCTCTCCATATATCAAATCCACAGCCTTTCAAATGATTGATCATTCGAAATTTCCACAAAGAATAATTTTGGGCATCAAACATAGGTGCTTTAGTGTTTGATCCGGAAAATAGTGCAGTAGGCTTAGGAGATGAAGTGTGAGATGAAGAGGTTGAGGTTGAGGTTGTCATTGCCATGATCTTTATCCTTGCTACTTGCAAAGATAGGCCAAACAATCAAGGTTAGGCACTGATACCAATTGTTAGGTCCGAAATACACTCTAGAGGGGGGGTGAATAGAGTGTTTGGCTCTTTTGCGGAATTTTCTCGTTTGGCTCAACTCAAAAAGATATTCAAAATCAGAGCAAGAATGGGAGATGAGAAATAATGAATGAGTACACCGGATATAGAGTGGTTCGAATCGTAAATGATTCTACTCCACTACCACTTTGTTTCCAAAGTGGATTTTCAACAACTACTCTTCTTATTATGAATAATAAGAACAACCACAGCAACACTTACACTAACACTTTATTGTAAGCAACAACAACAACAACTTCTTGCACAAAACACACTTGTGCGACTACAGCAACTACAGCTCTTAGCAAGAACAACTTCTTGCTTCCTCACAACTTCAACAAAAGTTTCCTCAAGAACTTCTCACAGTGGGTTGAAGAAATATAGTAAGGTTCACACTTTCTCACAAGTCTAAGCACAAGCAAGAGATCAAATATTTATGGTTTCTCTTGTGCTTGACTCACTTTCTCTCAATATACAACAATGAAGGACAAAGAAAAGCTAAACAAGCTTTAAGCAAATTTACAAGTATGAGAGAACTATACAACAATGAAAGATGAAGCTAGATGATGTTGAAAGTGTGTATTTGCCTCATCCAAGCCTCTTCTATTTATAGATGAAGTTCACCACGTTTTTGAGGCTCTCCACCAAGTCTTCATCTTCAAAAATGTCAAGACAATATCTAAATAGTCTTTAGTCACCCTATGGAGTGATTTGATCTTGAATAGCCACCCTAGAGAATCTTAGACATGGTTAAAATAGTCAAGGAAGCATGTAGTATGTTGGGTTAAAGTCCACAAGAAATTTGAGCATCATAAATCTCCCTTGGATTTTGTTCCAACGTTCAGAAAATTTGAAATCTGGGGGACATCGATCGATCGAAGTGCCTGAGGGGAGAGATCGATGTCCTCCAGAACATTGCAGTTTTTGACACTGCCTGACATCGATCAATCGATGTCAGAGGCAGAAGTGACATCGATCGATCGATGTCCTAGCCTGAGAGATCGATGTTGGATAGATTCCTTTCTGACTGACATCGATCGATCGAAGTCTCTCTGAGGAGAGACTGAAGTGACATCAATCGATCGATGTCCCTGGGTTGAGAGATCAATGTTGGACAGAAAACTTACTGACTGACATCGATCGATCGAAGTCTCTCTGAGGAGAGACTGAAGTGACATCGATCGATCGATGTCCCTGGGTTGAGAGATCGATGTTGGACAGAAAGCTTACTGACTGACATCGATCGATCGATGTCAGAGGCTGAAGTACATCGATCGATCGATGTCCCTAGCCTGAGAGATCGATGTTAGACAGTGAGTTCCAATCTCAACCATTTTTGACATAGTGTGATTTTCTCATCTTGCATCAAGTATCAAACACAAATTTAACTCATTTAAAACATCTTTTCATCATCAAAACAATTTATAACTTAACAAGGTGCATGGCCGATATCGCACCAAAACCGCGAACTTGAAGAAGTAGATAATGATATGTCTTCTTGATGTTCATATAAGCACTAATGGAGTAAGATTCAAGACGAAGTTCATCTTACTTCAGTTTATGTAACTCAAGTTGTACTACCGGCTATTCAAGGCCACAAGTCATCGTATCCGTTATGTGTCATTATCTTCGATTGATAATGGAGAGGTTAGTTGTTTAACGTTCTGAAGTTGTTTTTATATAAGTTTGGATCATGTGGGGGATTGTTGGAAAAGTATATTAAAGTACTTTACCGTGTGCTCCAAACTTATATAGAACATGTATGAGGTTGTTTGGGAGATTGATATGGTATTTGGAACACTTTGAACTTGAAATAGGTCACCTTGGATCGATCTATGTTTAGACTGGATCGAACCAAGTGAAAGCTGGAATAAAGTTAAGTGTTCTGGAGGACTTCGATCGATCCATGTAAGAGACATCGATCGACCGATGTGCTGTGTTCAATAACTGGAAGCTTTCGGCCCAGCATAGATCGATCACATCGATCGATCGATGTAAGGCAGAAGCATTCTGTCCGACTTCGATCGGTCACATCGATCGATCGAAGTGACATCGATCGATCACATCGATCGATCGAAGTGACATCGATCGATCGATGTGCCAACGGACAGAACTTTTCACTTTGAATCACATCTTTTGGTCCAAGGATCATCTCCCTTCACCTATGAATGGCAAACAACGGCCATTGGAGGTTGAAACCAGGCTGACACAAGTTTCAAAAGTGGTCTTTAACACACCTCAAGATCTATATATAGTAGTCCTTGGAATCTTCAACATATACAACAAAATCTTGCAAAACTAAGACAAGTTCTTAGCATTCTTTCTTCTTCCTCTACAATCTCCTTATCAATCTCTTCAACATCAAGTTCAATCTTCTTCTCCTAGAGCAAAGGACAAGAAGAAAGCCGTTATATCTTGAGAAGCATTAGTCTTGTTGTCTACCTTGCTCATCAGTAGAGGCTAAATTACTTTAAGGACAGAGTTATCTTGAAACTCGTCTCGGCTTTACTTTGATTATTGTCTTGCTTGTTTGCATCATTTTCCCAACACCTTCTAAATTGCGACCAAAAACACTGGAACTAAAACAAAGGATTTCTTGGAAGATACCACAATTAATAGGTAGGTGCATGGCTACTCAAGCAGGAATGCTGGATAAGAACGATCAGGACAATTTTCAGGTGTGTTATCCTGGACATTTCTAACATGTTTTAGCATTTGCCGCACCTATCTCCGGTGAAATGTGTTTTACAATTCAATTACTTAATGAATTCCTCCTTGATCAAAGAAACACATCGGCACCTTTCGTTACTTAATGGAAGCATCGTCATTTAAGGAAACTTTTTATCCATGGCACAGCTCTGAACATCTCAAGGATTTTCTTTCCAGCATAACAAATTATACTAAGCCAAGTGTTTGAAACTTTCCGAAATAAGCAGATAAATATTTGCAATTTGATTGCCTGCCTCCTTCAAACATACACTAGCACAAAAACTGATTCATGGAGCAGGAGGGCAGCGTATAAAAGGTCGTTGTGTCAAGGACACAATACAGTACCAAAAAAAAGAGTCTCAGCCAAATAATAACAACAATTAACAATCTCTTAAGCAACAGTGCGGGAACTTGCCTGCATAATCCCCAAAACAACTATTGTTTAATAATGATATCCACAATGGAGTGGCAGAGCCCACTTTGATTTCTCCAACCCCTCCCCCTCCCCCTCCCCCTCCCCTAAAAGAGGGTGCTTAACTATGAGCGGGGTTAAAATTTTTCCCTTCTACTATTCACCCGGGGTGGGTTCTTACCACCGTTCCAAATATTTCCACTTTTTGGATGTGAATTGAAAAACAAAAGAGAAAAGTTGAAAGTTTGAGCTAGGCGCCTGGAAGTAGCAATGTCATCAGAAAAGTCTCGGAGCGTCTTGTTATCACCACTAAGCACAGACCTTCCCCGTGCTCGAGCTGAGGGATGCTCCGGACTGAAACATTAATACTAAAACTAATTAGCTAAGACCTTGATTGATTTCCCGTCTAACAATATGTTTTCTAGAAGAGTAGCACTATCATTAACTCAATGATTAAGCTTTCTATTCCAGCAAAAACTCATGAAGGCGATGTAGCAACAGCTAGCTTAACCAAACTTGGCCTTAGCGCAATCCGGCACTCATTTCTTCATTAGTTCTTGAACCTAATTGAGAACCCACGCCTCAAATATGTTTGTAAATCAAACAACAGTATATTCCGTGTTTTGCACGCGGCCAATCACGGCCCACCACGTGGAAAAACGTGGAAAGCAAAAAAAATTAAAAGCCAGATTTCGCCACGTGGCGGGCCATGATTGGCCGCGTCCAATACGCGCCCCCTTGCGTCAGCGAAACACTTCCCGCAGATGATACGATAATAGGAAATGTGATGTGCTAATATACTAGTAAATGAGTTTAGTAAACACAAACAGAAAGTTTCCGATATTAAATCAATAACAAATAAATCCCCTGATAGCTCCTCTTTCCAATTTAAGCAAAAACAAGAATCTAAAACCAACAATTAGATTATATTATCGAGAAAACTAAGGTTGAAAGAAACTATGTGAAGCACCAAGTCGTTCCCTTTATTCTTCATTCCTATAGCAATAATGAGAGCTTACATGCCAATCACATCAAACAACCTCTACATAGGACAAACATGAGTAGCATCTAACAACCTCTATGGAAATAAACATCCTCACAAACTTAATCCTAAAATGCTAAATCTCCCAACATTTGCATCAAGCTGCCGCACAATCTGTATCTTTGTTGTAGCCGTAAAAAAAAAAGAAATAAAAGAATATTAATTAATTAAATGTAATTTATTATTTACAAATAATTAAATCCTAACCATAACTCCCATCATCCCATGATTTCCTCCCCATTTCCCCAATCCCTCTTAAAACTGCCCATTATCTCCACTAAAACAAAAAACAAAAAAAATTAATATTAAACATCATAAAATGGCTCAGCCGAGCCTTGCACACACACAATCACGCCAACAAAAAAAAGGGACTCTAACTTTCGGCTGAGAGTAAAGGGGGAAACAGAGGGAAGGAAAGAGAGAAAAATGAGAAAGAGAGAGGAAGGAAAATAATGAAGAGAAGCTAGCCAACTCACATCAAATCTAACTCCGTGGTTGTCAGTGAATTCTCATTCAAGAGGTAGGTTACCCTCCCCTCTGTCGGATTGCTTTGGATTCCCTCGCATTCTGTTTTGGAAATTATTTGATTATCATTGCATGTCTATCTTTTATATGTTTATCGCGAATCCTTTATGTTTTGGTATAGAAATTGCGTGTTTGGCCTTAGATATAGATCACATAGCACGGAAATAGGTTGGAATGGGTTTGGGTTGTCGAAAAACGCGCACGGAGGCGGCGCGTGTAGCACACGCGCGGCGGCCCCGCATGCCCCGGAGCGGCGCATACTGTTCACGTGTCGGTGTGTCACCGGAAAAACGTCGGGGCGTTAAAAGGAGTCCAATGAAACTGGTTTGGGGTTAATCAGAGTTAAACGAAAAAGTTATGGATTTTTGAAGGAATTTAGAAATTGATGAAAATAAAGAAAAAAATAAAAAAATAAACAAAAGCATGCCAAGCCTGCGCCGGTAGCAGGCCAAGCCTGCGCCGGTAGCAGGCCAAGCCTGCGCCGGTAGCAGGCCGGCCCTCAACTGTAACAGGTCAGGGAAAATAGTTCGGCCGAGAATTGATAAACCCAAAAAAAAGATAAAAGACTAGCGGGCCAGACTGCAGCAGACCAGCCTGCCAGCCTCAGCGGGCCAGCGGGCCAATCTCAGCAGCCGGCCCAAATTTCGTCAGAAATAAAAAAACAAAATTGCTTGGCAGGCCGCAGTTATGCGGGCCTGCTGGAGAAAAGTGCAGGCTGCAGATAAAAGGGCCGAACTTGAAAAGAATAAAGGGCCGAATTTCAAATAGAAAAGGGCTTGATGTCTATATATATATATATATATATATCATAGAATGTAAAGTGCTAAATAATTTGATTATTATATTAAGAAATACAGAATATATAATTTAGAAAAAAAATATAATAATAATAATAATAATAATAATAATAAATAGTAAACAAAATAAATTCAATAGCTGCCGCATGGGCAAAATAAAATTTATATATGTTATATAATTAATTAATTTAATACTAAAGGGTAAAAAGAAAAAGTAAAACTTAGGAACTCATTAATAAATTAAAATAAAAGAGATAAAAATAGTAGGGGAAGATAAAAAATGATTAAATAAAATATTTAAGTGTTTGAAAGCCTAGAAAAATAAAATAAAGTGTAGAAACATAAAATAAAGTCTAGAAAGATAAAATAACGGTAGAAGATAAAATACAGTAATGAACCCCACGCAACATAGGGTAACTACGCAATATAGGTAATACGCAACATAGAACGGAGCATGCAACATAGGACAAACGGAAGTGTGCAAGTGTGACGCATTCATGGCACGAGCATTGCATTTGGCCTATGAGCCGTGTGGCCTGACGAGGCATGTGATGGGTGTTGGTAATAATGGTTACCTTCACCTAATAGGACCCGGGACATGCATAGCATATCATGGAAAAGAAAGAGCATAGCGTGTGATATTAAATGACTGCGTGTGACACGAAGATAGAAGTGCATGCATCATGATGTGCGCATTGCATTGTTATTGTTAATTATCGTTGTCCTTGTTATTAACTGTTTCAGTGCTATGTGTTGGGAACCAATCGGGTCGGGTATGTGTTATTTCCTTATTTACGCTTTATTTGTTTTATTATGTATGTGTTTATGTTTTATTGCTTTATTTATCTGCTACCCGCTTTACGTGCTTAATTGTTTACCCGACTCAGTATGTGACAGTCCCTTTTCGGGAGAGACGGGTAACCTACGAGTGACTCCCATCACTCATCCCCCCCACCACCCCTCCACAGGTGAGCAGGATTATGAGTATATATAATGAATGAGGTTGGGACAGATTACACAAGCTGGGACTAGTGAGCTGGACTCGAGAAGGGACCGCATTGACCGGGAGCTTGTTACTTGGGATAGTCAGATAGACCTCCACACATGTTTATTATTTTGATTTTAGTATTTCATATTTGACTTAGCGGGTTTCGTTAACCCTTATACTTGATTTTATTCTGATGGATTTAATTTAATCAAGATGTTTATTTCTTTAATTATCGTTTCCGCGGAAAAAATTTCTACGTCAGTTCTGACGTGCAAAGAAGTTTGAACGACGCTTTGTAGTCCTCGTAGTAGGCTACGGCGGATGCACTGTTTCCGATGCTAGGGCTCGGGACCAGGGCGCTACAATCTTCCCCAGCTTCTAAAAGAACCTAATCAGCACTAACCTTTCCCCCATGGAAAACGTCATAAGTGGAGAGAAAAGTGACTGAATTATGAGCCCAAAGATGGAGACGCCCATGCTGGCTGCTGAAAGAAAAGGAAGCTGTATATGTTAAATTTGTAAAAATGGCAACAAAATTGAAAGAAACAATTCAATCTCAGAAAGGAAAAATCAAAGGAAGAGAGAATTTTGATATTGAAGGGTGGAATCACGTATACAAACTGAGAAGAAAAGAAACTGCCAAAATTTTCATCTGCTAACCGCAACTACAACTGCCCCTTTTTATTCTGTTTACAAAAAATGTAAAATTACAACATTGCCCCTCAACCGTTTTTCCTTCTAATGTATCATTAAGGACATTCTTGTCATTTTGTCCCATTCAAACAGTTTCCCGCTACAGCGTTCATCTTCTTCCTTGGAGCATCAAGTGTCCTCCGACTGCTTTCTTCTTCAGCTACCTTTGCCCCCTCATCATAGCCGCTCATCCGATCCACAACTGCCAGCGCTTCAACTTCTTAATCTCCTTAATTGCTGATTGCTGACTTGACTCTTTCTTGCCACGTGTCTTGTTCTTCTAAGTCACGTTTTCTCCTTCCATTCCTCCTCTTCATTTCCTTCAACTTTAACACCCCCCTCAAGCTATGCTTGAGATACAAATTTAAGCTTCCCATTGAAGACATTAACTGGTTCAGCTTCCTGCTATCAAGGGCCTTAGTAAACATGTCTGCCCAATTGTACTCTGTCCGGATAGGCATCAGCTTTAACACTCCATCCTGTACCTTCTCTCTAACAATGTGGCAATCTATTTCAATGTGTTTTGTCCTTTCATGGAACACTGGATTCTCCGCTATATGAATTGCACTCTTACTATCACAGAATACTTCAACTGGTTTTTGATCCTTAAGCTATAAATCTTTGCACAAAAACATTAGCCACTGAATCTCGCAAGTAACCGCAGCCATGACCCTGTATTCAGCTTCATCTGATGATTTGGATACCATAGTCTGTTTCTTAGCCTTCCAAGAGACCGACGCATTCCTAAGGAAGACGCAAAATCTTGTTACTGACCTTCAGGTTTCATTACATCCACCCCAATCAGCATCTACAAATGCCTTAAGCCTATGATCTCCTCCACTTGGAAATAGTAGTCCCTATCCAATTGTGCCCTTCAAGTTCCGCAAAACTCTATGTGCTGCCTTCACATGTTCTTCGGTAGGACAGTCCATAAATTGACTAAGTTGTTGAACTGGGAACGTGATATCTGGTCTGGTTATATTCAAGTAAAGTAGTTTCCCAATTAAACTTCAATACTGAGACAGATCAGGATACACTGGGGAATCATTATGTGTGAGCCTTACATAACTCCCCATAGGTGTTTTTGAAGGCTTCAAACCCAATAATCCAGTTTGTTCAAGTAACTCCATGGTATACATTCTTTGATTTATGTGAATATCCTCTTGATCTAGCCACCTCAATACCCAAAAAGTACTTAAGTTTTTCCAAATCCTTGATCTTGAATTCAGTATTCAAACTGGCCTTTGCTCTCTCAATTGCTGACAGATCACTACATGCTACAATAATATCATCCACATAGACCAATAGTATAAGTAAAGCTCCATTAAGTTTCTGTACAAATAGCGTGTAGTCACACTTGGACTGGGTAAATCCAAGCTGAATCAGTGAGTCTAGCATTCCACTCACGGCTTGCCTACTTCAGACCATAAAGTGATTTTTGGAGCTTACAGACTAGGCCAGGTTTGGGTAAAATTATACCTGGTGGAGGCAGCATATATATTTCTTCATGGAGCTCACCATGTAAAAATGCGTTGTTGATATCCAATTAGTGTACAAACCAATTCTCTTGTGCAGCTAAGGCCAATAAAACTCTCACTGTTGTCATTTTTGCTACTGGTGAGAAGGTGTCTTGAAAATCTATGTCGTATTTTTGTGTATACCCTTTGGCCACAACTCTTGCTTTATATCTTTCCGCAGTTCCATCTGGGTTTAACTTCACTTTGTACACCCACTTACACCCAATGGGTTCCTTGCCTTCAGGTAGTGGAACTAAGGTCCAAGTCTGATTATTCTCCAACGCTGAAATCTCCTTCATCATTGCCTCCTGCCATGCTGGATCACCTGCTGCTTCTGCAAAAGATTTAAGTTCTACATGCATGCTAATATTTAATGCATAAATCTTATACCGTGGAGCTAAAGAGTCAAGGCTATAGTATCTGTTGAGAGAGTGGGGATTAGAATAAGATGCTGAGATGTTTGAAGTTTGATTACAGTAGAAGTCCTTAAGGTAAGATGGAGCTGTTTTGATTCTTTGAGGTTTGTTCTGTCTAGAAGAGTCAGGATTAGGGGTCATTGGAAGATTACTGGACATAGAAGGCTCATTGATGGCAATGACTGGAGAGGTGTCAGTTAGAATAGGTTCGTTGATGGGAGCCTGAGGCTGCTGGCTGGGAAAGTATTAGATGATGCAAGTGCGGGTTGTGTTTCTGATGCTAACATTTCTTGAGAGGAATCTGTAATTTGAGGGGTTGATCTTTGTGGAAATGGTTGGGACAGATGACCATACGCATGGGTTAAGTCAGGTGCATTTAGATAGGTAGGGGTTGACTGATTGGGCTTAGGCAAATTGGGTTCAGAAGAAGCAAAAGGAAAGGTCATTTCATGGAATACCACATCTCTTGAAATAAACACATCTTTAGAGTTGAGATCTTGTAGGATATATCCTTTGGTGGTGTAGGACAAACCCAAAAACACTCATCTCCTAGCCCTGGCTCTAAATTTATCTTTCTGTGGGCATGTATTGGTTGCAAAGCAAAGGCACACAAACACCTTCAAAAGGTTATAGTTGGGAATGGTTTGGCATAAAATTTGATGAGGAGAGATATGGTTCAGAAGGGTGAAGGGTAATATTTATGAGGTAGGCAGCATATTGTAGACAGAAGCCCCAATATTCAATTGGCATATTCGCTTGAAACCTAAGGGCCCTCGCTACTGCAAGCAAGTGTTGGTGTTTTCTTTCAACTATTCCGTTTTGCTGAGGAGTATGTACACAAGAGGTTTGATGCAGTATGCCCTTCTCAGAATAGAAATCATTCATGTCAAATTCTTTTCCATTGTCAGTCCTTATTGTTTGCACAAAAGCATTGAAATGTACTGAAATAAACTCACAAAAGCTTTGAACAACCCTTCTGGTCTCACTCTTATTCTTTATAAGGTACACCCAGACATACCTACTACAATAATCAACTATAGTAACAAAGTACTGCTGACCATACATTGTTGGGTACCTGTATGATCCTCATATGTCAATATGAAGAAGAGAAAACACAGATTTAGAAATAGAAGAAGACACAGGGAATGGGAGACGTTTCTGTTTTGCCAAGGGACAGACAATACAGGAAGGGATATCAGATGGCATACACACTTGAGGATTCAGTTTAGCTATTTCTTTCATTCTAGCTGGTCCCATATGACCAAGTCTATTGTGCCACAGCACAGCATCAGACACACTAGCAGCTAGAATTCTTGGTTTTTTGCTGACAAAGGGCCTAAATGACCCTTGAAGATGATATAGCACGTGCATCTTTCTAACTAAACCAATCATCCTTCGGGCCCTTTTTTCCTGAATAACACAAGCATCAGAATCAAAAAGAGCAGTGAGATTTCGAGATAAAGTCAGTTTTCTGAGAAATAGGAGGTTCAAAGAAAAAGATGGAATATAGAAAACATCAGCAAGGGTTAAATCATCAGTGACCTTAACTGTCCCGACGCAGTTGACTTCAGCCTTATGATTGTTTGGTAATTTTACAAAGATGGATGAAACTGGTTTATACGAAGTAAAGAGATGTAGATATGAGCAGATATGATCCGTAGCTCCAGAGTCTAAGATCCATACATTAGAATTTTCACATGATGCATTACCAAAATCCTTACCAGATGCAGGGGTGGCTAGAGCAGACATTACAGCATGTTGTGCATTGTTACTCTCTCCTCCTGCTATACTATCCCTGGTTCCTCCTTCTTGACGTTCTCTCAGCAGATTCATCAATTGAGATTATCGTTCATGTGTCAGATATGGAGGCTGTGGTTGCATCATTTGATCACCACTGTCAAAGCCTCCTGAGCTTTCTCCTTCCTGCAAACTTTCTTGCAACAATTCGTCAGAACATCCAAATACATGATTGACATTACCTTTGGGCTTATATCCAGGCGGATACCCATGCTTTTTGTAGCATCTATCAACGGTGTGACCTAGCATATGACAATGAGTGCACATGGGAGTCTTAGATTTATTGTAATTTGACTTCAGACCATTGTTTTCGTATCCCCTGCCTGCTGGTCTCCAGTTGGGGAACGAATTTGCATTGTATCCATGGGAGCTCGATGGTCTCCCTCCAGAATCACTGAACCTTCGTATACCTCCCACACTCATTACAGCAGACGAATTGTTAGTGAACTACTTGTGACTATTAGTGTAAACAAGTTTCCTTTCCATCTTACCAGCCATAGACAATACAGTTTTGAGGTCTTACAGAGGAGTGGTTAACAACACTTGAGATTTAACTGCTTCATATTCATCATTCAATCCTTTCAGAAATTTTATTACACAATCATCTTCTATAAACTTCCTCACTTGGCTAGTTACATTACATGCACATCTACCACACACACATTTTGGAATGGTCTCAGAACCAGAATTTCCTCCCACAGAACTTTCAGCTTCGTGTAATATTCAGTAACCGAAGAATTATCTTGTTTAACTACATAGAATTCTTCTTGTAGATTTGATAGTCTAAATGCATCAGCATAATCATATCTAAATTTTAGATCATTCCAAATGTCTAGCGCATAATCTAACCAAACTATGCTTTGCGCAATTGATGGAATGACTGAATTTAAAATCCACGAAGCTACCATATTATTGGCTTTCGTCCAGACAACGTACCTTCTGTCTCCTTCAGCAGGTTGAGCAATAGATCCATCAATAAAGCCTACCTTGTTCTTCGATTCAAGCGCTCTCCTAAAGCTCCTACTCCAACCATGATAGTTATGTTCATCAAGTAATGGTTGAACCAATACTAGTGATGGACTATCACTTGGATATATATACAAAGGATCTTCGGTTGGATCAGTGATTACACCTTGATGATTGTTGTGGCTGCTTTCACCATAACAGCCGTTGTTTCGAGCATTTGGCGCTAGAGAATTATTCGACGCCATAAACGTACCAAAATTCATATATCAATCAAAATTAAGCTCTGATACCATGTTAAATTTGTAAAAATGGCAACAAAATTGAAAGAAACAATTCAATTTCAGAAAGGAAAAATCAAAGGAAGAGAGAATTTTGATATTGAAGGGAGGAATCTCGTATACAAACTTTTTCATCTGCTAACCGCAACTACAACTGCCCCTTTTTATTCTATTTACAAAAAACGTAAAATTACAACATTTGCCCTCAACCGTTTTTCCTTCTAATGTATCATTAAGGGCGTTCTTGTCATTTTGTCCCATTCAAACAGTTTCCCGCTACAGCGTTCATCTTCTTCCTTGGAGCATCAGGTGTCCTCCGACTGCTTTCTTCTTCAGCTACCTTTGCCCCCTCATCATAACCGCTCATCTGATCCACAACTGCCAGCTGCTTCAACTTCTTAATCTCCTTAATTGCTGATTGCTGACTTGACTCTTTCTTGCCACGTGCCTTGTTCTTCTAAGTCACATTTTATTCTTCTATTCCTCCTCTTCATTTCCTTCAACTTCAACAGTATATGAGCCCAAAGCAGAGCAGTATTCGTTGTTTAACGGAGTTCCTTACACAAGATCATTTTTGCAACCTTGCTTATGTTAGAATATACTCTTTCCTTTGTTAAGAGATATCATGTAATTAGTAAAGATTGTAATTACGGTAAAATAGGAATTGTCCCAAATCAGGGATCATTGATTGATTGTAATTAGTTGTACTTGCCATAGAAACACAAGGCATGAGGTGTATAAGCATAGGATAATATGTATAGTGGAAATCAATGAAAAATACGTTTTTTTCCTCTCAAACAGCTTAAAGTGTTTTCAGAGAAAGAAGGAGATTATATTCTTAGATAAATCCATATAAGAATGAGGAGAAATTATTCAGGCTTAAGATTTTTAACTCAGAAATGTTTATTCACAGGATATTATGAGGCCTCATAAATCCAATCCAATTCCTTATTTATTTATCCTCACTTACGTGTACTTTTTGTAAGGTTGTGTTCATGATATAATGGGTATATTATTTACAATTAAATTCTAATTGGTTATTTACGAAGAGTTAGTTTGAAAGGTTATGTTTTGAAGTCTAAGAAACATAATTATTCATTAAAGGGACATGTCTATTTATCAAGGGGTGCTATTTCAAATGTTATGATAGACGTACCTTTTGACTGCCTATAAATATGGATAAATGTTCTCTCTTCACACTGCCATCGTCATTACTTATCCATCAAAATAGACATTAAAGAAAGTGTTTGTAGAGAGAAATCTACATTCAAGAGTAGAGTCCTATACATCAAAGTTGAAGGTTCTGTTCATCAAAAACGCTTCTGCACATCAAACCATGGATAAAGGTACGTTTCCGTTAAATATCATCTCATAAATATTGTACAATGATCGTGTATGTAAATACATAGATTTTTTAATCCTAGAAAAAAGTTATCGCTTATCCTTTTACACTGGGGTAACCTCCTCTTGTAGGGATAGCATTTTTTTTCTTTGCTTTAGTTCCAGTGTTTTTGGTTACAATTTTAGGACCTTGGTCAGAGGAGGCATTACTATCCTCTGATGTTTCCTTAGGTGGTGGTTGCCTTGTCTGCCACACCCTTCGTCCATTGGCTGGGTCTTGTGTTTCCTAATCTTTGGGTATTTGAATATCCGCTATATAGAGTTAATTTTATTTGGGTCTTCAGGTGTAGCTTTGTTAGAGTGATCGTCAATAAACACCTCCCACCTAAAGATTTTGAGCCTGAATAATTTTTCTAGATTCTCATAAATCCAATTCACCGTCCCGTTAAACTTAGGTTTGATGTTGTACACAACAACAACAGAGTTACTCCATTGTCTTAGAGACTCCGGTCTATGACAGGCTATGAAGGTCGGATGTACTCAACCATACCTATGTGTTAGTATTTGATGTTGTAAAAGTTTAGGATAATTACCTTTACATATTTTGTGTTTAAACATAATTATTTTCCGACCTACTCTGATTTACCATTGGACTTTTACACTTTATGCGTTTTCTAATTAAACTTACAATAAGTGTTGTCAGTCAAAATTGAGGAAAATTATCGCTGTGTTTGTTCTTTCATTTTTTTTTCTTCTTTATTTCGCACTCTGCACACATTCTAATAAAGTTTTATTGTTTTTATTTTTTTTTCACTTTTTACCATAGAAAAACAACTTTTGTACAAATTAATAACATTATTTTTAAAAATCAATTATCTCATATTAAAAATTAAGTTACAAAAATTAAGCCATATGAAGTTGAAAGCAACACCGGTAAAGGTAATTTTGTTTCAAGACAGAGCATATAAAAACTTTTATCTTAAAAAATTTTCTTACAAAATTACCAAGGGAACGTATTCTTGTTCCTTCTCAGCTCCTTCTCCTGTCTTCTCCCACTCTTGAACCCACGACTAGAATCCCCCAATAGCCTACAGTTATACCACAACCCACTCTCGCCTGTCAAGAGCAATCTTTGGAGGAGTTATTCGATTGGTAAATTCTTTTGAAGATCCTTGGAGTCTCGAGCATAGATCATCCTCATCTGTCATTAAGAGTATCATCTTCAATCAAAAGGTAGGGGTTTAATGCTTTGCTCTACCAAAATAAAAGGGCTATGGTAATCAGACGGTAAATAAGACGATTGGATCACTATATCTGGACGTTAAACTGCCAATAGGTAATGCGTTATGAACAAAACTTGTTTGAATCAGAACTACCAATTTGCTAGTGCCGTTCTTGCTTAGTCTTGATGAATAATTGCATTGGGTAAAAGTTGAATATTTTATGAAAATTCAGATGACTTCTTTATGAAGTTTGGAGGAAAACATTGTTTGATTCATAAGTAATCCAGAACCTTTTAATTAAAACTTCAAGTAAAGTACATCAGAGTTGATTTTTGACTGGATGGAATACTGCACTGGTCATCTACTTGAATGAAATGCACGTTTTGTGTTTATGTTGATTGCATTCCTGGACAATTAGCGTAGATGTATAAGGATTAAATGATAAAATGGCTAAAATTCCTATTTGGAATGTTGGAGAATCCGTTAGTCAGTGGGATTGGTATCATATACTGGAAAACTGTTGCTGCTTTAGAAGGCCAAAGGCAATGCTTTTCTTCTGCCAAATTGCTTGATGATTTCCATCCCTGCTAAACGAAGGAGAAAGAAGAAATTGGAATAGGATCTTGTATATACTTGCTGGTAAGATGAATTATTTATGTGTTTGCCTGTTATCTTGTGTGGCAACCATTTTGGCGAACTTGTATGAGATTGAACCACAACCTGGTTTGTCGTTACCAAATTGGACATCATAGGCGACGTAATTAAGTGTGGTAACACTTTACATAAAATTACACCTGGGGTTTGTGAATTTGGAGTGTTAGCATCAGTTCTTTGAACATTTTGAAGGTCTTATGTGCATTATGTAAGCTTCGAATCTTGTTTATATTGCTACTTCATAATACAAGAAGCGGAATCAATTCAGTAAGTCACTTCAAAATATGATGGAATAAAGCAAAATGACTCACTAAATTGGATGCGCTTCTTATATTGTGAAGTAGTAGCCGATAGACACAACTTCATGCAATTTCACTATGGGTCATCCGGAAACAGCTTCAATGTTTTTCCAACACATGGGTAAGGTTGAATACACGCAACTCCCCTTATCCAGCTATAGACGGGAGGCTCTAAGGCAATGGGGTAGTGGTGTTGTTGTTAATGAATATTTTTAATAAATAGAATGAATAAAATACCAGAGAAATAATTGATCTATATAGCCGACCCCACATAGTGGAAAAAATGATTGGGTGTTGTTGCTTATGAATATTTTTTAATGATAGGAACTCATATAATGACTATGAGCAATACAGAAATAAGTCTGAGGAGGTTATTGGCAGCTGCGCCGCAACAGAAGAATCAAGCCAAGCTCGTACATGTATGTCACTGTAGTATCTATGTGTTTCTGCCATAGTGCATTTTGTGGTTTCTGGTTAATGAGCTGTTTCTTCAAGGGATTGTCTGTTTATATCCTTCAGAATTAAACCCTCTTCTTATGCTTGGTTCATTTATTGGTCTTAGTATGTTGCCACATTAAGGGAACAATTGGAGCATCTGGCTGAAGAAAAGACACCTGCAGGATTACCAAGGTGTGTCCTTATATTCCCTTATTAAAGTGCGAATATTTCTAATAATGATTTTGTGTACTGAATTATCACACATTCAAATAGTTTCTCATTCAGGGAACCTCTTTACAGTTTTACATATAACAAGTAAGATTTCTACTGTTCCCAAACATCACATGCGTATGGCAATCTTTAATTGTAACTGCCTGGCAATCGGCTTGGTTAATCAAAAGATGAGGGAATGTTATTCCCTTAAGTTGTTCAAAACTATAGTGACACTGTGCAACCTTTCCCAAATGCTGAATGATCTGCTTCTTAATTTTGTCATTTGAAAGTGGCAGTTTCATGCCGCACAATTATGTAAAATGTGTACCCTATCATGCATATGCTAATGTAGTTATAAAAAAAAATGTAGTTCAAGCGGGTCTTGTCAAAGAATCACGAGGTCGCATATCAGTTCTGAAGTTTCTCTTTGATTTGGCCTGCGTTGCGACAACTCTTCCATGACATGTGTCCCTCTTTGTATTTAGAAAAAAATGGGGTTTTCAAATTCAGCTCCATAAGCGAATATGTATGTGAACTTGCAGTGTGAAATTTATGGAGCTCCGTGGTTATGATTTTATTTAGGTTCATCAAAGAATAGTTCTTTAGTAGCTGATATTAGAAAGGGAAAAATGCTCAAGGTTTTGAAGTTACCAGTCCTCGCCCTACCCCCCACCCAAATTGTAGAGTTTCAAAGGCGATGCTGAATGAGTATTCAGGAAAAATTGAAGCTATTGCTGCTACATTTGCTACTAATGAGGTGAGCATACTCTTTACCCTTCTGATATGGCATAAGCTTGATTTTTTTTTTATCAATTAATGAGTGTAGGAAAATATAGTTTGGCATTGTCTTAATTGGGTAGAGTGGTCCTAGAATCCAGAAAGCAGGAAATCAGCAAATTTACAAATATCCGGGTCTTACAGTTTTGTTTATTTTGTTCTGGCTTATTGCTCCCATTTCATGATATGTAATGTAGTAAAGGAGAAGAGAAGTACGATACGTCTATAAGCCTTTTTTCACTATGTGGAGTCGACTATATGGATCAATCATTTTTCTTCTATTTTATTTATTTGGGAGAAGAGAAAGACGATGATATAATGAAAATCTTAGTAGTCATATCCTACTGATTGGATGTGTGGTTGAAGTATTAGCACGTGAACGATGGAAGATCTGTTAAATGGGTAAGCATGCACATATTGGTTAATCGAGCAACTGAAAAATGTCCATCTACACGAGCACGGAGACAAACTGTATTTTTAATTTATTATTACATCAATCAGAACATAGCAGTTGTTGGTTCCCTTGTTAGCGGAGGATTTTATCCTAAATTAGTATTTTCAGGGCGTGGGTTAGTTACTTCTGTTTGGGTAAAGTACTTATGCTTTACTGTGCTGCAGTCAAATAGTGAAGGAAATGAAGAGCTCTCTGTTGCGGCTCCCATAAATCATACTCCCACAGAAGCCGGAGAAAGCAGTCTCCCTAGTGGAAGTTTGCGGAGGAGAATTGTGTAAGCTTGTTATTACACCTCTTTTATGCTCCTGGCAGGTTGCTCTTTTCTTGACTGTTTTCCCCCTTTTCCTAATAAATGTATATATTATTAGGAATAGTTCTCAATCAACTAGTGAAGATCGATTTCGTGATGATAATGAAGCTGATAAATCAAATCCTGTCAAGTTGGATGTTGTTGCGCAGTCACATATTCAAAAGCACAGGTATACCTTTTGTGTTAATGCATTCTTCTTGGTATTCATTCTGTGTAGAGTAGATAGATTTGAAATAAACAGTGAGAATTGGATGCCATTGTTTTCCGTTTTCTATTATAATTTTCTTCAAATCCATTTCATACCTCAATCTACTACAGCATTCCAAAAATGTTTGTAGTTGTTTCCTGTGAAACGGAGATCCGATTTTCTATATATTACAACAGATAAGATGTACGATCAATTTAGTTGTCAGAGCTCATCTTCTTGACATGTCATTCAATCTATGGATTCCCTGGTTTTGGTCAAGGAAAATTCGTAGTGCCATTATCATGGCTCATTTTAGTAATTACTATGCCTACTTGCTATTGTTACACGGGCTCTTGAGCTTGTGGGAGTTGCTAGTAAAAGCCATTTGGATTCATTACCTTTCGGACGCTTGATTGCCCGTTCGATTCTGCTGTGAAAGTCAGGTGGTTAAGTTCACGACCTTGTTCTCAGTAAGAATAATTTCAAAACTTCCCAAAAAAGGGGAGATGTTTTCATAATAAGGAAACCGGAAAATCTCAGGCATTGCTGCACATAATGTGCCTGTATTGATCTTAGGGAAAATGTAAACTATGCTCTTAAGCTTGTGGGAGTTGCTAGTAAAAGCCATTTGGATTCATTACCTTCCAGACAATTGATTGCCTGTTTGATTCTGCTGTGAAAGTCATGTGGTTAAGTCCACGACCTTGTTCTCAGTAAGAATAATTTCACAACTTCCCCAAAAAGGGGAGATGTTTTCATAATAAGGAAACCGGAAAATCTCAGGCATTGCTGCACATAATGTGCCTGTATTGATCTTAGTGAAAATGTAAACTATGCTCTTGAGCTTGTGGGAGTTGCTAGTAAAAGCCATTTGGATTCATTACCTTGCGGACGCTTGATTGCCTGTTCGATTCTGCTGTGAAAGTCAGGTGGTTAAGTTCACGAGCTTGTTATCAATAAGAATAATTTGACAACTTCCCAAAAAAGGGGAGATGTTTTCATAATAAGGAAGCCGGAAAATCTCAGGCATTGCTGCACATAATGTGCCTGTATTGATCTTATGAAAATGTAAATTATGCTCCTGTTTCTGTTTGTTCACAGGAAGCTTCAAGAAGATCTAACAGATGAAATGGTTGGTTTGGCACGACAACTTAAAGAGGGTAGTCTGCTGATGAGTCAATCCATCAAAAGCACTGAGAAGGTAAATTATTGGGGGACATTGTTCACAAGCATATTTCTGGTGTGGATTTTCATCTGTACTTCTTTGGACCCTACATTTTTTCCCCTTCGTTTCTGCTATCGTTTGATGCCTCTTTGTAAAATGGTACCTCACTAGAAACGTCCCTTTTACGATCTCCGCATGCAGATGTGCTTACTGTAAACATCATATTTATGTTTACCTGTTTACTGTTTGAATCTTTTGATGCAAAATTATGTCCAGTACCTCAAGTGAGTACCTGTTTACTGTTTGAATGCAGCTTCTCGATTCCACCGAGAAAGCAGTTGAACATAGTTTGGGTAGCACTGGGCACGCTAGTACCCGGGCAATGGAGATTTACTCGCAGAGTACAAAGACAACATGTTTTCAGTGGCTTGTGATCTTAGTCATGACGATGATCTTCATCATGGTTGTCTTGCTCATTCGGATTACCTAAATGGGATGCAACTTCTCATTCCAAGGTCTCTACTTGTGCTCATAATCATTCAATTTTGATTTTGCAATGCCGTTTTTCTTTTGTTTGTCCTTTTCTTTTAATTGCATGTTTGTAGTTCTAGTTTCCATTTCCAATGGATTCAAAGACACACACTTTTTTGTGATTTTAGAATATGATGGAATAAAACAAAATGATTTACTAAATTGATTGCGCTTCTTATATTATGAAGTAGCAATTGATCTACACAACTTGACGCAATTTTCATTATGGGTCATCAGAAAACAATCTCTCTGTGTTTCTAACACATGAATATGGTTGCGTACATCCGACTCTCTATACCCCGCCATAAACGGGAGCTTCTAAAGCAATGTGGTAATATTGTTGTTGTTGTTGCTGCATGTTTGTAGTTCTCTCACATGGGATTTAAGAATTGTATAAGTATAATACGTATACTCCCAATCTATAATCTAATCTAATCTAAAGTTATTGAATGCACATGGTGAAATCTCAACTTTTCATGTGCATATGGTGTAACTGGATCATACTTTATTTAGAATTCACCGGCTATGTGCCAATTACTTTAATAGTTTATAAACCTAAACGATAGATCCAGTACGAGCTAAGCCAACTTCCTACGTGCACAATTCCGCTGGTTGTATAGAAGTATACTTAATAAAAATTTCCTCATTGGCAGACTTGCGTATCTACTAATAGAGTGTACTAGTTAATTAACCTTTTTGGAGTCTGTAGTACATCGAATGTAATACTTGGAACGAACAAAACCTTATAAAGATCCCATTATTTTTGTAGAATTTATAAATGAACAATTAAATAATAGAGTTTTATTTCGGAAAGGAATGAATAGGGAAGTCAATTACGTTTAGCTAATAGAGTGGTTCTAGTGACCAAAACTCTTTTAGGTTGTATTGTAACATCTAGTTTTAGGTGAATTTAATGCTCATTCTTATTTTTTTCCATGTTTAATTTGATATACGAGGGTTATGAGCATTTTGGTGTGTAATTCAATTTTGTTCCTTTTTTCCCCTCTGAATTTGTGGGTTGAGTCTGTGATTGGTATTTAATTCATGGCCATTATAGAGTTGATAACAATTTTACTATCTTATATAATTTGTAAGATAGTAAAATTATTAACACACTAGCACAACATATATTTATTATTATGTCATTTATATATGTACATATAGAGCAGGGGGTCTCACTGGAAGCAGACTCTCTATCCCTTAGGATAGAGATATTGTCTGCCTACCACTTACCCTCTCCTCAGACCCTAACGATAGCTTTTGCCGTTGTTGGGATATACTGGGTCCGGATGATGATGATATAATTTGTAGCCGATTGGATAAGACATTGTTAGTATATTGACATCTCATTGAGTATGTATTACTTGCTTACCTTCAGGGTATTAATGTTTGCGACCTTTGATCAATCTCTGATAGTCATGTCCACATTTTCTACACTGATTTGTCATGTTCAAAATTATTTTTTTGTAAGATTATTATATTAGGAACTTATAAGTAACTGATTTGTTATCTTAGACTAATTTTATGTACTTATTTGAATTCGGAGAAGTATTCAACCAAGTAACTAACACCTATACTAGCAAATATTATTTTTTTTAAGTAAAATTTCATAGATAGGCCAAAACGGCTGGTGTGTAAAAATATGTTGCATTCGATGGCAACAAGTGCTTACCCAGAACCAAAAACCAAAAAAATAGGAGGCTTACAAGATGGTAACCTTTAAATAGTGCCAACCTTTACAAAATTTACCTTCAAAGGCGATACTATTACGAATTGAGTAACACAATGGTAACATATACAATTTACAACTCAAAGGTACACAGCCATCCAAATTCTAAGTGACAGCAATATCCACAGAGGATGAGAATCTAGGTGAGAGAACATAGCCATCCAGATGTCTGTATGCAAAAATATCTGCCCTCATTTAGCGTCCGAAGTTTTCAGCAACAAAGAGGCAGCGAAATTGAATCAAAACAGCAGGCAGCACGCGCTGGATCGTAAGAAGTCCAGATTCCCGAGTGTGAATCCCTTGTCTTTCCGGTGTTTTAAGCAACTGGATTGAGTCCACCTGAGGAAGATCTTGCTGGAGCTTGATGAGGGTGTATGAGGATCAACTTGAGAAAGAATCTGCAGAGCAGAGTAAAAGGAGAAGCAGTAGTTTTGGAACAATTTGCAAATGAAAGTTTAGTAACCCGCTATATAAAACAGAATAAATTATGGAGAGAAGGCCTAGGGACTCTGCTAATTCCCAATTTCTATAAGATTTTCTAATCGTGCTCCAAGCAAAGGCACTAAACTGGATATTTTGCAAGATCTCCATACAAATAGTTTGGGTGTCTTTCTTGACTTCTTTGTGCAACCTTTGGTTTCTTTCCCGTCAGATTGTGTAAACCACTATAGTTAAACCAAGTCCTTTTGGAACTTTGATTTCCAGTAATTCAGTTGAGTTTAGTAAGGGTATTTAACCATACATTTGTAGAATAGGGACAATTGAAGAACATATGATTATGATCTTCATGGTGATTTCCACATAGTAGACAAGTGCTGGAATAAACCAGGCCCCATTGATCCAGTTTTCCAGAGTGGGTAGCCTCTCCCAGAATGCCATCCAGAGGATGAGAGTAAACCTAGGGAGATGGAACCTACGACAGACAAGTTTGGACCAAGGGGAGGTAGGGAAGGATGGAATATTCACTTTGGTTGCACTGCTGATAGTAAATTGATGTGATGGGGACCATTTCCAGCAGTCCTCACTATCCATGAGTCGAATTTTTAGGCAAGCATTACAGAAGCTAATAACCTGGGAGTCCCAACCTCGACCATAGGGGAGGCTCAATTGACCCCTACAGTAAATGAGATATCAGGACGAGTATGTGCTAAATATATCAGCTTCCCGATTAGTCGTTAGTATTTTCCGCGGTCTGCACTAGGTTTTCCTTCTTCAAATTCTAACTTCTGATTTACCAACATCGGAGCTCCAACAGGTTTATAGTCTAGCATACCAACCTCTTCAATGTCCAGAACATACTTCTATTGAGAGATGAAGATCCCCTGTTTGGAATGTTTTACCTCAATTCCCAAAAAACATCTTAGGTCTCCAAGATCCTTCATCTCAAATTTGAGAACAAATGTTGCTTCAATATTGCCATTTCCTCCGTGTCATCTCCTGTAATAATCATATCATGTACATAAATCATAAGACACGTCACATGAGATCCATTTTTCTTGATGAATAGCGTGTGGTCCGCATTACTTTGTCTATAGTTTTGTTTCTTCATGAGCACAGTGAACCTCCCAAACCATGTCCTGTGAGATATTTTTAGTCTATACAAAGAACGTTTCAATCGGCATACCTCATTTTCTGTAAACTCATTTATAAACCCAGGGGATGCACTCATATATACCTCCTCTTTTAGTTCTCCATGAAGAAATGCATTCTTTACATCGTACTGATGAAGGGGTCAAGACTTAGTGGCTGCTACTGAGAAGAGCACCCTGATTGTGTCAAGTTTTGTCACTGGTTAAAAGGTCTCTGTGTAATCAATACCGTAAGTCTAAGTATATCCTCTGGCGGCCAACCTTGCTTATACCTCTCGGTACTTCCATCGGCCTTGTACTTGATCGTATATATCTACCGGCAACCTACTGGATGTTTTCCACTTGGAAGTAGAACCTTATCATAGGTGTTATTCTTGTGTAATACCTTCATCTCTTCTTTCATTGCCGCACACCATTCGGGGTGACTCATTGCTTCCTCGACTGTTCCCGAAGACAGAAACCCTTTCGCACCCGTGACTGGATACAATGTTCCTTTTGATATCTTACTTGGAGAGTACCTTACTGGAGGTTTTCCTTTGTTCTGTCGTGGTGGTAGCACACTGCCGTGGTCTGTTGAAACGTCATCGTTACCTGAGTAGTTTCACACATAACGGGGTATGGACTGTGAAGACTATCATGAATAGCGACCAAACTAGGGGAGGATAATGAAGTAGATGGGGGCACAATAGGTGAGGTTACCTGATTATGCAGTATCTGCCTGAAGGAAATCACTGGTTGGTTTGGAAGGAGGAACTATATCTTCGCCAGGTAAGGCACAGTCGACACCACCTACTTGCTGTGTTGGGACTGTCTCTGGCTGATTAGGGTTATCGAGCTAGTCGTAGGTCTCGCCATTTGCCCCTGAGACCAAGAGTGGACAGAATAGAAATACTCATGTTCAAGAAAGGTGCAATCCATGATAATATAGATGCGACGGGTGCGAAGACTATAACACATGTATCCTTTTTGAGACAGGGCATAGCCCACGAACACGCACTTATCTGTGCACACATCTAATTTTGTGCGTTGAGAAGACAAGATGTGAACAAATACCGTGCAACCAAAAATTTTGGGTGTTAGTGTAAGAACAGAGGGTACCTCGGTACAGGAAGCAAGTACAGACAAAGGGGTATGATGACCCAGAATTTTTGTAGGTAAGCGGTTAATAAGATACGCAGAAGCAGCAACAACTTCGGGCCAAAAAAATTTTGTAGCATGAGACTCAAGCATCATTGCTCATGTCATTTCGAGGAGGATGCGATTTTTTCGTTCTGCCACACCATTCTGTTCAGGTGTGTGTGAACAAGATGTCTGATGTATATTACCGTGGTCTCGAAAGACATTCTGTAAAACACTGTTAATGTACTCTCCGCCATTGTCTGAGTGGAGGAGTTGTTTCTTTGTGTGACACTGAGTATGAATCATATGATAAAACTGAACAAATTGTGAATAAATGTAAGACTTATTTTTAAGAAAGTAAATCCATGTCATTTGTGAAAAATCGTATACAAAAGTAACAAAATACTAAAACCCAAGAGTTGTAGAATGTGGAGAGGGGCCCCACACATCAGAGTGTATTAAACTGAACAAAGTTTTAACCCTGGGTGTTATTAGGTTTATATGTGGAGCAATGATGTTTAGCACGAAAACATGTGTCACAGGATAAAGTAATTCCAGAATGAGACAAAGAATGAAATGATAATTTCATGTAACTTAACGAGGGATGACCAAGTTGACGGTGCCATAACCATAGTCTTTATTGAGCAGTTGCGGTGGCAAGATTAGACCGGTCCTGTTGCACCATATCTGTCACGTAGTACAGTCCTCCCTTCTCAATGCCACGCCCAATGATCACCCTCAAGCGAATATCCTGTAATAGGCAGAAAGTAGGATACATAAGTACCGCACAATGTAATTCACGTGTAATTTGACTGATAGACAGTAATTTCGACAAAAGTCTATGTACATAAAGACAATTATGTAAATATAGATTAGGATTGACCGAAATTGTACCACCTCCGACCAGTATAAGGGCTCTACTGGCAGTTTCGATATGGGTCTTGGTCGAGTATGTCCATTTTTTAAAGTCAAGAGGATCATTGGTCATAGTGTCAGTCACACCATTGTCAAGGATCCAAGCACAGTCGGTTGAGGTAGTGGAAAAGACACAAGCTTTTTGTGAGGGTACCATATAGCGTTGACTAGGGTTATGAGGATCTTGATGGGGTAATTTTGATAATTTATGGAAGATTTAGGACTATCTGGTAATAATTTATAAACTAGTAGGGTAAATTGTCCTTTTTTTATTTTTGGGTATTGAATCCACAGAGTGTGAAACACAGTGGGTAATTAGTGTAATTTCAGCAGGGGCATTTTGGAATACACGACATAAGTGGGTTAAGGTTAAAAACCTCAACCCTATTACCTCCCCCTTCGTCATTTCCAATAGTAGCCGCTGTTGTTTCCACTCCTCCTTCTCTGTCGCTAGAAATGACTGTTGCACCTACTGCTCGTGACCCCTCGGTTTGCTTCCTCTTTCCCTCATACCACTCTGGATATCTAATAATCTTGAAGCAATTTTCTTTATGGCTACATATCAGCCTATCCTTGTCTTCCACGCACCGCGAGCTTTCAGAGCGTGAGGCTCCCTGTCCTCCACGGCCTCTCCCATGCATTGTTCCTCGTCCTTGTATTGGTCTGGAGTCACGGCCTCTAGCAGCCAAGGTATGTGTTGCCAGGCCGTGACCTACTCCTCTCTGTGATGAGAAATCCTCTGAGGGAGCTTTCTGCAGCACTGCAGATCTCTCCTCTGCCCTCCTGATTTCTCTGTACGTAGTCTCCAATGTAGGCAATGGGTCTCTTTTAGCAAGTCATTTTTCTCAGTGTTATATTTTTCATCAATTGCGGTAAAAAACTGATATAGTCGAAGTGCCTCCATTTTCCTGTTGTGTATGCTTATATCTGTGGAACATGTCATAGGATTCGGTTCTTGGGCATCTATGGCTGTCCACAGATCTTGTAACCGATTCCAACAGGCTTCAATGCTTCCCCCTCCTTGTCTGATCAAACTGGCTCGCCTGTGAAAATCATAGGCTTTGAGGGAGTCAGTCCCTGAACCATATGTGAGGGCTAAACCATCGCATAATGCTTTTGCAGTGGGATACCTAGTCACGTTGACTACTAATGATGGCTCAATTGTTTGGATTATCCAAGTGAATAATGAATTATCCACTTGTTCCACAAAGGAAATTCTGGTTCTATTAGCTATGGTGGAGGAGGAAAACCCGTGAGGTGATGCCTCCTCCCTCTCCCGATGATTGCCCTTTGCACCAATGGCGCCCAGACTGCGTAATTGTTTCCATTGAGTTTTACTGAAATGGACAAATTCTCTGTAGTTAATGGTACTGGTTGTGATTGTACGAGATTTGTGGGCGGTCTGGCTGGGGTATTCTGTAGGATACTGGCCATTTGGACCATTAAATCTGCAAGGTTTGGTGTTTTAAATTCACGAGATTCTGGATTTGACAAGGTTTTTGTTTTACAGTGAACAGGTAAGGGGAAAAGAACGGTACTCTGCACAAGTCAAGGCTAGGAATTGCTGAGTTTAGGTATGACCGGGAAGGGTATGGCCAGATTCCAGGTAAGGTAAGGGAATGATGAACACTTTCTAAGCCTACACTCAGAAATCTTCAATTCTGGTAAATTGAAATAGGATCAGTCATGCTCTGATACCATGATAACTGTGTAACAGAGGATATGATAACTGTGTAACAAAGGATATAATATAAACTGCACTTCTTGTATTCATTCACACTTCACGTACGTACATATTTCTCTTTTCTTATACACATAGGGACACCCTATATATGGTAAGTAATCAACCCTAATTATGATACACGATATTTGATTACAATGATTGATACACTTAGTTAAGGTAAAAATATTCTTCCCTAAAAAATTCAAGAACAGAAAAGTATGCAAACATTTTAAAAAAATCCTTAACTTCGCAGGTTCTCATGGGAAACAGCAGTACCACAAAAGTCTCAGAAAAAGGTAGTGTAGAGTTAGACTTTACTTCTGGAAAGAAGTTGTTATTAGTCAATGTTCTACATGTACCCGAGATTTCTAAGAATCTCGTTTCTACAAATCTAGTGTGTAAAAATAGATTCAAAATTGTAATGGAAGGGGACAAAATTATAATGTCCAAAAACGGTATCTTTGTCGGCAAGGGTTACTCTTGCGACGGGATGTTTAAGTTAAGCATCAATAAAAATCCTGCAGCTGGTGCTTACTCTGTTGATTCTTTTTTTCTTCATAGAGGCATGATCGACTTGCGCATGTAAGTAGTGCAACCATTAAATTTATGTCTAAGCATGACTTAATTTCTTGTAAAGATGAAAATGAAAGAACATGTGAGATTTGTATACCAAAAAATGACAAAGAAACCATTTCCAAAAGTGGAAAGAAAAATAGAACTCTTAGAACTTGTTCGTTCGGATATTTGTGAATTGAATGGAGTTTTGACCCGATGTAAAAATCGATATTTTATCACTTTCATTGCTGATGCCTCTAGATATACGTATGTATATTTGTTACGGCATAAAGATGAAGCTTTTGACATGTTCAAAGTTTACAAAACGGAAGTTGAAAATCAATCGAAATCGAAAATAAAAGTTTTAAGAAGTGATCACGGTGGTGAATACTTTTCTCTTGAATTTAATCAATTCTGTGAGAAGAATGATATTGTATACCAGAAAAGTGCTCTATATACACCTCAACAAAATGGTTTGGCTGAAAGAAAGAATAGAAGTTTAGTTGACATGCTAAATGTAATGTTAATAAACTCTGTGTTTGCCAAAGAATTTGTGGGACGAAGCCTTATTAACGGCTTGTTACCTTCATAATAGAACTCCCTCTAAGAAATTTAAGGTTTCTCCATATGAAATATAGAAGAAACGAAGACCAAATCTAAGTTATATTAAAGTTTGAGGCTGTCTAGCCTATTATAGAGTTCCAGATCCAAAAAGAACTAAGTTGGGACCTAGAGCTCTCAAATGTATTTTTATTGGATATGCTGAAAACTCTAAGGCATATATGATTTTAAACATAGAATCCAATGTGGTTGTTGAATCTAGGGATATTCAATTTCTTGAGAATAAATTCTTAAAAACAGATTCAAGTCAAGATTCAACAAGTGAAAATTTGAATGAACCAAAAGTTGGAGATTTATCTAATGATCCTTCTGTTGAGAAACCGGGGTTTGAGTGATTTGAAAATGTATGATTTAAATATTACGTGTTGTCGAAATATGTGATTTAAGTGTTGCATGACATGCGTACGTGATAAATATGCTTTATATGTTCATATATATTATTTTAGTACTAACGTGCCATTAAGCATTAAGTCTTACATCACATGGCAAACATTTGTTGTGTCCATACTATTTTCGGATGCCATGTTAAATGAACTAAACTAGTTCGTTTAATGAAGTATTTAAGGAGATGAACTAAACTAGTTCATTAATTGAAGCACTCAAGAAGATGTATTTGGAGACACTTATTTGGCAACAAATTTGAAATTGGAAGTGCTTCTCCACACCACATACACACACAAACAACTGCCTATACATAATATATATATACATATTTTTTATACCGACAAACTATAAATTTTTATCCCGACGTTTCACCGACACACTATAAATATATGACATCATGCTACCATATACACGTCATATTTGTCAATATATACAAGTTCCATATCATACATTACATATCATCAAGTTACCATAATTATATGGACATGTCACGAGTCTATAAACCAAAACTTGCCATATCGAATGACTACCGAACCGTCACCGACATGTCACATACTTACCATATAAAGATGGATAGCCTATACACACTCCAAAAGCTTAAAAATATCATGCACCACATGTGTATATCAGCCCAATGTCATATCATGTTTACACAAATCAATTACCTACAATTTACCTTGATTTGTGGGAAATTCAAATTAAAACTTTTCTAACACATAGCCGTTTTTTATCTCAGCTCTTGTAGCTGAAAATACACTTTATATGATGTATATTATGTGTGATATAACATATTTTACATGTCTAAGATGTTTGAGATTAATTGGAGAAAAATCGCGTAATCAACGAAAGTTGAAAATTCGGATTTCTAAACTTCTACATACATGGACGTTTTTGTTATTGATGTAACATGTATCTACACACTTTTTACACATCTAAGACATATTAGAGTATTCTAGAAAAACAAATTATGGGTTCATTGCAAATTTAACATGTGTGTGAAGATTGTGCATCATTATGTGACAAAATTTACAAAAGCAATTTCAGCACATGGTGCAGATGTTTGACACGCCATTTAAGCCCTCTTGGAGCCTATGTGGAGCTTGTTTGACACTTTAATTAGTGGAGGATAAACCACATGCGATTGGTGATATTGAATAAAGCAAGACACACATGGAAATATTTCAAAATCAAAACAATTGCTGAAGTTTCAACATATGCTTCTTTGGGGCCGATTTTATGTCTTCATTATGCTCCAAATTGTTTCCAAAGTTGAAGAGCAATCACATCTTGATGATTGATAATTGATATGCGTGATTTTGAGCATGTGTTTCAGATTTTTTGATAAAAATCCAGGTCATATTATGAAGTGTCAAGGTAGAAAAATGATGGCATATCATGAAGTGACAACTAGGCAAAGACATATCGTTCGTCCAATCATATTTCGCCAAGTAAGCAAGGGTGTATCACAATGTTATACAAGTCAATCTTCCAAGGTATTCAAGACAAATTTTAAGGAAGTTTTAAGCCATATAGGCGTGCCACACACCTATAAAAGGAGGCAAGATGATTCAAGACAAAGCCAAGCCAAAGTTCATATTCTATCAAGATCAAGCAAGACTATTCTCTTCTTCTCTTATTCTTTTCTCTTGCTCTTAGCCTCAAGCCTATCATATCTTTCATATGCTGTATAGGCTTTGATTACAGGACCCAAATATATCCCATTATTGTACAAGGTTGATCAAGGTGTGATCATACCTTCATTTGCTCGGTGGTGGTATTTCGTTGGCTTTTTTTGTTTGTTCGCTGTAAAAGAGTGGTGTTGGTGTATAACTCCAGTCACCCTTGTGTCAAGGTGTTGTTTATGTTTAGTGAATACTGAAGAAGGTGTCCTCGAAGACTGGAGTAGGTTAATTTAACCGAACCAGTATAAAAATCTCGGTGTTCTTACTTTTAAACACTTTTACTTTCAGTTTATGTTCGTCTGCATCGTTTTCATTGCCACGGTAAAAAGAGCAAACTTTTTCAAAAAGTACCAAACTTTGAAGAAACATAGTCAAAGGTCTTAGCTTTCATTTGAAACAAGTTTCATCGAATTTGGATAAGTCATTCAAACATTCATAGTTCTGAGACTAGTGCAATCTGATTTTCAGATCTACAAAGGTTGAGAACATCAAAGTGGTTGACATACTTGCCAAATGAATTTTGAAAAACTGTTTCAACCTTTTAAAGTATACATCCTAAGGGCCATTTCATAAAATTTTCAGATCATTTAGAGTTGTCAATTAATAGGAATAAATTTTTTATTTTGAGGAACAATTTCTGGCAGATAATTTATTCCGAGGAACAATTTCTGGCAGATTGACACAATCTGAATAAAACCATTTTTTTAAATGGGTTATTTGAATTTTAGTCTGAAATTTTTGTGACATGTTCATAACATCTGAGAGCACATTGTTACCAAATTTCACAATTTTTGGAGGTCTACAATCTGGTCATCTAGTTAATCTAAAATAGGATTTAAAAACAGAATCTGTTTTCAGAAGTGAGTTATTGGGTAATAAAAAGCTTTAAAAACTAATTTTTCCGCACTCACTATTCAACCCCCCTTCTAGTGGTGTTATACAGGCGCTACAAGTGGTCATAGAGTGAGGTTCACTCACAACAAGAAGATTTAACAATCTTTGTGAGATAGCATCCACTGGCCACAAAACTGAGCAAGAAGGTATGTCAAGCCAAAAGCCTCCATCTTTTGATAGTAAGGTAAATTCTAATTCTTATTCTGATTCTGCACCATCTTATCATGATTTGTATGTTCAATATATTGAGTTACATAAGTTTGCTAAGACTCTTGTAAAAGAAAAGGAACACCTAATTGAAGACAAGAAATTGTTAGAATCTTATAACACAAATTTTGTATCTCAATTAAACAATTCAAAAGTAGAGTCGTCTAATTTGATTGTTTCATTGAGATATGAAATTCAATCATTGACATCCGAAAATGTGGTAATGAAATCTGAGATCTCAGATTTGAGATCAAGAAACGAAGATCTATAAAAGACGGTAAAACAGTTAGATAGAGGAACTTGCATGTTAGATCGTCTCATTTCTTCGCAAAAGCATGAAACTGACTAAACCGGATTAGGGTATATTGAAGATAATCAGGTACAAAACAAATCTACAAATTTTGTTTTATCTTCATCTAAGAAACAACATGTATTTAAAACGATCGTAAAGCCTAAGAAGGCGACAATACAATCTAGCGAGCCCCACATTGCGTTTCCTCGCACTACTTCTTTTTCATCACATGGAAAGTATAATTATGTGCCATATAGATATGAAAGAAAGCCATTGATACACTTGCGACATTCATATCATACTAATGCATCTATATCACGAACTATTCATATAAATCGAAATGCATATCAAAACCGAAAATCACATTATGCTCATAATGATGATTTCAGTCATAGGCCAAATAGAAATGCTCTTAACATATATTACATTTCTTCTTGATCTTTCTTCTCACCTTTTGTAAGACCAAGAAAGGTCATCCAAGTTTGGGTACCAAAAGAAACTCTTGCAAAGGGTTGAATCAATAACCCTTAAGGACGCACTAGAAATGCATGATTTCTGTTGATATGTTATAAATTGCTATTTCTTTCCGTTGTTACTAATGCCTTTGATATGATTTAAAAAATAAAGGGGGAGAGAAAAACATGATTTATGGGGAAGAGAGAGATTGATTTAAGGGGGAGCATGAGACGTAATTCAAATTTTGAATTTAAAAATTTATGCATGATTGTAGTGGAACGATTATGGCACATTTAAATCATGAATAGAGCTTATTTTGCAAATCATCAAAAAGGAGAGATTGTTGAGAAACCGATGTTTGAGTGATTTGAAAATGTATGACTTAAATGTTACGTGTCTTCGAAATGCATGATTTAAGTGTTGCAAGACATGCGTACATGATAAATATTCTTTATATGTTCATATATATTATTTTCGTGCTAATGTACCATGAAGCGTTAATATTACATCATATAGCAATCATTTGTTGTGTTTATACTATTTTTAGATGCCATATTAGATGAACTAAACTAGTTCATTTAATGAAGTACTTAAGGAGATGAACTAAACTAGTTCATTAAATGAAGCACTCAAGGAGATATATTTAGAGACACCTATATGGCAACAAATTTTAAATGGAAAGTGCTTCTCCACACCACATATACAGACACACACGGCTGCCTATACATAATATATATATACATATTTTTTTATAACGGCGAACTATATATCTCTATCTCGACGTTTCATCGACACACCATAAACGTACGTCGACATTATGCTACCATATACCCGTCATATTTTTGAATATATACAGGTTCTATATCATACATTGCATGTCATCAAGCTACCACAATTATACCGACATGTCATGAGTCCATAAATCGAAAATTGCCACATCGGATGACTACCGAACCATCACTGACATGTCACATACTTACCATATAAAGATGGAAAGCCAATACACACTCGAAAAGATAAAATTTTCATGCACCACATGTGTATATCAGTCCCAAAGTCATACCATGTTTGCACAAATCAGTTACCTATAATTTACCTTGATTTGTGAGAAATTCAAATTCAAACTTTTCTAACACACGACTGTTTTTTTATCTCAGCTATTGTAGCTGAAAATACACTCTATATGATGTATATTATGTGTGACATAACATATTTTACATTTCTTAGATGTTTGAGATTAATTAGAGAAAAATCACGTAGTCAACGAAAGTCGAAAATTCGGTTTTCTACACTTCTATATACATGGACGTTTTTGTTATTGATGTAACATGTATCGAGACACTTTTTACACATCTAATACAAATTAGAGTATTCTAGAAAAATAAATTAAGAGTCGATTGAAATTTATAATACGTGTGAAGATTGTGCATCATTATGTGACAAAATTTACAAAAGCAATTTCATCACATGGTGCAGATGTTTGATACACCATTTCAGCCCTCTTGGAGCCTAGGTATAGCTTGTTTGACACTTTAATTGATGGATGATAATCCACATGTGATTGGTGACATTGAAGAAGACAAGATACACATGGAAAGATTTCAAAATCAAAACAAACGATGAAGTATCAACACATGTTTCTTTAAGGTCGATTTTATGTCTTCATTATACTCCAAATTGTTTCCAAAATTGAGGGGCAATCACACCTTGATTGATTGATAATTGATATGTGTGATTTTGAGCATGTGTTTATGATTTTTTTGGATAAAAATCCAGGTCATATTATGAAGTGCCATGGTGGAAAATGATGGCCTATCATGAAGTGATAACTAGACAAAGACACATCGTTCGTCCAATCATATTTCGCCAAGTAAGCGAGAGTGTGTCACAATGTTATACAAGGCAATCTTCCAAGGTATTCAAGACAAATTTCAATGAAGTTTTCAGCCATATAGGCGTGCCACACACCTATAAAAGGAGACAAGATGATTCAAGACAAAGCCAAGCCAAAGTTCATGTTCTATCAAGATCAAATAAGACTATTCTCTTCTTCTCTTATTCTTTTCTCTTGCTATTAACCTCAAGCCTATCATATCTTTTATATGCTGTATAGGCTTTGATTATACCACCCAAATATATCCCATTATTGTAAAAGGTTGATCAAGGTGTGATCATACTTTCATTTGTTCGGTGGTGGTAATTTGTTGGTTGTTTTCATTTGTTCGTTGTAAAAGAGTGGTGTTGGTGTATAACTCCATTCACCCCTTGTGTCAAGGTGTTGTTTGTGTTTAGTGAATATCGAAGAATGTGTCCTCGAAGACTAGAGTAGGTTGATTTAACCGAACCAGTATAAAAATCTTGATGTTCTTACTTTTTAACACTTTTACTTTCAGTTTCTGTTTGTCTGCATCATTTTCATAGCCACTGTAAAAAGAGCAAACGTTATTCAAAAATTACCAAACTTTGAAGAAACATATGCAAATGTCTAGCTTTCATTTGAAACAAGTTTCATCGAATTTGGATAAGTCATTCAAACGTTCATAGTTTTGAGACTAGTGCAATCTGATTCTCAAATCTGCAAAGGTTGAAACATCAAAGTGGTTGACATACTCGCCAAAGGAATTTTGAAAAACTGTTTTAACCCTTTAAAGTATACATCCTAAGGGTCATTCCATAACATTTTCAGATCATTTAGAGTTGTCCATTAATAGGAATAAATTTTTTATTTTGAGGAACAGTTTCTGGCAGATTGACACAATCTGAGTAAAAATGTTTTTTCAAGAGGTTACACATTGAATTTTAATCTGAAATTTTTGTGATACATTCATAACATCTGAGAGCATATCGTCACCAAATTTCACAATTTTTGGAGGTTTACAACCTGTCATCTAGTTGATCTAAAATAGGATATGAGAGTAGAATATGTTTTCAGAAGTGAGTTATTGGGTAATAAAAGATTTTGAAAACCAATTTTTCCGCACTCGCTATTCAACCCCCCTTCTAGTGGTGCTGTACAGGTCCTAAACCTTCTAGTGTTGATCAAAATCAAAATTATGCAACTGAGGTCAAGAGAAGTCAATGGGCTAGAAAGTAAAAGCATTTACATCATGGTTTCATTTCTTCACAATTCGTTACTTTCTTAGTTGAAGGTAATGGGACAAAGGCATTTAATCAAATGCCTATTGTACTATGTGTAAGATGATCCTAAATTCTATAAGGAGGCGATGCAATCGAGAGATGCATCATTTTGGAAGGAAGCAATTGATGATGAGATGAATTTGTTATTGTTGAAAAATATGTGGATTCTCACTGATTTACCTCCTAGTGCCAAAGCAAATGGATATAAATGTGTATTTAGAAGAAAATACAATCTGGATGGTTCAATTCAAACTTTAAATGCTAGGTTAGTTGCCAAAGGTTTTAGACAAAGAGAAGGGATAGATTATTTTGATACATTTTCTTTGGTTGCGAGAATAACATCCATTAGAGTGTTGATAGCATTAGCATCCATAAATAATCTATTTATTCATCAAATGCATGTTAAGGCTGCATTTCTCAATGGTGATTTAGACGACGAAGTCTATATGGAAAAAACGGAAGGTTTTGTTCTACCAGATAATGAGCACAAAGTGTGCGAATTGGTAAGGTCATTGTATGAATTGAAACAAGCACCGAAAAATGGCATGAAAAGTTTGACACTACCATTTTAAAGAATGATTTCCGGCATAATAGTGCTGATAAGTGCGTATATTCCAAATTTACAGTCAAATATGGTGCCATTATTTGTTTGTACGTGGATGACATGCTGATTATTAGCACTAATATGGAAGGAGTAAATGAAACTAAGAAGTATTTAACTTCACAATTTCAAATGAAAGATTTGGGTGAGGTAGATACTATCTAAGGGATGAAATTGTCCAAACATAGTGGTGGTTTTGCTCTTTGTCAATTTTGATTATATAAGTAAAGTGTTGAATAAGTTCAATCGCTTGGAGATCAAAGAAGCAAACACACCATTTGATGCCTCATAAAAATTGACCGGACATATCGGTAGAGCGGTAGTACAACTAGAATATGCTAGTGCAATTTGTATTTTAATGTACGCTACATATTACACTAGACCGATTATTGCCTTTGAAGTGTACAAATTATCAAAGTATACTAGTAATCCTAGTATGGACCATTGGAAGGCAATCGAGCAAGTACTTGGGGACTTAAAAAGGGCTATGAATTACGTATTATATTATAATAATTTTTCTTCCGTGTTGGAAGGTTATACTGATGCTAGTTGGATAATTAGTATTGGTGATAACAAATCTACTACGAGTTAGGTGTTTACATTGGGCGGTGGTGTGGTTTCTTGGGCGTCAAAGAAACAAACATGCATAACACACTCCACAATGGAATCCGAATTCATAGCATTAGGATCTGCAGGTAACGAAGCGGAATGACTGAGAAATTTACTATTAGATATAGAGTTGTGCCACAAATGATGCCACCCATTTTTCTAGACAATGATAGCCAAGCAACAATGCATAGAGCTTATAGTAAAATCTCTAACGAAAAATCTAGACATGTTAGCCTTAGGCATGATTATGTAAGTCAATTAATAACAGATGGTGTAATAGTCATTGCATATGTCAGATCCTACAGTAACCTAGTGGATCTATTGACAAAGAGTCTTTCAAAAGACTTGGTACAAAGTATATCTTTAGGGATTTGATTGAGACATATGATATAAGTTCAATTGTGATGAAAATCCAACCTTTCCTAGTATATCACTAGTCAAAGGTTCAATAGGTAATAACAAGTCATAAAGTGAGGGATTAAAGCGCTAACATTAATCTTTTAAAAATCAAACCACACTGTATTGATCTTTAAAGAATTGAAATATTAGTGTTAAAGGAGGCGAGTGTTAAAGCACTCTTAATGAAGGATTAAGAGGAAATATCTTAACCTTCACCTATATGAACATAGGAAGTGGTGCTGCTTCGACAAACAATGATCTCGAAATGTTCATGAATACTAGGGGAAGTACAAGGTCATAAAGTGCGGTTTAAGATGAACTTCTAGGGAGAATGCAGTTTCATGTGTATAATGTTTCCGGTTCTAACATATAGGAATCTGATTCAAGGCTTTAAGCTATCAAGATTTTATTAGAACTTTGAAGTATTATATTAATAAGAGGTTCAAATCGAAAGATACTTCTTAGATGTTGGAATGTCTTAAAATGCTTTACAAACTAAGTGGGGAATTGTCATAATAGTTTGTAAAGGCAATAGGAAGAAGAATTAAGGTGGATTGATGTTTAAATAAGCAAGAATAGTTTGACACATGACATAGATCGATCCATGTCTCAGTAGGATCGATACATGTGGCTTGAAAATGAAGCTGAGTATTCTGTCTGACATAGCTCGATCACATCGATCGATCGATATCACATGGATCGATGACTTTGTTCAATCGATGTACTCTGAGTGAAAAGTTGAAGTACACTGTCCAACATAGATCGAACACTTGGATCGATCGATGTGACTTCGATCTATATATAGATTGATTTAAGTAGTTTGGTTAAAAACTGCAGCACACTGTGAGACATCGATCGATACTTCGATCGATTGATGTGGCTTAGATGAAAAGTTAGAGCTCCCTGTGAGACATCGATCGGTCAATGTGCTCAACAATGTGACTTTTCATCTAAAGTTGCAACTTATGCACCAAGGAACATACTCAATCACTATGCAACGTCTAGAAACGTACGATATTGATGTTCAAGAGCTTATAAAAAAGCTATTGTAACACATTTCAAGATATCCTAAGCACAAGTTCATTCTAGCAATTAAAATTCTACTTCCTGTTCTAAATATTCTCAAGTTTGAAAGTTCATTTGGTTTATTTCCTTATTGCTGAGGATTGAAACTTGTTGGCTGTTGTATCCTAGGAGGAAACTTGCCTATAACGCTACAACAACTATTGAGGGCAAAATATTCATTACGGATAGTGTTTATACACGCCTCAAGCCATCAAACTATTTCTTCATCTACTCTATCTTTGACTCCATTTTCTTAACAGTTATGATGGTGCTGCTGTCCTCCACCATTTTTCAGCCACCGCATCTAAAGATGCAGTTGATCATGTTTGTCGTCGACACCTTCTTGAAGAACCCAAAAAGAAAAACCTTTCCATGGGAATCAAGATCTTAATGGTCTGAATACTCCAAAGTATTAAGGGTATCAATAGGAAAAAAAAAATAAGGTAGCCCATGAAGAACCTGTCAAGGTACAGTTTATTTTATTGAAGATATTGTCTTCACCTTCCATCACAATCAGGAAATGAAGAAAGTCGTGGAAGCTTTCGAATTTTATAAGGAAATTTTGGGCTTGGAGAAACATATTGTTTGATTACTTACAGAGAAATATTAAATAAGACTGATTTTCAGGTATTGTTTTGTATGTTAATTCCTGGAGCTGAACAATCAGCATGAACATTCCACCATTATCCACTGCTCAAAACCCCTCAAACTCTCTCATTTCCCTCTTCTTTACCTAAACTTGAAGCCCCCTGCCATACTCAAGTCTCTATGGAAACATTATTTATCAACCTTATCATCCCTTCCTGCTTCTTCACTATAAACCGAATTTCCTCCAACCTTATGGCTCAGGAATGGGTCATCCGGACATATTATTGTGGACAGTTGACGGATTCTGACGTTGACAAAAGGGTTGGACTTTGTGGGTAGCTGCTACTCACCGTGTCCGTGGTGGACTCTCTTTCCCTAATCTCTGTGACTATAGTGACACTGTTTAAGTTTGAGGGCAGTACAGAAAGAAATAAGTATCTAATTCAAGATAGGTGGTCTAACTTCATTTTGTGTTTTGCGAAAGTGGTTATACAAAACTTACACTTTTATATGTCTATTTTGATATTAAGTTGGATCATGTAGGAGTATATTCTATTAATGAAGTATGTGCTTTAAGCGAAAGTTTATTGATGATATGTGATTTATGAGATGAAAAGTTTTATTTTCTTAAATGATTTATGCTGGTGCCGCATGACTCGTCAAATGATGAAATGATATGTTATATATATGTGGTCTATCAATCTGCGTGAGTTGCTGGAGCATCCAAACATGGAGGGATTAAACCTCATGCCCTCGTCTCATGGTGAGAATCCATGAGTCTTTCTAGAAGGGGGTTTTTTTTAGAAAGAGTAGTCTAGCAAATGATATAAGTCAGGTACTAGCTAAGAAAAATTAAAAGCACTAAATATAATATTTCAAGATGGAAACCTTGAGGCTTTGTTTTATCTTTATTATATGAAAATCATTGTCATTTCAAATCTTGTTTCCGGCATATATGATCCTGCAAAAAGTAGTAGCATTAATTACTGAAAACGTTGTTTTGTTCACATTACTAATCATTTTTGCAAATGAGAAACGCTAAGAGTATAATTACATTGATAAGAATGATGAATGCAGACGGCGAAGGACCTCAGAAGATAGTTCACAAGATTTGATTTATTATTAAATATTTGAACTTTAATGAGTATTTTTGGATTGAGCTCATAACAATCATTATTATTTTAAATATTGGTCTAGTTTATTCCAGTGATGCGATATTTTTTTTGGTCGAGGATTATTTTGGATATTATACTGAATGATATTCAACTATTTTTTATTTGAACTTGTTTATGTAAGTAGGTTGACATAATTATGACGTCATTTGGGAAGCGTATACTTCTTGAGAACGGGTATGGCGGATGTGACACATCGATTATTAGGGCTCGAGCTGTGACATCTTTTATCCTACCTAAGAAGATGATCATCCCTATTTCCTTTTAATTTGCATATGCAATACGTTCTGTTTATATAATGTTAGGTCCGTGACAATCACTCTAGAGGGAAATGAATAGAGTGTTGGACGATTTTGCGTAACTTTCTTGTTTTTGGCTATCTCCAACTCAAATGAAATCCAAAATCAAAGAAAAAATGGGAGATGAGATACAATGAATGAGTACACCGGATATAGAGTGGTTCGAATCGTAAACAATTCTACTCCACTACCACTTTGTTGGCAAAGTGGATTTTCAACAACTACTCTTCTTATTATTCTTAATAAGAACAACCACAAAAATACTTACATTAACAAATTAATATAAGCAACAACAACAACTTCGTGCACAAAACAATTTTGTGCAACTACAACAACTTCAGCTCTAAGAGAGAACAAATTCTTGCTACCTCACAACTTTAACAAAGTTCTCTCAAGAATTTTCTCACAGTGGATTTAAGGAAGTAGTGGTGTTTACACTTTCTCTCTAGTCTAAACACAAGCAAGAGATCAAATATTTAGGTTCCTCTTCTGTTAGATTTAGAATCTCTCAATTTACAACATTGAAGAATGAAGCTTGCAGATGGTGAAAGTATATGAATGCCTCATCTGAGCTTCTTCTATTTATAGGAAGTGTAATCCACATTTTTGGAGCCTCCCCCATGTCTTCAAGTCAATCTTAAGTCTTGACAACTTGAAAATAGTCTTTAGCCAGTCTATGGATTGATTTGATCCTCCAAATCCACCCTAGAGAATCTTAGACATGGATAAATAGTCAAAGAAGCATGTTTACTGTTAGAGAAAAGTCCACAAGAAATTTGAGCAAGATTGGAAAGAAAAAACACCATGAATCTCCCTTGGATTTTTGTTCCAATAGTTATAAAAATCTGCATTATGGATGACATCGATCGATCGATGTGTCTGACTTGAGAGATCGATGTCCTCCAAAGAGGTTCCAGTTTTGAACCTGTCAAACATCTATCGATCGATGACTCTCCCTTAAGAGACTGATGTGACATCGATCGATCGATGCCCCAAAGCTGAGAGATCGATGTCTTCCAGAGAGGTTCCAACTTTGAATCTGTCATACATCTATCAATCGATGTCTCTCTCTTGAGAGACTAATGTGACATCGATCGGTAGATGTCCCAAAGCTGAGAGATCAATGTCCTCCAGAGAGGTTCTAACTTTGAACCTTCACTACATCGATCGATCAATGTCCCCCCAGTTTGAGAGATCGATGTTGGACAGAAAGGTTCCAACCTTAGACCTTCTCAACATAGATCGATCGATGTCTCTCCCTGAGAGACTGATGTATACATAGATCGATCTATGTGAGAGATCGATGTCTCACATTGTGTTTTTCTCATTTTGCTTCAGATTCCAAATGTGAATTTTCTTTTTAACTCACTCAAAACATCTTTTTACATCATCAAAACTTTTCATATCCCAACAAATTATATATCATTGATCCGAGTTTTATAGGGAATACGATAGAGGTCCAATTGGCTTCCGTTAGTGGTCTATGAACCTTTAACTTCTACACTTTATTGCGTTCCAAATGAAAACAAGAATGATCAAATCAGTCGCATAATATTATGGTCGATAATTTTATGTTGTTTTATTCCACGTACATAATACATTACATTACAACAACAACATATACATTACCCCATTGCCTTAGAGCCTCCCGTCTATGGCGGAGTATAGGGGATTCGGATGTATGCAACCATACCCATGTGTTAGCAACACATAGAGGTTGTTTCCCGATGACCCATAATGATGCGTCAAGCTATGTCGATCAAATGATACTTCACAATAAAGAATCACAGCCAATTTAGTGAGTCATCTTGTTGTATTCCATCATATTTCAAAGTTAAGGAAGAGAGTGTCCTTGGCTCCATTGTAATCCAAGCCAATTTAGAAGGCTCCGCTGTAATCCAAGCCAATTTAGAAAGTATCATCAACTGATACTTCACTACATCATATTATCTGATTATATAATCTTATCATATAATGAGAGAAAACATAACACATTACATTAAGAAATTAAAAAGACCAAAAAAGCTCAAACATAAACTAAAGGAAAACGTAACAGATTTACTTACACGAAAATTTATTATCGTCTCACTTACAACACAACTTGAATGTATTATCGTCTCACAGATTTGTCAAAATTCACATCAAACTCAGAATTTGATCATCAAAGCAATCATGATCAAAGTATTGTAACGAATGAACGCAAAGAGAATATGATTTGAATGCTGCGGAAGAAGAAGAATATGGCTCCAAACACACAACTTGAAGAGGAAGAAAAGGAAGGCGCTAGAAAATTTTTTCTTCCGCTCAATCTTTATTTTACAACATCTACATGTATTTATACTAGCTAAAGAAGTGTCTAGAAACAAAATTAGCACGTGAAATAATAGTTTGGCTTGATGCAGCTACTTCTGCAATGTAGCGCTAAGGCTCGCTGCCAGCATATCAAACGAGTCACCCGTGCCATCCTTGCCAGGACCAGCGCACCAAGCGTGCCAAGCACGCCATACATGCCAGGACTAAAGTATCAGGCCTGCCAAGCGTGCCATCCATGCCATACGTACCAAGGCCAAAGTATCAAACCTGCCAATCGTGTCAACCATGCCATACGTGCCAAGACTTGCCAACTACCCAAGGCTTCATGCTATGTCACTGACTGCTTCTCCTTTTTCTCCCCTTTGTCTTCCAATGTCATACCCTGTATCTTCAACACCCCCCCTCAATTCTGACTTCTTGTAAATGTTGCAGACTCCTAATGCTGAAGTCAGAAATTGCAATCTCTGTGAACTTAATGCCTTAGTAAATAGATCAGCCACTTGAAACTCAGTTTTGTCTGGCATTGGCTTAATCACCCCTTCCTGAAACTTGTCTCTAACCACATGACAACCCACTTCTATATGTTTAGTTCTTTCATGAAAAACTGGATTTTCCACTATATATATTGCACTCTTATTGTCACAAAACAACTCCACTGGTTGTCTTTGCTCCACCCCCAGGTCTTTTAACAGATATAATAACCATTGTACTTCACAAGTAGTTGCAGCAAGTGATCTATATTCAGCCTCTGAAGAAGATCTAGACACAGTAGTATGCTTTTTGGCCTTCCAAGATACCAGAGCATCTCTAAAGAACATACAATATCCTGTGACAGATCTTCTGGTTTCAGTACATCCACCCCAATCTGAATCTGCATATGCTTTGAGCAGCTTTGAACCTATACTAGGAAACATCAATCTTTGACCAGGATTTCCTTTTAAATATCTTAACAATCTATGAACAACCTTCATATGCAATTCTGTAGGACAGTCCAAGAACTGGCTTAACTGCTGTACACTATATGAAATTTCAGGTCTTGTAATAGTGAGATACAATAATTTTTCAATGATTCTCGTGTAACATTTAAATTATGTTCCATAGGAGTTAATGCAGGTTTAGCAGCTTGAAATCCTGTCTCTTCTAGTAATTCCATTGTATACTTCCTTTGACAGATCATGATCCCCCCTGAGACCTTGCCACCTCAAGGCCTAAAAAATATCTGAGAACAACTAAATCTTTAATTTGAAACATGGAGTGTAAGTGTTGCTTCAGGTGCTGTATATGAGACATTGAATCACTAGCTACAATAATATCATCAACATAAATGACCAAAGCTATGAAAGAATCTGAAGTCCTTTTTGTAAACAGAGTGTAACCATTTTTGGATTGTTTAAACCCCCGAGACAACAAATACGCAGTAAGCTTCTCATTCCACTATGTACTAGCTTGTTTAAGCCCATAAAGAGATTTCTGAATCTTACGAACTGCATTAGGAATTGAGGACTGAACTCATTGTGGCAAATCCATATAAATCTCCTGATATAAATCACCATGAAGAAAAGCATTATTGATATCTAACTGATGCACATGCCAATGATTCACAGAAGCCAAAGCCAGAAGAAGACGCACAAAAGTCATTTTTGCCACGGGTGAGAAAGTATCAGCATAATCTATACCTGGTTGCTGGGTGTATCCCTTAGCCACAAGCCTTGACTTATATCTTTCTATTGAGCCATCAACTTTTCTTTTAACTTTATAAACCCACTTACAACCAATGGGTTGTTTACCAGGTGGCAATGGAACAATGCTCCAGGTGTGTGTGGCCTCTAAGGCTGCCAATTTCACCTGCATTGCTTGTTGCCAGGATGCTGATGAAGCTGCCTGCTGATATGTCGCAGGCTCCTGCTCAGTACTGATATTAAGTATGTAGGATTTGTACTCAGGAGCTAGATCTTCAAGAGAATGATAAGATTGAATAGGATATGGCAAGGAGACAGATGAGCTTGATTGAGCGGAAGAGTGGCTAAGATTGCAGTAGTAGTCCTGCAAATAAGACGGAGCATGTCTTGGTCTAACACGTCTATGATCAGAAGAACGATGTGATGCTGGAGTTGAGACTGGAGGCAAATGAACTTCCAATTGTGTTATTGGTATCTAATCAACAGGAAGGGAATTTGAGTCCTTAGAAAATAAAGAGGGAGAGGATGATACTGAAGACACTGGTGACACAGAAGACGACTCAGTATCACTCAAATGTAAAGGATCGGGAGTTGTTGGCAACTCATGCAAAGGATGCACCTGAGGAGGGGTTGGACATGAAGACAAAAGAACATCAGCCACACCAGGAGGCACTGGCACTGATGCTGCTGGCAAAGGAGATCCATCAGAGAAAGGAAAAGAATTTTCATGAAACAACACATCTCTAGAAACAATGACAGATTTGTCATCTAATTTCTGAAGAATATAGCCTTTTGTGTTCATAGGGAACCCAAGAAAAACACAGGGCAAGGACCTAGGTGTAAACTTGGCCTTATGAGGGGTGTTATCATAAGCAAAAGCTAAACAACCAAACACTCTGAGATGATCATCCGTAGGTTGTTTTTGATGTAAAATCTCACAAGGAGTTTTATGCTTAAGGACATGTGTTGGCATCAAATTTATCAAATAAGTAGCATGCTGAAGACAAAATCCCCAGTAAACAATAGGTAATAAAGCATTGAATCTGAGTGCTCCAGCCACGACCAGAAGATGCTGGAGTTTTCTCTCCACTATTCTATTCTATTGAGGAGTATAACTACATGTTGTCTGATGAATAACCCCATGTTGCATATAAAATTCATGCATCTTGAATTCAAGTCCATTGTCACTTCTAAGAACTTTGATATGGACATTAAACTGAGTAAAAACGTAATGGAAGAAACTCTGCAAAAGCTGTCTAGCCTCAGATTTTGCCTTAAGAAGATAAATCCATGTATACCTTGAACAATCATCCACTATAGTCAAAAAATACTTCTGATTGTACAAAGTAGGGTGCCTGTAAGGGCCCCATATATCAACATGAATGATATCAAAAGGAAACTTAGAGACTGTAACAGACGCAGGAAGAGGGGACCTCTTTAGTTTTGCCAAAAGGCAAACTGTACAGCTATCACTTTGGCCAAAAGATGGTATATCTGGATGTAATCTATGCAACTATTGAATTCTGGCTGATGAAGCATGTCTAAGTTTGGCATGCCACAGATATGAATAAGAATCAAGACTGGAAGAAGAGAGAGCAGAAGGCAATACACAAGTGCTAAAGACTTTAGACTGCACAGGTAGACTGGAATCATGTATGTAATAAAGTCCATGATGCTTCCTAGCTGAACCAATCATCCTCCTGGATAAAGGATCCTGAATGAAACAGCCAGAATCATGGAATGAAACAAGCAAATGAGGAGAATCAGTAAGCTTGCTTAAAGACACAAGGTTGAAAGAGAACGAAGGGACATATAGTACATCCTTCAAAACAAGTCCATTGTGTAATATAACCACTCCTTATGAGTAGCCTTAACTGTAATATTATTTGGAAGTTTAATAGAGACATGATCAATAGGGTAATAAGAATGAAACAGTGACAAGGAGCAAGAAATATGGTCAGTGGCCCCTGAATCCAAGATCCATACACAATCAGTACTTGCAGAGTGTTTACCTGTAGACATACCAGTTTGTGCAGTCATAACAGCACCTGTAACTCTTTATTTCCACTGGTTCCTGAAACAACATCATCAACATCTAATAATTTCAGAAGTTTAGTAAACTGTTTTTGAGTAAGAGAATGTGTGGACTGTGGAAATAGAGAAGAAGAAGGCTGTTCAATATCACAGCTCTGAGGCTTCTCTTCCATCATTTCAGCTGCATTGACTTGGTTTTTAAACTTGAAGCCAGGAGGAAATCCATGCTTTCTATAACATCTATCACTTGTGTGTCCTATCATACCACAGTTATTACATTGTAAACGCTTGTTACCTTCCTGGTAAAACCTTCCATTTCCTCTTCTGTACGTCTGCCCTAGCCTCTTGTTCACATACGTGTTTGCTACAAAGCTCTCTTGATCATCACAATTAGTAACTAATGTTGTAGGAGCATTATTGAAGCCTGCTGACACAACATTATTAGTAATTTTCCTTTCAAACTTTAATGCCATTGCAAAAACAGTTTTGATATCCGGCAAAGGTGTCATCACGAACACCTGCGATCTAACTGGATCGAATTCTTAGTTCAATCCTTTGACAAATTTTATAACATAATCATTTTCAATGAATTCATTCACCTTCTTAGTTATATCACATACGCATCTAAGGCAGTCACACTTTGGTATGGATCTCAAAGCTACTAGTTCTTCCTATAGTACTTTGAGTTTCGTAAAGTAATCATTTACACTGAGACTTTCTTGTCTCACAACATAGAATTCACACAACAAATCAGACAGCCTAAATGGATCACCACTGCCATATCTCATAGCTAAATCATTCCATACATCCAAAGCACTATCATACCACATTATACTTTGCACAATTGAAGGAGAGACACAGTTCATGATCCATGATTGGATCATGGTGTTTACCTGCCTCCAAGCTTGAAATTGAGGATCATTTGACGCAGGTTTAGGCATAGATCCATCAATGAAACATGTCTTATTTTTTACTAACAGCGCCATTTGAAATGTCCTGCTCTACGAGTGAAAGTTGTGCAGATTGAGTGGAGGTTGAACCAAAACAATCGCTGGACTATCGTTTGGATGCAAGTAGTACGGATTACTTGCTGGATTATCATTGTTCATATGATTATTGCGTGAGCTAGATGATGCAGCGCTTGTGTTTGCCATGTCTAAACTTCAGTTGAAGTAATTCACACTCGAGAAGATTGATATGATGCAGAGTTCGATCGAGAACATAAAATGAATTAATGTTGAATTGTCATCGCTCTGATACCATGTTAAAATTCACATCAAACTCAGAATTTGATCATCAAAGAAATCATGATCATAGTATTGTAACGAATGAACGCGAAGAGAATATGATTTGAATGCTGTGGAAGAAGAAGAATATGGCGCCAAACACACAACTTGAAGAGAAAGAAAAGGAAGGCGCTAGAAAATTTTCTATTCCGCGCAATCTTTATTTTACAACATCTACATGTATTTATACTAGCTAAAAGAAGTATCTAGAAACAAAATTAGCACGTGAAATAATAGTTTGGCTTGATGAAGCTACTTCTGCAATGTTGCGCTAAGGCTCACTGCCAGCACATCAAACGAGTCACCCGTGCCATCCTTGCCAGGACCAGAGCACCAAGCGTGCCAAGCACGCCATACATGCCAGGACTAAAGTATCAGGCCTGCCAAGCGTGCCATCCATGCCATACGTGCCAAGACCAAAGTGTCAGACCTGCCAAGCGTGCCAAACCATGTCATACGTGCCAAGACTAGAGCATTGAGCCCGCCATGCGTGCCATATACACCAAGACTTGCCAACTACCCAATGGCTTCATGCTATGTCACTGACTGCTTCTTTTTTTTTCGCTCCTTTGTCTTGCAATGTCATACCCTGTATCTTCAACAAGATTTACTTACACGTAAATGTTTTTAGATAGTTTTGTTTTTGTTTGCACTGTTAAACTTTGGGTACTTCCATCCGCTCTATGTAATCCGCAATATTTTCATTCATGGTGTCATATGAAAGCATCTCACTTCGCCATGCTGCATTTATCTATACATAAAAAAAAGACATACACATACACTCACATAAATAGAGATTTCATATCCATGTCACTTGCGCTTTCATTTGACTGCTCATTATTGAAATTACTTATGAAGTATATATAAATGTACATACATTTGTGTGTATATATGTCTGCTGCACATATATCTTATGCATACACGTGTTTATAGTATATATGCACGTATATATATATTATACATACTCATGTGTGTGTGTGTATATACATAGATACACACACACTATGCGTACACATGTATTATATATTAACATTGTAGCTATATTAAAGAATCGACAGATGCTTGTGCAACCTATGTGCATGCATACATATAAACATATACTCACATACATATGTATACAATGTTTGTTTTATTTGATAAATCCCTAATTAATGACCGTTTAATCGAATCACTGGGCAAAGTAACAAAAAGCGGAATTTTACCTTGCTCCATATTTGATGTGGATATGTTCACCACGTATGCTGCCGTTGCGTGCTGAATCTAGCGTAATCCAAGGATTCACGACCTCCCACCAATTTGCTGATGCACCACTTGAACAGATTCAACAATTCACTGCTTTATCCGATGGAGAGGCTAGGCAATGTGGGTTGTACAGAAAAGGTTGGCATTCCCTCCCGTTCTCCTTTAGGTGGCTGGCTGCCCTCTCTGAATATGTGTGAGGAGGTGAAGAGTCTCCTCCTTTAAATAGAGGGAGAATCTTGATGGTGATAGGATTTGGAGTTGTGATGACAACCAAATCCTTTTCCTTTATATATGAGGACTCTTTATCATCTTATCACCAAAGGATGATATACTTGATGTTATCATCAAGTTATCTTTATCCAATATTAAGTGTTATTTAATATTTAATGTTAAATATTATTTAATATTTAATAATATGTACCGACACTTTTCTACTAACCACACATGGGTTGTCGCCTCGCGGAGACCAGACGTCGTACACTTTATGTTCGTTGCACCTTGAGCCCATCCATCGCGGTCTCTGACCATATGACTTTCTACATATTCGGGGTTTCCATTTTAGACTACACTATACATCCACGATCATGCCCCGTTGATCACTTAACATGTGGATGTTTAAAGCAATAATTAATATTATTACGTGACATATATCGACATATAAAATCATCATACATAACGTCCAGATTATGATTAATTCGTGTTTACTTAATCATCGTGCTGCACATTACACGTGTCACAAATTAATTCTAATAATCTCCCACTTGGACTATGTATGCTTCTTAAAGATTATATGTCACTCTTTTGACCTCCCTCAATGAATGTCCCTTAGTGTGTCTTACCTTTTTCGGTCCATTAGCAAATTTGAGCAAAAGACTCAAGCCACACGCCACCACATTGAATTAGTGACTTGTCCTTCTTAAATCGTGATACTTAAATTACACTGAATGACATGTATCCTGCAATGGATATGTAGTGTAGAATTAATATGCTAGACGATCATACATATCTAATTCCAACTTGGCCCTAACTTGCGAGATCAACGGAATTCAGAATGTATGCTATGACCGCTTAATGTACAATACTTCTGCAGAAAACTTTAACATAACTTAAATGTACATCATGCTGTTTGTCTGAAAACTTTAAAATAATCAACTTCTTTGAGCACAAGAAAACATAAAACCCTCGGACTCCCACTAGGACAAAATATCCTTAACCAGACTAAGACCCATACGGCTAACATACTTGTAAAACCCTACGGGTTCCACGACCTTAGTCAAAGGATCGGCCACCATGGAGTAGTTGCTAACATGCTCAATTCTGGTCAGACCACTCTAAACTCTTTCTTTAACAACCAGATACTTCATTTCTATATATTTCGCTTTTGACGAACTCCGGTTGTTATTCGAATATAGCACCGCAGCATTACTGTCATAGTTAATCTCCATTGGAGACGAGATAGTCTCCACCACTCGCAGTCCTGTGACAAAATTGCGAAGCCATATCGTTTTGTTGGATGCGTGGAAGCATGCCACAAACTTTGCCTCCATAGTGGAGGATGCCAATAAGGTGTGTTTCGCACTTTTCCACGAGATCTCTCCTTCGGCTAGAGTAAATACATAGCCCGAGGCTGATTTCATGCTATCTCGACATCCAGTAAAATTGGAATCTATGTATCCAGTGATCTCTAACTCATCAGGTCTCCGATATGTCAGCACGTATTGCTTTGTTCCTTATAAGTATCTCAGCACCCTCTTTGCTGCTGTCCAGTGATCCTTACCCGTATTACAGATGTATCTGCCTAGCATTCCAGTAATGTATGCCAAATCTAGTTGTGTGCATACTTGGGCATACATTATGCTCCCTACTACCAAAGCATAGGGAGTGTTCCTCATCTCTGAACGTTCAAACTCAGTTTTGGGACATTGCTTTAGGATAAACTTGTCTCCTCTAGCCACAGGGGTATTCAATGGTTTACACTAATCCATAATATACCGCATCAACACCTTTTCGATGTATGCTTGCCGTGAGAGACCTAAGATACTTTGGCTGCGATTACTTCGTATCTCGATTCCCAACACAAATGAGGCTTTACCAAGGTCTTTCATTTCAAAGTGTTTTCGCAGAAAGGCTTTGGTGTTGCTCAACATGTTTACATCATTTGTTGCAAGGAATATATCATCTACATACAAGATTAAGAATATAAACTTGCTCCCACTAAACTTATGATACACACATTCGTCAATTTTATTTGGCTCAAAATCGAAACAGGAAACCACTTTGGTGAATTTGGAGTACCACTGTCGAGATGCTTGCTTGAGCCCATAAATGGATTTCTTCTGTCGACAAACCATGCCTTTTGGATCTCCCACTTTGAATTGAGACGGTTGAACCATGTAAATGGTCTTGTTGAGTTCTCTATTTAAGAACGCAGTCTTGACATCCATCTCATGTAGCTCAAGATCTAGGTGCGCCACTAAAGCCATGGTTATCCTGAAGGAATCCTTCATTGACACTAGAGAGAAGGTTTCCGTGTAGTCTATGCCTTCCTTTTGGGTAAACCCCTTAGCAACAAGTCGGACATTATACCATTCTACGTTGCCTTTTGAATCTTATTTGGTTTTAAATATCCATTTACAACCAAGGGGCTTCGAACCATTAGGTAACTAGATGACCTCCCATACTTTGTTGTCGTTCATAGACTCAATTTCTTCTTCCATGGCCTTGATCCATTTTTCTGAATTTCGATACTGTAATGCTTGTTGGACGTTTTTGAGGTCATCGTCCATCATGCCAACATTGAATTTGTGTTCTTGGAGATATACCACATAGTTGATAGGTATGAGGTTTCTGCTTTCGCGAGTGGATCGCCTTAGGGGCACTTGTTCTTGGAATACTGCAGGTTCCTGCACTTCACCAATAGGAAATTCTTCTTGTTCCTGAGGTACGACGCTACTAGGATGAGGTACCTCAGGTGTGGGTAACGCTTATGCTCGCCCTAAATGTTGGTTAGATTCACATTTCTGTCGCATCTGAGTGACTCTCATCTAACTCAATGATCTGCTGATGCAAATCATTTCCCCCGGAACCAAAGTATCCTCAAAGAGCTTTACTTAATTTGACTTGAAAAATATTTTAATTAAGGGATCGTAGAATTTCTACCCTCGTGACCTTTCTGCGTAACCAATAAAATAGCAGCTAACTATTTTTGTGTCCAGTTTTCTTTCATTTGGTTTGTGAGGCTTTGCCTCTGCTAGACAACCTCAAACCTTAATGTGGTTAACGCTAGGCTTGCGCCTAGTTCATAACTCGTAAGGGGTCTTGATTGTTGCTTTACTTGGTGCTCGGTTGAGGATCTAAGCAGCTGTTTTAAGCGCTTCTCCTTAGAGGAATAATGGTAGCGTAGTTTTTGCGTACCATGTCTATAAGCGTGTGGTTTTGTCTTTCAGCTACACTATTCATGCTTGGTGATCCAGGCATACTGTACTGAGGGACGATTCTGATTCCCTCTAAATATTTAACAAATGGTCCCAGATATTGCTCCCCTGACTCATCATATCAACCGTAGTATTCTACTCCACAGTCTGATTTGACGGGCATTTTCTTGATTTGTAACTCAACTTCAGCCTTAAAGGATTTGAACATGTCTAGTGCTTACGCTTTTTCTTTAAGCAAGAATATGTAACCAAATCGTGAATAGTCGTCAACAAAAGTGATGAAATACGAGTGGCCATTTCGGTGGCCGATTGAAATGGGCCACTTATATCGGTGTGAATCAACTCTAATAGACTATTTGCACGATTTGCTTCATATCTTCGGACTTTAGTTTGTTTTCCTTTAGCACAAAATACACACGAACCAAAATCGGTTAAGTCTAAATGATTAAGAATTTTGTTCTTGACAAGACGTTCCATTCTTCTTTTAGACACGTGTCCTAAATGTCGATGCCACAGTGATCCTGAATTCTCATGAGTTAATTTTGCTTTGACATTTTGCATGACGGCATGCAAGATTTCTTGCTTTGAAGCAACATTTATCGAGTAAAGTTTATCAATTTCGGACACTCTACCGTGACCAATTAATTTAAACGCATGATAAAGATGGAAATTGCCATTTCCAAGAAATAATAGCCATTTTTGTCTAATTGATAAAACAAAATAAAGTTGCCCTAAACGACGGAACCACAAAAAAGTATCATGTAAGTCTAGATAAAAACTAGAAGTCAACAACAATGTGAAATGCCCTATGGCTTCAACCTTCGTGCAGCTGCCATTTCCCCAATAGACGTATCTCTCATCGTCCTTTGGTTTTCTGTGGCTGAGGCAACCCTGCATAGTCACAGATAAGTGAGTCGTGGCTCCCGTATCGACCCACCAAGTGGTTATTTCCGAAACAAAATTAACTTCAGAACAAACTAAGAATGTACCTTTCTTCTTGAGCCAAGAATGGTAACTAGTACAGTTCTTCTTTAGATGTCCCTCTTTCTTGCAAAATAAACAAGACACGCTCTTGAGTGCGTCTGCATTGGTCGCCCCTTCTGCCTTTTGCTCCTCAGTTTTCTCCGCAGCTTTATGTTTCTTACCACCAGACTTGGCGGTGACAACATTCACAATTTCATGGCCTTTGTTCTTAAGCCTTTCCTCCTCTTGTATGTAGTGCAAGATAAGTTCATTCACTGTCCACTTTTCCTTTTGGCAGTTGTAACTGCCCGGAAAGTGTTTGAACTTAGGAGGCAAAGAGTTGAGAATCATGTCCATCAGCATGTTGTCTGAGACATCAATTTTTATGTTTCTCAATTGAGGAGCCATGTGAGTCATCTCTAGGATGTACTCCCTGATGCTGCCATTACCACGATACTGTTTTGAGCAGAATTTCCTTAAGAGATTGCCTATTTCGGTTTTCTCATTCTTAACAAACCTTTGCTCGAGATCGGCCAAAAATTTCTCTAGCCCACATAGTCACAGAAGCGTCTCTCCTAAAGCACTCAGGGTTAGCCTTTTGCATGCCATAAGACATATGCACTTTGATCGGATCTAGTGTGCCATGTGAGCTTTCTCCTCACTTGTTCTATTTTCTGTTAGCACAGATGGTCGATCTAACTGTAACACATCGTCAAGGTCGGTAAACCCTAGAAAAATCTTGAGTTGATCTTTTCATTGCTTATAGCTTGAACCGTTTAATATAGGAATATTCTTAATGTTAGACATAATTGCTAAAAAATAAACAAGAAATAGAAGTAAATACACAACACATGTGATCTTTGAACTGTCATAATAAAATCAAAATAGAACCATAATTCCATCAACTGATCGTCTTCCAACATTTAGGGCTCTTTGGAGTCATCCCAATGTCTTCCAACAATTGGGTGAAGTGGTCAATCTAACGGCTGTCCAAGCACGGGTTAACCACCTTCTTTTGGACCGATGAGTCAATCTATGCATTCAAAGCTTCACCGTCGGACCCATTTGTGCCCACTACCTTGCTCATATGTGCTTTTGACAATCACACCTTCCTTTAGACTGGTTAATGATTGCACCCAACACATACGTGTCCCTCATGATCATAACAAATGCAGTGGAGATGATTTGATTGCCGCACTTTAAGGGGATCATATTAAAGCCCCACATTTCCTAAGTCGCATAACCTTATGGTTCTAAGTGATCCCGCAGTTCTTAGTTGTAACTTTGGAGAAATGCTTACAGATCCCGCTTCTCTAACTACTGCTACAACACCAGTGGCAGTGAATGTGAGTTTTTGACGTTGGCATTGGGTCGATAATATCAGATATATATGGTATCGACGGCTCTACAATCAAAGATCTAATTAGCTGATTTGTGAGGAGTTGAATGGTCGTGGACGGGGTTCGACGGGCTTTGGACAAATATGTAATTTCGAAAGTGTCTGGGGAAAACTATAGTATCAACAGAAGTGTGGGGCAGCTTTGCAATTGTTAAAGGATCTGGGGAGATCTGCAAAATTAAGAGAACTATGAGGCAAGTTTGTAGAGTTTGAAAAAGTTGAGAGTCTGTATCCAGTTTTTTGAAAATTTTTAAGAGATGTTAACGGGTTGGGGTTAAAAACCCGAACTCTACTACCTTCCCCGTTAATTAATTTTGTCCCTTCCCATATTCTGCCGTTTCGACTTTGCTTATGTTGTCACCTACTTCGGCCATTAGGCCTCTGGTGCTTCTTTCTCCAGGCACTAGGAGGCTTCCGCTACTACTAGCGGCCCTCGAGATACTCACCGTGATAGCCTTTTCCATTCTTAGCTGTCCTCATTTAGGTGACACTTTAAGGTTCTCTTCGTCCCTTGCCTGATTGCCTGGCGTCTTGGCTGTCAAACTAAGGCCCACCCTAATGATGCAACAAATTCGCATGAGGGAATGAACATGGTTCTTTGTGGGGCTGTTTTTGAGGATTTGTTGCTCGGTTGAGTTGTGTTTTTTTTTGATTTGTTGGTTGGATTGCAGGGTTGCTCTGTGCTTGTTTGTTGGCTGTACTATGTTGGATTGTTTGCGGTCGGATTTTTGGCTTTTTGTGGCCGTTTTCGGATTTGTTGGGCTTTTTTCTTCTTTTCTCCAGTGGCTATGGTGTTTGTTTGAGGCTGTCTGGTGCCAGTTTTTCAGCTAAATTGTTGGTGGCTGTGTTTTATCTGCTTTACATCTGTTTGTGTTTGGTCGTTTGGTTGAGAAAGATAACAGGGACGATGATGAGATTGTTCCGAGTTCCAAAACTAACACCACTCTCATACCATGTTAGAACAAGAGTTTGATGGAAGAAATTGTATTTTTTCACTCACATATTGTGTATGCATCTTAATATCGTACACTGGTAAGCTAAATACGATAAAGATTACATAATCAAGTACAATAACATGATGCTAATTCTACTATAATTAGAATCCTAGAATGTCTTCTAGTGATATATTGCGTAATCTTCCAACAGTTTACGAGATATTTTCTTTTGCTTTTCTTTTATAGAAACTGTTTTGGACGGTTTTTAGTGATGTTGTGTTGGTCGCCAATGATTTGATTCTTTTTTTCACTGTCTTCGATCCAGAATTTTAATGCAAACCAGGTCATGTCATTGTTTTTATTTGTTTGTGCAATATTTGAATGGAAGATGCATTGCCTTTCACTGTCTTTGATGTTGTGTTGAACGTGATATTCCTAATAGACATACACTGAAAACACGAAAAAAACAAAAACAAAAAAACATAAATGGTCATGGTTTACTTCTTTTCAAAATCCTACCTTTATTACAAATTACAAATCATAAAGCTTAGTAATCTGTTCTTCACTCTTCAATTTCTGGTTTTGTATATTCTAACATGCATATATACATATATACATATACATATACACACACATATATACATATACATATATACGTACACATATATACATGCATATATACATATACATTTATATTTATACACACATATATATATGTATGTATGTGTATATGTATTTTTACACATATATACACATATACGCATCTTCGTGTATGTATTTTTACACATATATACACATATACACATCTTCACGGAATCATGGTGTTACAGCACCTGTTTGCGGAGCTGTTCCTGATACAAGTCGACCCAAACACAATTAATTTATGAAAGATTACTTTATATTCAATATGCCCGCATTAAACAGACAAAAATAAAATTTAGTGAAAGGCAATGCATCTTCCATTCTAATATGGCAGAAACCAATAAAAACAATGAAATGATCAGGTTTGCATCTTACAGCCTGGATCAAAGACAGTGAAAACAGAATCAAATTATGGGAGATTAACACATCACTAAAAACCGCCGAAAACAATTCTTCGAAAGAAAAGAAAAAGAAGAGGTCGTCTAAACTGTTAGAAGATTGCGCAATATATCACCATAATTAGGAAGACAATCCGTGATTCTAATTAAAGTAGAATCATCATCATATTGTTTTAATTGATTATGTAATCCTTGTCATATTTAGCCTACTAGTATACTATATTGAGATGTACATACAAAATGTGAATGAAAGAATACTATTTCTTCCACCAAGCTCTTGTTCTAACATGCCCTCAGAAGAATCTTAGTTCTAGGACTTAGAACAATCCCATCATTATACCTTTCTAAACCAAATAACCAAAACCAGACAGTTGTAAAATAGGCCCAAAACAGCCACCAGCAGCTCGGCCAAAACACAGCCACAAGACAGCCTCATGCTACCACTACAGCTTTCCAGAGGAAAGAAAAAGGCAAATGTATTGGAGAAAAAAACATATATTTTTTTCTTCCAATTGCTACTCATTTTCCTTGTCAAAGTTAGTGTGCCACCATCCAAAAATTCAAGAAAAGGAAGCTTCAAAATCTAACCAGCTGACAAAAGTCTATTTCAATGGCTTTTAATTGATTGTCTCCACCCATCAAATCTTACCTTCCAGACTAGAGGTATACTTAACTCTCATTGAAAGTTCATCTCATCTTGCTTGACGGACCAATTAAACTTCTCTTTTGTAATCATTTTTGTCATTCTATCAGCCAGGTTATTATATGTTTGGATCTTCTTGATTGGAAATGCTTCTTCTCGCATGATACATCGTATTCTTACTCAAGCCAATAGCACTTTGACTATCCAATATACTACATATTGTTATTGTTTAGACCCCAACTACTGTGAAAACCTTTTCATTCAAGACATCTTCTTGCCAGCTTCATTAGGTGCAATTTACTCTCCTTGTAGTCGATAATGACACACACTTTTGCAGTTTTGACCGGCAAAATATAGCTGCCATAGCAAATGTAAATAGATAGGTAGAAATAGATTTTCTACCATCTAGATTTCCAGCTCTGAATCCTTGTATCTATAAAGAGCTAATCCAGAACCTCTAAAAGTTAAGCATAGTTTTGATATTCTTCTGGGGTATCGCAAGAATCATTTCATTGCTTTTTAAAGCGTCTTTCTAGATACGATGGAAACATGCATACAACTCCTATCGTATATGCAATATATAGCCTTCTAACATGTTATACCATACATTAAATCTCCAACTACAGAAGAACATAAAATCAATGATATTTCTTCTTCCTTCTTCTCAGTTGAAAGACACTCTCTCTTACTTAGCTTGAAATGACGAGCACGTGGAGTTGTAACTGGCTTAGCTTTGTTTATATTGAACCGCTAAAGGATTTGTTCAATATATCCATCCTATGATAACCAAATCTTTACCATTACCCAATCTTCAGTGATATCCATTCCCAAGGTACGATTTGTCAACCAAAAGCTTTCATGTCAAATTTTTTTGACAGTTTCTTTTTTATGATTTGGATCATGTGGCCACATCCATCTAAAATCAGCAAGTCATCATCATAAAAGACAAGGATGACAAATTTACCATCAACGTATTTATGAATGTATACATAAAGATCAACAATTATTGTCTCGAATTTCTGACTTAGCATGGACGAGGCAAATTTCTTGTACCGTTCTTGTGGTGCTTGCTGTAGGATCTACAAGGCACCACTAGAAGGGGGAGGGGGGTTGAATAGTGGGTGCAGAAAATGTGGTTTTTAAAATTTGTTTGAACCAAAAACCCAACTTCTGAAAACAGTTTCTGTTTTCAGGACCAGTTTTAATACGTTTTGAAATCTAAGTTGCAGGTCTTCAAAAATTCTGAAATTTGGAGATAACTTAGCCTCAGATGTTATGAGTGTCTCCTAAAAATTTCAGATTTAAATTCAACCTCTAACCCCTTGAAAATATGTTAGTGGTCAGATTGCACAAATCTGCCAGAAACGGTAGACTGATTTGAAAAATTTATTCCTATTTGTGTATAACTCCAAATGCTCTTAAAATTTAAAGACTAACCCCTTATAAGTTGTATTTAAATGGGTTTAAACAGTTTTGAAAAATTCTTTTGGGAAGTTAGTCAAATACGATCAAAGTCTCAACCTTTGCAAGCCTGAAAATCAGACTGCACTAGTCTCAGAACTTTGGACGTTTGGATGACTTATACTTATCCAAAAGGGTTGAAACTTGTGCCAAAAGAACCTTAACACGTGTGGATATGCTTCCTGAAAGTTTCGTGACTTTTGAAATTCGTTTACTATTTTTACGGACGTGATTAAAAACAGTAAATAGTGCTGAAACAGAAAATCAGTGCTGAAAGTAAATGACACCAAGAATTTTATACTGGTTCGGTTATCAACAACCTACTCCAGTCTTCGAGGAACACCTTCCTCGGTTCACACTAATCACACAACTCAAAAACACCTTACCACAGGGTTGATGGAGTGCTAGGCGTTTGGCATGATGCAGAAGCTCGTAAGGAGTCTTCTACTGTAAAACATGTGTGGGTAAAAGATTAATGAGATAAATGGCATGCTGAACACAGAAGCCCCAATGTTAGTGTGGCAAATTGGCATGAAATTTCAAGGCTCTCTGTATTGTGAGTATATGCTGGTACTTTCTTTCAACCACTCCATTTTGTTGGGGAGTATACGTGCAAGTGGTCTGATGAACTGTGCCATGCATCATATAGAATTCACTCATTTTGAACTCTAAACCATTATCAGTTCTAATGGTTTTTATTTGAGAATTAAACTGAGTGTTAACAAAATGAAAGAAACTTTGTAACACCCTTCTGACCTCACTTTTGGCCTTAAGAAGATATAACCAAGTATAACGAGTGTAATCATCCACTATGGTAAGAAAGTATTTTTGACCATACAAAGTGGGATATCTGTTTGGTCCACATATATCAACATGAATTATTTGAAAGGCAGAATGAGAAACAGAAGAGGAAACAGGGAATGGGGACCTCTTCAGTTTAGCTAGGGGACAAATAGTACAAATGCCATGTAGCTTAGACACTACCACATCTGGACACTTCTTTTGAATTTCTTGCATTCTGGCATAAGAGACATGCCAGACTGGTAGGAGTCAGACTCAGAACAGCTGGAGGCAGAAAGAAGATGGGTTTACTGCACTGCAGAAGTCGCCAATGAACCATAAATACAGTAGAGTCCATTGTGCTTCTTAGCTAAACCAATCATCCTCATGGACAACTGATCCTGGATTATACAGAAAGATTTATGAAATATGATAAGCAATTTAGGATTAATGGTAAGTTTACTCAAGGAAATCAGATTAAAAGAAAAAGAAAGGACATATAGCACATTGTCTAGCACCAAATCACTATTGACTTTAGCTGTACCAGTGTGAGTAGCAAAGACAGTAACATTATTAGGAAGTCTAAGAGGAGCATGTGTGATAGGCTTATATGAGGTAAAGAGGGATAAAGAACAAGCAACATGGTCTGTGGCACCTGAATCTACAATTCATACACAGTTAACAGAGTTAGAACACTTACCTGGGCCTAGATCAGCCTGTGCAGACATAACAACACCTTGGACAACCTTCCCTGCAGCTGAACATGCACTATCATCATTAACATTCAATAGGTTCAACAATTTCTGATACTGCTCAGAAGTCAACAAAGGAACTTGCTGTGCTTGATCTGACTGGAAGGGCTGCTGGCTAGTTTGCTCATCACAGTCATCTGAAAAGTCATCCTCCCTATTTTCCACCATGTTAACCTGATTTTTGAATTTAAAACCTGGTGGAAAGCCATGCTTTCGATAACATCTATCAGCAGTGTGGCCAATCATGCCACAGTGAGTACATTGAATACGCCTTCCACTTTCTGGATTGAATCTACCATTTCCTCTCCTATACTTATTTCCGCCATTAACGCATTAGGTGCATTACTAAACACAGTTTGAGAGCCAGAACCAGTCAGTTTCCTTTCAAATTTTAAAGCCATAGCAAAAGCCGTCTTAATGTCAAGCAACAGAGTCATAACAAACACCTGTGACCGCACAGGATCAAATTCCTCACTAAGTCCCTTGACAAACTTGATCACATAGTCATTTTCCACAAATTCACTCATCTTCTTGCCTACATCACAGTTACATCTATGACAAGTACATTTAGGAACAGGTCTTAAAGACATTAAGTCCTCCCACAACACCTTTAATTTCGTAAAGTAGTCATTCACAGACAAATTATCCTGTTTAACACCATAAAACTCTTCCAACAGGTCTGATAACCTAAACGGATCTCCACTCCCGTACCTCATAGTCAGGTCCTCCCAAACTTCTAAAGCACTATCATACCACATCACACTTTGAGCAATTGATGGTGATACACAATTCTTATCCAAGACTGGATCATAGTGTTTACCTGTCTCCATGCCTGATATTGAGGATCCAAGGGAGTTGGTTTAGGCATGGAACCGTCTATGAAGCACGATTTGTTCTTCACCAGTAACGCCATCTAAAACGCACGGCTCCAGAGTGAGAATTATGTGGAGTGAGTGGTGGCTGCACCAAAACAATAGCTGGACTGTCATTAGGATGAATGTAATACGAATTATTCGTTTGAATCTCATTTGAACCAGTTTGATTAGCTCTAAATCCAGGAGGAGGATTAGTCGAAGACGAAGCCATGGAATTTACAGAACTTTCAGAGACTCAAACAGAGGAAGGAAATGGCTCTGATACTATGATAATTTTTGAACTAACAACCGTAATTCAACTAGGATAAGCAATCAACAAACAACATTGCTTAAGCAGTAACTTGGAGAAGAAAAGAGAATCAAATGTTGCAGCGAAAAACTACAAGCTAGTGCAATATGCTCAGCTAAGAAGATGAAGGAGAGCTTGGCATTATGAAGAAGAAACTGCCATTTTGTATATCTCTCTACATACAGCAACCTACTCTATTTATACAACCAATGGAACGTCCTAGAAGGCAAAATTATTCCACGTGCTTAAAACAATTCGTTACTCAAGTCTACTGCATCCTCCTAGCTGCAGGCGCGTTTGATCCGACGTGGAGCTTCAACTTCATCACCTCTTCGCTGATCCTCCCGCACCATACTTAGTTAAGTGAGCCCCACACGCAATAACCGCCTCCAACAGAACACAGAGATCAGCAACATACATCTTTTGCATACTACGTACTCGCCACATTCTTGGCACGCTGAACCTGCCTGCCAGCCATGCCACTGCCAACCGTGCCATCACTTTTTTTTTCACATGCCAAGCGATCATAATCTTCAACAGACAACAGTAACTCCTCCCCTTTTATTTCGGTGGCAAGAATTGAACAAGACAACTTAGACGCCGTTGCTGTTGCAGGTAAAAATTCCCACGCTAAAATATCGACCTTCTAAGTCCTTCAAGGTCAAACTGTCTCCAAATAGTTTGAATGGCAATCTTATTTTTTATGTGAGTGTATGTGCATGTTTTCTTTCCATGCATAGATAAATGCAGATTACACCATGAATGAAAATTTTGCAGATTACAATACAAGAGTGGATGGAAGTACCCAAAGTGGTAACAATGCAAAGGAAAAAAAACTGCCTCGAAACATTCACATTATGGGTGAACCATGATCAGTATGTGTGCCAGGGACGGATAACACCTGCGATTCAGGCTGTGATTGCTATCGTTTGCAAAGACCAGATTATTCCACCAACATATGCCTCGAGTCGTGAAGCTAGTGCATTCAGTTATTGGTGTTCGAAGCACCAATCAAAGTGGTGGCTTGAACTTCTGGTTCATTTCGAGTTGTGTTGTGAGTGAGAAGATAATAAATTCATGTGTAAGCAAAACTGTGACGTTTTCCTTTAGTTTATGTCAACTTTGTTTTGTTCTTTTTAATTTCTTAAGTAATGTGTTATGTACGTGGTTGCAAGTTCGTGTATTAGTCCCTGCTACTATTTTTTTTTGGGGCCAAAACATCATCATCATCATCCGGACCCAGTATATCCCAACGACAGCAAAAGCTATCGTTAGGGTCTGGGGAGGGTAAGTGATAGGCAGACAATACCTCTATCCCAAGGAATAGAGAGCCTGCTTCCAGTGAGACCCCCGGCTCTACCTGCATAAATGACATGATAATAGAGATATGTTGTGCTAGTGTGTTAGTGAGTAAATTCAAGAAATACAAATACAAAGAAATACAAGAAATACAAAGAAAGGACTTTCGATATTAAAATACACATCACGTATATCTGTGCATGTAATGTAAAACAGATAGTATATCATACGCAACCAATTGGAAAGTCAACCTAAAGCGTAGATAGCGTCTACACCTATTTATGTCCCTAAATATACTCTAAGGTGTCCCTATATATGACCTATACCTCGTTAACCTTAATCTTATGTCTCCATGAACTCCTATCCTGGACCATGTCCTCAGAGAGGTGCAAATATAGTAAGTCGTGCCTTATCTGCTCATCCCAAGTCAGTTTGGGCCTGCCTTTGCTCCTGTTTCCCTCTACAATAAGGCTTTCAATTGCTCTGACCGACGCCGTTGTCTGTCTCCGCTTGACATGCCCAAACCATCTCATTCTTCCCTCCCTTATCTTATCTGCTATACTAGCTACGCCTAACCTTTCTCGAAACACCTCGTTTCTGATCCGGTCTAGCCTTGTATGCCCACACATCCATCTTAACATTTTCATCTCTGTCACTTCCATCTTCTGTAATTGTGACCTCTTGATGGCCCAGCAGTCTGTCCCATATAGCATTGCCGGTCGCACTGCCACCCTATAAAATTTTCCCTTTAGTTTAGTTGGGAAATTTTTGTCACACAGCACCCCTGAGGCCGCCCTCCATCTACACCAGCCTGCTTGAACTCGATGTGCTACATCATTATCTATGTTGCCATGCTGCTGCACAAATGATCCTAGGTACTTAAACTTACTTACCTGCGGTACCACTTGACCATCGATGGTGAGCTGGCTATCCTCACTGTCTGCTACGCCGCTGAAGTCGCAGTGCAGATACTCGGTCTTAGAACGGCTAATATTTAAACCTTTTCTCTCTAAAACACCTCTCCACCACTCTACTCTCATACTCAGGGTATGTCTACTTTCTGCGACTAATACAATATCGTCAGCAAAAAGCATACACCACAGAACTGCCTTCTGTATCGGCTTTGACAACTCGTCAAAGACAACTGCAAAAAGAAATGGGCTCAACGCAGACCCTTGATGCAGACCGACCTCCACCGGAAAGAAGTCTGTATTCCCCACAGTCGTACGAATAGTTGTTTTTGTCCTAGCATATATATCTCTAATAATGTATATATACTTCATAGGGATCCCTCTTGCCTCCAGACTATTCCATATCAGGCTACGCAGCACACTATCATATGCTTTTATAAGATCGATGAAAACCATATGTAAATCACGCTTCTTCTCCCTATACTTCTCCATTAATCTCCTGAGAATGTGTATTGCTTCCGTAGTTGACCTTCCTGGCATAAAACCAAATTGATTCACCGTAACCTGAGTTTCTCTCCTAATTCGAGTGTCGATTATGCTCTCCCATAACTTCATGGTATGGCTTAGCAACTTGATCCCTCTATAGTTCCCACAACACTGTGTGTCTCCTTTGTTCTTATATAGGGGGATCACGACACTCTTTCTCCACTCATCTGGCATCTTCCCTGTGTTGTAAATACGGTTGAACAGAGTAGTTAGCCATTGGACCCCTTCCTCTCCTAAATACTTCCACGCCTCAATGAGTATGTTATCTAGGCCGACCGCTTTAGCTCTTCCCATCTTCTTCAGTGCTCTCATCACCTCTCCTTGTGTGATGTTCTGACAGTCGGAGTTATTATGTTGTCGTTGTCGGTTAGTGGTGCTTGCTCGTTCTTCGTAGTTGGCACTACTGCTGTTGAAACGATTGTGGAAGTATGTTTGCCATTTCAACTTGATGTCTTGTGCTTTGACTAACACATGTCCATCTTCTCCTTTTATGAACTTCCCGCCTCCTAGGTCCTGCCTCTTTCAATCCCTAGCTTTGGCAATCTTGAACATATCATGTTCTCCTTCTTTTGTTTCTAGTCTCTCATACATCTTTTTATAAGCTGCAGTCTTTGCCTCTGTCACTGTCTTCTTCTCCTCCTTCCTGGCGATTTTGTAATTATCCTTCAATCGCACTTTTTCTTCCCCATTGGTGCATCTTAATAGCTCTCTAAAAATCTTTTGTTTGTCTTTTATTTTTTGTTGCACATCCCCGTTCCACCACCACGTCTCTTTATGTACGGACTTCTTTCCTGTTGTTACCCGAGCGTTTCTCTCGCCGCTTGAGTAATAGTAGTCAATATAGCTTCTCATATCTGATTTGTGTCATCACCTAGACGATCTATTTTTGCAGAGGTGACATTGTCTCTGAATATATTAATTTTTTCGTCCTTCAAACTTCCCCATCGAATACTGGGTGGGAATTTTCCAACCCTCTTACTCAGCTTTTGGCTCAATGTTATAACTACCACTAATAAACGGTGTTGCATCACCGCTGTCTCTCCTGGTATAACCTTGCAGTCCCTCCACAACCGTCGGTCTTCACGCCTCATCAGAAAATAGTCGATCTGCGTGTGACGTCCTCCACTGTTAAACGTGATCAAATGTGATTCTTTTTCTTAAAAAACGAGTTTATAATGCCTAGGTCATGTGCCACTGCTAGGTCTAGCAGATCTCTACCCTGTTCGTTTCTATCTCCATAACCAAAACTGCCATGTACCGCCTGAAAACCATCACTATTCTTTCCAATATGTCCATTAAAATCACCCCCGATACAAATTCGTTCCTCCCTGGGTATTGCCTTTAACACTATATCTAAGCAATCCCAAAACCTTTTTTTCTCCTGTTCTCCAAGTCCCACTTGGGGTGCATAGGCGCAAATCACTGCCACTACCTCCTTATTTAGTACTAACTTCAACACTATAATTCTATCATTATATCTAATCACATCAATCACGTTCATGTGTAATTCTATCTTTACTAGGAATCTGTTAGTGTATGTGCCCTAGGCCATGATTTGGATATTTATGTTATGCATTTATTATTAATAAAAGAGGTTTTATTATCATTATTGTTGGTTAGTATGTTACACAATTTTGATATATGTCCCTGATTCATTATTGTTATAGAGATAAAATAATTTATAATCAGTATGAGTATTGATTTGATAATCATGAGATGATTATGTGTATGGTGATACGAATCAATCTCATAGATACTGTAGAGAAAAAGGGGTTTGAGTGATTTTCAAATACATGATTTAAATGTGCACAAAAATGAGCATGACAAAAACGTGTGCATGATACAAACATATGCATGATATATTGCTTATTACTTGCCTTATTTAGCCCATATATAATGTTGCCGTGCTAACGAGCCATGAAGTGTTAAAGCTTACATCATATGGCAAACATTTGTTGTGTTTACATTATTTTCAGGTGCCACCATTAATGAACTAAACTAGTTCATTAAGTGAAGTACTTAGTTAATTAAACTAAGTAGTTCATTAAAGGAAGCTACATTTGGAAAAGGCACAAAGGCAACAAGGCTAAGGAAGGAAAGTCTTCTCCTCCTCTCCTTATTAAATATACACGCCATACATACATATATATACATATATTTTCCGATTTTTTTTAAAAGGCACATACACATGTATTCCAACGTACTACCGACACGTTATATATCTTACGTACGTACGTTAACGTCACACCACTATACTTAACTCATATTTATGAGTATATTCAGGTCTTATATCATATGATATAAGATATGGTGATGACAAATTAAATACGACACGATAAAAGGTTCTAAACCGAAATTTGTCGTATCGGGCGAATACCGAAACTTCACCAACGTGTCACGTACTTGCCATAAATAAATGGCCAGCCCATATACATCAAAATATGATGATATTTTCGTTCCATACATGATATAATCAGCCAAATATACTTTCCATGTTGGCACACACAAATTACTCCACATTAAGGCCAAAATGTGAAGATTCCAAGTTTAATTTTGTCACATGCTAATGGTACCACTTTAAACCAGCCAAGTGCTGAGATTTAAAGTATATATTATATATATTATGTATAACATAATATATATAACATGTGCAAAAGTTGGAATTTAAATTAGAGAAAAATCGGGTAATCGATAAATATCGAAAATTCGGTTTTCTACGCATATAACATGGAACGTTTTTCTTGAACATCATGTGACACGTATCTAGACACTTTTTACATATGATATACATCTTAAAGTGTTCTAGAAAATTAAATTAAGGGCTGATTGGAATATTACATGTGTGTATTATTAAATGTGCACTATTTTACAAAGTTAGCAAAAATGAAATTCAGCACATGCATATACATGTATACACGCCCCTACAGCTGATTTGAAGCATATGTGGAGCCTTGTTGGCATATTGATTGGTCAAGGATCAATCATACAATGTTGATAAATCAAAGAGAGAAGCTACAAAAGGTAAGTATTCAACATATACCTCTCTTATGTCACATGCTGAAAATTTCAGCATGCTACACACATCTTGGCCGATTTCTTCATGGCTAAGATAACATATTTTGTCAATTTTTATTAAAGGATTAATTGAAGATGTTATGGAAATGATTTGAATATTATGTAAGGTAATTAAGTGTGATATTTTATATATCACACATGCTGAAATTTTTCAGCATGTGTGAAGGTTGTGGTGGCCGAATTTTTCACTCCTTTTGTGTCCAAGTTCATTCATCAATTGATAGCAAGACTTACCATATATGATTGATTCATTTTTATGATAAAAAATTCAAAGAAAAATGGTAAATAATCTGAATTTTATTTCATAATGCACATGCTGAAAAATTCAGCATGGCAAGCTACTTATGGCCGATTTTATGCTTTGAAAAGGAGAGATTTCTTGTCTTGCAATTTATGATGGAATTTGTGACTTATGGTATGATTTTATGATTGATATTGGCACATGTTTAAAGTGTTAATCTCAGATTTTTTCCATGTCATCATTTTGACAACATTGAGCCAATAAAGAGGTGCCAAGTAAGCAAAGACTAAATGATGATCCAATAGAATGATGCCAAGCAAGCAAGGCATTGTCACAATGATGTCTTACATCCTCCCAAGGGCTTAGAAGATAATTTTCAAGAGGAGAAGGACCTATAGGGGGCGGCCAAGACTTGTTAAAAAGAAGGAAGAAGAGCAAAACAAAGACAAGAACAAGAGTTGCAAGTTCAAGGATCAAAAGTGTTCTAGCCTTCTTCTTCTACATTCTCTTTCTTTCTCTTTTCTTGTAAAGCCTATTGTATCCATATTCTTTCAATCTTGAATAGGCTTGAGATAAACCACCATTCATACATCTTTGTAAAAGATTGATCAAGGTGTGATCAATCTTCATTCTTGCAAGGTGGTGGTGTTCGTGACAATTGTATTCACGTACAAGGTTTGTAAAGGGTTGGAGTTGGTGTGTAACTCCATCAACCCTGTGGTAAGGTGTTTTTGAGTTGTGTGATTAGTGTGAACCAAGGAAGGTGTTCCTTGAAGACTGGAGTAGGTTGTTGATAACCGAACCAGTATAAAATTCTTGGTGTCATTTACTTTCAGCACTGATTTTCTGTTTCAGCACTGTTTACTGTTTTTAATCACGTTCGTAAAAATAGTAAACGAATTTCAAAAATTACGAAACTTTCAGAAAACATAGTCACACGTTCTAGGGTTCTTTTGGTGCAAGTTTCAACCCTTTTGGACAAGTATAAGTCATTCAAACGTCCAAAGTTCTGAGACTAGTGCAGTCTGATTTTCAGGCTTGCAAAGGTTGAGACTTTGATCGTATTTGACTAACTTTCCAAAAGAATTTTTAAAAACTGTTTCAACCCATTTAAATATAACATATAAGGGGTTAGTGGTTAAAGTTTCAAAGAATTTGGAGTTGTGTACAAATTGGAATAAATTTTTCAAATCAGTGTATCGGTTCTGGCAGATTTGCGCAATCTGACCACCAACGAATTTTCAAGGGGTTAGAGGTTGAATTTAAATCTGAAATTTTTAGGAGATACTCATAACATCTGAGTCTAAGTTCTCTCCAAATTTCAGAATTTTTGAAGGCCTACAACCTAGTTTTCCAAACGTTTTAAAACTGGTCCTGAAAACAGAAACTGTTTTCAGAACTTGAATTGTTCAAGTTTAAAGAATTTTTAAAAACCACATTTTCCGCACCCACTATTCAACCCCCCCCCTTCTAGTGGTGCCTTGCAGATCCTACAATTGGTATCAGAGTGCAGGAACGCTCACATCAAAAGGATCCAACGATCTTAGTGAGATGGCAACCACTAGCCATGAAACCGAGGAAAAAGATATGTCAAGCCAAATGCCTCCACTATTTGAAAATGAGGTAAATTCTGATTCTGACTCGGATTCTGAACTATCTTATGATGATTTATATGTTGAATATCTTGAATTACATAAGTTTGCTAGAACTCTTGCAAAAGAAAAGAAACGGTTAATTGAAGACAAGAAATTGTTAGAATCATCTAACAAAGATCTTGTGTCTCAATTAAACGATTCAAAAGAAGAGTCGTCGTGCATTATAAATTCATTAAAGTCTGAAATTTCATCATTGACATCCGAGAATACTAAATTGAAATCCGAGATTTCAAACTTGAAATCAAGGAATGCGGATGTAGAGAAAAAGGTGAAACAATTTGACACGGGAACAAACATGCTAGATCACATCATTTCTTCACAAAAGAATGATAGTGACAGAACCGGATTAGGATACGTTGAGAAAAGTAAGTCACTAAATAAACCAACCAAATTCATTCCATCTAAGAAAATAGATGCATCAAAGACATATGTGGCATCTAAGAAGATGCATAGACCTTTTCCTATGACATCTCATCGTGCTTCTTCTTCACATCATGCAAAATATAATTATGTGCCATATAGATATGAGAAGAAACAAGTGATGCATACGAGACACTCATATCACAAAAATGCATCTAGATCACGTCCCGTGCATGCAAACCGAAATGCATATCAAAAACAGAAACCATACTATATGCATGATGGGATTCTTGGCCAAAGGCCAAACGCATTTGGCCCTAACATATATTATGTTGTGTTCTCATCACCTTTCTCACCTTTTGGAAGACCTAGAAAGGTCACCCAAATTTGGGCACCAAAAGGGACATTTTCAAAGGGTTGAATAAATAACCCTTACGAATGCACGTTATATGAAATGCATGATTTTTTTTCTTCTTCATCTTTACAGGTATCTTTTGATTTACTTTTCAAAATAAAGGGGGAGAGATAGCATGATTTAAGGGGGAGAGAGAGATACTAATTGCATAAATTAAGGGGGAGCGACTCGGAATTTAAAATTCAAGTTTTGATTTTTTGCATGATTGATGGGGGAGCGATAGGATTTAAATCATGAGTATAGGTTATTTTGAAAATCATCAAAAGGGGGAGATTGTAGAGAAAAAGGGGTTTGAGTGATTTTCAAATACATGATTTAAATGTGCACAAAAATGAGCATGACAAAAACGTGTGCATGATACAAACATATGCATGATATATTGCTTATTACTTGCCTTATTTAGCCCATATATAATATTGCCGTGCTAACGAGCCATGAAGTGTTAAAGCTTACATCATATGGCAAACATTTGTTGTGTTTACATTATTTTCAGGTGCCACCATTAATGAACTAAACTAGTTCATTAAGTGAAGTACTTAGTTAATTAAACTAAGTAGTTCATTAAAGGAAGCTACATTTGGAAAAGGCACAAAGGCAACAAGGCTAAGGAAGGAAAGTCTTCTCCTCCTCTCCTTATTAAATATACACGCCATACATACATATATATACATATATTTTCAGATTTTTTTTAAAAGGCACATACACATGTATTCCAACGTACTACCGACACGTTATATATCTTACGTACGTACGTTAACGTCACACCACTATACTTAACTCATATTTATGAGTATATTCAGGTCTTATATCATATGATATAAGATATGGTGATGACAAATTAAATACGACACGATAAAAGGTTCTAAACCGAAATTTGTCGTATCGGGCGAATACCGAAACTTCACCAACGTGTCACGTACTTGCCATAAATAAATGGCCAGCCCATATACATCAAAATATGATGATATTTTCGTTCCATACATGATATAATCAGCCAAATATACTTTCCATGTTGGCACACACAAATTACTCCACATTAAGGCCAAAATGTGAAGATTCCAAGTTTAATTTTGTCACATGCTAATGGTACCACTTTAAACCAGCCAAGTGCTGAGATTTAAAGTATATATTATATATATTATGTATAACATAATATATATAACATGTGCAAAAGTTGGAATTTAAATTAGAGAAAAATCGGGTAATCGATAAATATCGAAAATTCGGTTTTCTACGCATATAACATGGAACGTTTTTCTTGAACATCATGTGACACGTATCTAGACACTTTTTACATATGATATACATCTTAAAGTGTTCTAGAAAATTAAATTAAGGGCTGATTGGAATATTACATGTGTGTATTATTAAATGTGCACTATTTTACAAAGTTAGCAAAAATGAAATTCAGCACATGCATATACATGTATACACGCCCCTACAGCTGATTTGAAGCATATGTGGAGCCTTGTTGGCATATTGATTGGTCAAGGATCAATCATACAATGTTGATAAATCAAAGAGAGAAGCTACAAAAGGTAAGTATTCAACATATACCTCTCTTATGTCACATGCTGAAAATTTCAGCATGCTACACACATCTTGGCCGATTTCTTCATGGCTAAGATAACATATTTTGTCAATTTTTATTAAAGGATTAATTGAAGATGTTATGGAAATGATTTGAATATTATGTAAGGTAATTAAGTGTGATATTTTATATATCACACATGCTGAAATTTTTCAGCATGTGTGAAGGTTGTGGTGGCCGAATTTTTCACTCCTTTTGTGTCCAAGTTCATTCATCAATTGATAGCAAGACTTACCATATATGATTGATTCATTTTTATGATAAAAAATTCAAAGAAAAATGGTAAATAATCTGAATTTTATTTCATAATGCACATGCTGAAAAATTCAGCATGGCAAGCTACTTATGGCCGATTTTATGCTTTGAAAAGGAGAGATTTCTTGTCTTGCAATTTATGATGGAATTTGTGACTTATGGTATGATTTTATGATTGATATTGGCACATGTTTAAAGTGTTAATCTCAGATTTTTTCCATGTCATCATTTTGACAACATTGAGCCAATAAAGAGGTGCCAAGTAAGCAAAGACTAAATGATGATCCAATAGAATGATGCCAAGCAAGCAAGGCATTGTCACAATGATGTCTTACATCCTCCCAAGGGCTTAGAAGATAATTTTCAAGAGGAGAAGGACCTATAGGGGGCGGCCAAGACTTGTTAAAAAGAAGGAAGAAGAGCAAAACAAAGACAAGAACAAGAGTTGCAAGTTCAAGGATCAAAAGTGTTCTAGCCTTCTTCTTCTACATTCTCTTTCTTTCTCTTTTCTTGTAAAGCCTATTGTATCCATATTCTTTCAATCTTGAATAGGCTTGAGATAAACCACCATTCATACATCTTTGTAAAAGATTGATCAAGGTGTGATCAATCTTCATTCTTGCAAGGTGGTGGTGTTCGTGACAATTGTATTCACGTACAAGGTTTGTAAAGGGTTGGAGTTGGTGTGTAACTCCATCAACCCTGTGGTAAGGTGTTTTTGAGTTGTGTGATTAGTGTGAACCAAGGAAGGTGTTCCTTGAAGACTGGAGTAGGTTGTTGATAACCGAACCAGTATAAAATTCTTGGTGTCATTTACTTTCAGCACTGATTTTCTGTTTCAGCACTGTTTACTGTTTTTAATCACGTTCGTAAAAATAGTAAACGAATTTCAAAAATTACGAAACTTTCAGAAAACATAGTCACACGTTCTAGGGTTCTTTTGGTGCAAGTTTCAACCCTTTTGGACAAGTATAAGTCATTCAAACGTCCAAAGTTCTGAGACTAGTGCAGTCTGATTTTCAGGCTTGCAAAGGTTGAGACTTTGATCGTATTTGACTAACTTTCCAAAAGAATTTTTAAAAACTGTTTCAACCCATTTAAATATAACATATAAGGGGTTAGTGGTTAAAGTTTCAAAGCATTTGGAGTTGTGTACAAATTGGAATAAATTTTTCAAATCAGTGTATCGGTTCTGGCAGATTTGCGCAATCTGACCACCAACGAATTTTCAAGGGGTTAGAGGTTGAATTTAAATCTGAAATTTTTAGGAGATACTCATAACATCTGAGTCTAAGTTCTCTCCAAATTTCAGAATTTTTGAAGGCCTACAACCTAGTTTTCCAAACGTTTTAAAACTGGTCCTGAAAACAGAAACTGTTTTCAGAACTTGAATTGTTCAAGTTTAAAGAAATTTTAAAAACCACATTTTCCGCACCCACTATTCAACCCCCCCCCCTTCTAGTGGTGCCTTACAGATCCTACAGATACTTGTTAGAGAACAGTGTATTGGATAGACCCATCATGAGATTACCACATGGATTAGCGTCATAAGTAAATCTCATGATAGTCATGTTTTAATCCTTTGACTTGAGATTGTCATTGTTTCCAACATAAGGACTATTATATTTTGACATGATCAAACGTTATCCGTAACTGGATAATAATAAAGGTCATGATTGAATGTGATAGAAATTATGTAGAGGATATTGAACAATCAAGATAGAATTTGTCCCTCTCTTTTGAGAGAGATATCTTTGGGCCCCTCGATTAGTGAGACTGTGAAATGCATGGCCGTGCTCAAATGAATTGATATTGTGATCAATATCATTTGTTTTATCAGTCTACTTAGAGATCGAGTAATCATATGTTTGAACTATATAAGTATGACGCTGACCATGACTTATGTTCAAACTAGATATCGTGTGACAAAGGGATTAGTGCATGTACTATTATTAGGCTAGTTGGACTTTACTCGTATTAATTGGGTAGTTGTAATGCCTTGCTAGAGGCCAATTACGACTTGTTGGTTTAATAGAGATTTAATCAACTGCCAATTAATATGGGCCTATCGGGTCACACACAAGAATGCGTAAGGCTGATATTAATAATATTAATAATATTAATATTGGATATTAATTATTATTATTATTATTATCGTTTTAATATTAATAATATTAATATTGGATATTAATTATTATTATTATTATCGGTTTTTTGGTGATTATATATACATGTGTATTATCGGATAATAACAAGAGAATCCATATCTGATATGGATTTTGAATATCCTGATAGAATCCGTATCTGATATGGACTTTGATTGGCATCCACTAATCCGATTAGGACTCGGATTCTGATGTCTACGTATGTGCATATATACTTGTGTATCTCGTATACACAAGACACACGAAAAATACACAGAGTCATAAGAAAACCCTAGAGCCGTTTTTGTGAAAAACGAGTTCTTCAGCCGCGCCGTTTGAAGAGCTAGCACTCCGGGCGGAAGCGTTCGTGTGGATACCGACAGAGGGTGTTCGTGATTTCGCACCTCTTCCATCTGCAGATTTCGAATCTACGGAGGTACTTTTTGATTTCTTTTGTCGAATTAAACGAACAACATGGATCCTTGGTAGGAAATCAGAGATCAAGTTTTGTTTTCCGCTGCGCGTTTTTGCAGTGATCTCGGTTGATTTCCTAACAGAATCATACCCCATTCTTGGTCCCATCTGACCCTGAATACAACAACTTATACTCATTACACTCTTTACCTTTATTCCCTTTCCACCTAGTTTCTTGGAGGCATGCTATATCTATCTTACGTCTCTTAAGTGTATCTATAATCTCAAACAATTTACCACTTAATGTTCCTACATTCCAAGAGGCTACCCTTAGACTATCTTCATTTTTCTTCCCCTTACATACACCCCTCTTCTTAGACATGGTCTCACGGAAAAATCATGACGTATTCTATCAATTATTGCAACTAAAACTACAGATCCAAGGTATGTTACAGATGTAGAAAGTTTGAAACTAAATGTAAACAATCAAAAGTACTTCAATGATAATAAAACAAAAATGAAATTATATCACCTGGTTGGTCTGTGTCACACCAAGATCCAATAGAACAGGATCGCAATCGAGTCAAAATCGCCTGCAAAAACAAAAACCCACGAAAACAAGACAAAGATATTTCTCCCTGATGAGAGAAGCCTCTGCTTGTCCCCTTTCGAAAGGATATTCCAATTTGAAGGAGCACTTAGCGAATTGTCTGTGAATAGATGATCAATTAGACTTCCTTCAACCGCGTCTTCGAAGATCTGAAGCCTCAAAGATCAAATCTTTTTCAGGTTTTCTTATTTTCACTTTACCAACAAAAGCAGAAGGCAGAAGAGGATAAAGGTAGCGCTGGGGTGCAACCAAACATGAAAACTAAATAGTTGTACAAGAATTCAAGCAAACAATGTTCAGTATTCAACTAAAACTTGAGATTCTTAATACAAGCAGGAAAACTAAAATTTGTACAATAATTCAAGCCAAGAACGAGCAAAAGCTGATAGTTTTATTAAGGAAGCGGAAAGCTAGAAGTTGTACAAGAATTCAAACAAACAATACTCAGTATTCAAAAAAGTTGGGATTTTTATTAGGGAACAGATCAATAGTAAAAGCATACTGCAGCCAGAGAGACGGTAGAGGAGGAGGCACGATAATTTAGAGAAAGAAAGGGAAATGGGAAAATTATTAGCTTACCCACAAGGAAATATAAGAGAGGAAAATTAATGTCCAGTAGCGTAACCTTCTCCGACTTGCCCCTTCTGGACTCTGAGTATCCGGACTCCCTAGAACTCGGATTTCTATTTCTTTTTCGCCGCCGATCGTCAATAGATCATAGGATGACTGAACGCCGCTCCAAGCAAAAAAGAAAACAAGGAAAATAACAAGATAGAAAATCACAGTAAACCTAGATCGGGGAATGCGTACCTGATAATCGCTGCGGTGAATCAAACGAGGCGGAGCGGAGGCGGAGGCAGGTAGATAGAGAGAGAGAGAAAAAGACCGTTAGAAAGGTCTTTGTGATTTGTACTTTCTTTTTGGGCCAAAACAACGATAACTAAATTCCATACCATAAGATAAATCTTTTTACAACGATCATATCACAGATTCACGAAAGAATCTGAGACACTACGAAACGACACCAGAAATACAAACACGAAGAACCAAAACAAAACCCCACAAATTACAAAAAACAAAAAAAAACCCACAAATGTCAAATCGACTAATCTGAACGCAAAAGAACCCCTCAAAGCGCAGCCGTCAACATAAACATCCACAATGCATCCCAATGATGATAATAAGGGGCTAAGTAGCTGTGACCAAGAAGGCTTAGGTTCAGAATTCATCCCAATGATGATAATAAGGGGAATGAAGCCATAGTGGGTGATCACCTTGGCTTTCTTCAATCCCCAAGTGCTCCAATCCTGCTAATATTTAGTACTGAATTTGAATATCTATACGAGAAAAATTTTTAGCTGGTGTTTATCGAACATAATGTTATGCGGCTGATTTAATCGTTGATGTGCTGATTTGGAATGCAATAGTGTAGAAGTTGAAGGTTCATAAACTACTGACGGAAGCCAATTGGACCTCTATCGTATTCCCTATAAAAGTCAGATCAGTGGTATATTATTTAAACAGAATATATTGCATACGAAAATTATAAAGGAAACAGGAACAGTCATCTTCTTTGGTGGAATTGAAGAAGTATCAGAAATGTTCAGCTACTATATCGGAAAACACTAAAAGAGTTTTCATGATCATCAAAGTTCATAAATTACAGGATGAAGCTGCAACTGCCAGCAATAACTATTTTTGTTTTTCCTAGAACAACAAAAGAATCCATGTATGTCAATGCACAGCCACTTCAGACTTTCGATCAAGAAATCCTGCTGATTTGGAAATCTCGAGATTGAAGAATGTAAAACTCATCTAAGATGAAATTCAATGTACATAGGTGTTTCTCTATTTATAGGAGTTATATGGCCTCTAACGATTTTGTTTTCCTAACACTAACTTGATGTGATGCCTAGGATGATTAGGTTGGTAACGACTAGTTACCTCCTCAGTCCAGACGCATGTACAGTTAAAAGAATTCGCTTCTATATTTTTATGTTACATGTATAAAAATTAAGCATGGAAGCTCGGCCGATATCCTCGATTTTGTTGCCTAATATTTTATTGCTACGGGCACGTCTTCACCTCATGACCTCGGCTCTTCATACATGTGTCTTCCCTGTTTAGCTCTTCACTTCGGCCCTTCTTTACCTAGACCACTTACAGTTCCATTTCCAGCTTAGCTCTGCACCTCGTCCCTTCTCTTCTTTACCTAATCCATTTATAGTTCTGTGACGAGCTGCTATCAAAATCAATTTGGCAGTATACTTTCAGCACAGCTTCATCTCGACAACTTATATTTTGTACCTCACCCATACGGCTTGCTACTCTGTTTAGTTCAGCACAGCTCGGCTGAGCTCGGTTGAGCTTATATTATGCTGCTGAGCTCGGCGAGCTTATATATTTATACAACTAGGCTTGGATATTAAGAACCGAAATATATTTGTCAGAACTAGTTTTATTAAGATATCACTGACTTGATCTTTAGTTGAAATATGCTCCAGGCTGATCTCTCTCCCTTCAATTTTTCTCAGATGAAATGTCTATCTACTTCAACATGCTTTGACTTGTGATAATGAACTGTATTATTGGCCATGCTTAAAGCAAATACACTATCAAAAAATACCGTGATGGGTAATAGTGTTTTTAAATCGAGATCTTCAAGTACTCTTTTGATCCAGATGTCTTAGCATATGCCTAATGCAAAAGCCCTTAATTCTGCCTCTACACTGCTCCTCGATACTACTAGTTGCTTCTTGATTCGCCATGTAACCAGATTACCCCATAAAATAAGTTCCATATACGGTTGTTGATCTCATATCAATCTTGGATCCAGTAAATCAGCATCTGTGAATACGTTAATACCTCAAACTGTATGCTTTTTAAGACATAAACCTTGTCCTCGTGCAATTTTTAAGGTACCCATGGATTCTCAAGGCGACTTGGAAATGTTCACTAGTAAGATCATGCATAAACTGAGATACAAAGCTCACCACATATTAAATGTTAGGTCTTGTTTGTGATAAATATATCAATCTACCAACTAGTCTCTCATAACTAAGTTTATCAGTGGGTATAGTATCCCACTGTTCTCCATACTTATGCCCAAGTTCTACAGGGTGTTTGCTGGTTTGTATCTGAGCATCCCAGTTTCTCTTAAAGATCCAATATGTTTTTCCTTTGTGATATATACATCCCTTCTTTATTTGTAGCTATTTCTATTCCTAAGAAATATCCTAGGTTTCCTAGATATTTCATTTCGAACGGCTTTGATAGCTGCACCTTAAGATTCTCAATCTCAAAGTTATTATTTCCTGCTATTATTATATCGTCTACATATACTAGTGGAATAATAATCTCCCCTTTAAGTTATATCTTAGTGAATAGTGTATGATCGCTATGACTTTGGATAAACTTATGATCTTTAGTAGTGTTATTGAATGTTTTAAACCAAGATCTTGGTGATTGCTTCAGTCCACATAACAATTTCTTCAAACTACATGCCTTATTCCGATTCGTTATGTCAGTGAATCCTGATGGTATGTACATATAAACTTCTTCTAGTAAATCTCTATTTAGGAATACATTTTTAACATCCAACTGATATAATTCCCAATCAAGGTACTGTTACGGAAAAATAATCATAGTGGTCCAAAATTTGACAACCGGGGGAAATGTTTTCAAATAATCAGTACCATAAGTTTGGGTAAGTCCTTTTGGTGTTAATCTAGATTTGTATTTATTAACTGTTTCATCACTATTGTATTCAATTGTAAACACCCATCTGTATCCTACAGGTTTCATAGTTGCATACATTTGAAACTATCTCCCAAATTTGATTTTTCTCTAAGGCATTGATTTCTTCATACACTGCATTCTTCTATTCATCTCAACTTAAGGCTTCTTGTATACTTTTAAGTGTCACTTTATTATCAAGTGAACATATAAATGTTTTAAAGTTAGGATTCAACCTATTATACGACATGAAGTCTTCTATAAGATACTCAGTATATACGGGGTGTTTAGTGCAATTTCTAGTTTCTTTTCTTAATCTTGTTGGTCTATCATCAGTTTAAAATTCAGTTTCATATTCATCATGGATCTCCGATAATGAATCTCTTCCTCCGATGTGGGTTGTGCCTTTCTATTAGTGTGTTCATGTGTACCAGGTGGTCTATTCTATGCTACTAGTCCTTGTCTTGTGTCAGAGTTCATAGGGCTGTTTGTTCCATTAGTTCTGAGCTAAGAATCTCATGCGTCCAGCTGCGGTACCGAGTATCCTTTGAATATGCGCTTAACTGATCTTAGATCTATGTTTTTCCTTAGGATGCACAGAATGTGTACATATGATATACACCCGAACAGTTTAAATGGTAATTCTGAAAGCAAGTTTGTATATGAAAAATAGTTGAGAAGCATTTCCCTTTAAGTTTTTAAATAATAGAGTTATTAAATGACTTTCTGTTTATTAAGTAAGTAGTTGTTAGTAAGGCTTCTTTCCATAGTATTAGGTACGCTCGTTGTAAACATAATAGTTCTATTTACTTCAAGCAAGTGTCTAGTCTTCCTCTCAGCAATACTATTCTCTTGTGGAGTATAAGTACAAAAAGTCTGATATTATGTACCATTTTCATGCATAAATTTTTGAATTACTTTTATTAACATTGGAAGTGTCAGGGTTCCTTTGTATTTTTTCCGATCCTGCAGGTTGGGAAATCAATTTTTTTTTATTTTTCAATTTTTAATAAAAGATTATGAAAACTTTAGATGATTCCTTAAACTTCTTCTTTACATCGTAATTGAATTTTAAAAAATATTAAGAAATTTGAAAAAAAAGAAAGACAGAATAAATTGAATTAGAGAGAAAAGGCTTAAAGATTAGTCGTTCTAAGACCGAATATCTGCACTGCGACTTCAGCGGCGTAGCAGACAGTGAGGATAGCCAGCTCACCATCGATGGTCAAGTGGTACCACAGGTAAGTAAGTTTAAGTACCTAGGATCATTTGTACAGCAGAATGGCGACATAGATAACGATGTAGCATATCGAGTTCAGGCAGGCTGGTGTAGATGGAGGGCGGCCTCAGGGGTGCTGTGTGACAAAAATTTCCCAACTAAATTAAAGGAAAAATTTTATAAGGTGGCAGTGCGACCAGCAATGCTATATGAGACAGACTGCTGGGCCATCAAGAGGTCACAATTACAGAAGATGGAAGTGACAGAGATGAAAATGTTAAGATGGATGTGTGGACATACAAGGCTAGACCGGATCAGAAACGAGGTGTTTCGAGAAAGGTTAGGCGTGGCTAGTATAGCAGATAAGATAAGGGAGGGAAGATTGAGATGGTTTGGGCATGTCAAGCGGAGACAGACGACGGCGTCGGTCAGAGCAATTGAAAGCCTCATTGTAGAGGGAAACAGGAGTAAATGCAGGCCCAAACTGACTTGGGATGAGCAGATAAGGCACGACTTACTAGATTTGCACCTCTCTGAGGACATGGTCCAGGATAGGAGTTCATGGAGACATAAGATTAAGGTTAACAAGGTATAGGTCATATATAGGGACACTTTAGAGTATATTTAGGGACATAGATAGGCGTAGACACTATCTACGCTTTAGATTAACGTTCCACTTGGTTGCGTATGTTATACCGTTGTTTTACATTACATGTATATATATAAGTGCTGTGTATTTTAGTATCGAAATGCCTTTCTTTGTATTTCTTGAATCTACTCACTAACACACTAGCACAACATAGCTCTATTATCATGTCATTTATGCAGGTAGAGCCAGGGGTCTCACTGAAGCAGACTCTTTATCCCTTGTGATAGAAGTATTGTCTGTTGAGAAAAAGGGGGTTTGAGTGATTTTCAAAATACATGATTTAAATGTGCACAAAAACGAGCATAAGATAAATGTGCATGATATATTGCTTATTACTTGCCTTATATAGTTCATATATTATGTTGCCGTACTAACGAGCCATGAAGCTACAAAGCTTACATCAAATGGCAAACATTTGTTGTGTTTATACTATTTTCAGGTGCCACCATTAATGAACTAAACTAGTTCATTAAGTGAAGTACTTAGCAAATTAAACTAAGTAGTTCATTAAAGAAAGCTACATTTGGAAAAGGCACAAAGGCAACAAGGCTAAGAAAGGAAAGTCTCCTCCTCCTCATTTATCACTCATATACACGCCTACATACATATATAAATATATATTTTCAGATTTTTTAAAAAAGGCACATACACATGTATTCCAACGTACTACCGACACGTTATATATTTTACGTACATACGTTAACGTCACACCACTATAGTTAACTCATATTTATGAGTATATTCAGGTCTTATATCATATGATATAAGTCATGGTATGACAAATTAAATACGACACGTTAAAAGGTTCTAAATCGAAAATGGTCGTATCGGGCGAATACCGAAACTTCGCCAACGTGTCACGTACATGCCATAAATAAATGGCCAGCCCCTATACTTCAAAAATCATCAAAAATTTCGTGCCTAGGGTGATATTTTCAGCCAAAAATTCTTTCCATGTTGGCACACACAAATCACCCCACATTAAGGCCAAAATGTGAAGATTCTAATTTTAATTTTGTCACATGTTAATGGCGCCACTTTAGACCAGCCAAGTGCTGAGATTTAAATTATATATTATATATATTATGTGTAACATAATATAAATAACATGTGCAAAAGTTGGAATTTAATTAGAGAAAAATCGGGTAATCGATAAATATCGAAAATTCAGTTTTCTACGTACACAACACATGGAATATTTTTGGCACATCATATGACACGTATCTAGACACCTTTTACATATGTCATACATCTTAAAGTGTTCTAGAAAATTAAATTAAGGGCTGATTGGAATATAACATGTGTGTATTATTAAATGTGCACTATTTTACAAAGTTAGCAAAAATAAATTTCAGCACATGCATATACATTATCCACGACACCTACAGCTGAGATGGAGCCTATGTGGAGCCTTGTTAGCATATTGATTGGTCAAGAATATATCATACAATGTTGGTGAATTAAAGAAAGAAGCTACAAATGGTAAGGTTTCAAACTTTGTATCATTCGAAACACATGCTGAAAATTTCAGCATGTTGAAGTATAGATGGCCGAAATTTTTAATTAAAAATGCAGATATTTGGTGTCTTGAATTATGTGGATGATTGGAAGAAAAAATGGAAGCTATTTGAATTATCTCACTAAGTAGCACATGCTGAAATTTCAGCATGCTAAATTCCATAATGGCCGATTTTCTTACTTTGTGTGGGAGGAATTTTGTCTTGAAAAATTTATGTGACAATCTTGCGTATTATGAAAATTATTCTATGTTGATTTTGGCACATGTTTTTAGTGATATATTCAGATTTTTCCAAGTCATCAATGATGACAACATTCAACCTATCATGAAGTGCCAAGTAAGCAGAGATTAAATGATCATTCAATGAGAAGGTGACAAGTAAGCAAGACCATGTCACATTGATGTCTTACATTCTCCCAAGGACTTAGAAGATAATTTTCAAGAAGGGGAGAGCACAAGGGGGACGGCTGCAAGCATTAATAGGAAAGAAGATGAGCAAAAATAAGACAAGCACAAGCATTGCAAAATCAAAGTGATAAAAACGCCTAGCCTCTCTTCTTCTACTCTTTCTTTCTTTCTTCTTCTTGAAAGCCTATTGTATTCATATTTTCAATCTTGAATAGGCTTGTTATAGACCACCACATATTCTATATCTTTGTAAAAGATTGATCAAGGTGTGATCAATCTTCATTCTTGCGAGGTGGTAGTGTTCGTGCGAATCGTATTCATCGTACAAGGTTTGTAAAGGGTTGGAGTTAGTGCGTAACTCTATCAACTCTGTGGTAAGGTGTATTGCGTGTGTGTGACTAGTGTGAACCAAGGAAGGTGTTCCTTGAAGACTGGAGTAGGTTGTTTATAACCAAACCAGTATAAAATTCTCCGTGACATTTACTTTCAGCATTTATTTTCTGTTACTGCACAATTTACTCTTTTTGTTTGTGTTCGTAAAAATAGTAAACGACTTTCAAAAATAACAAAAACTTTCAGAAACATACCCACACGTCTTAGGGTTAATTTGGCATAAGTTTCAACCCTTTTGGATAAGTATAAGTCGATCAAACATCAAAAGGTCTGAGACTAGTGCAGTCTGATTTTCAGACTTGCAAAGGTTGAGACTTTGATTGTAATTGACCTACTTCCCAAAAGAATTTTACAAAACTGTTTCAACCCAATTAAATATAGTATATAAGGAGTTAGTGGTTAAAGTTTCAGAGCATTTGGACTTACACACAAATAGGAATAAAATTTTCAAAACCGTCTACCGTTTCTGGCAGATTCGCGTAATCTGATTACCAACGGTTTTTGAAAGGGTTAAAGGTTGAATTTAAATTTGAAATTTTTAGGAGACCCTCATAACATCTGAGGCTAAGTTCTCTCAAAATTTCAGAATTTTTGGAGACCTATAACCTGGTTTTAAAAACGTTTTAAAACTGGTCCTGAAAACAGAATCTGTTTTCAGAAGTTGAGTTGTTCAGTTTTAAACAAATTTTAAAAACCACACTTTCCGCACCACCTATTCAACCCCCCCTTCTAGTGGTGCTTTGCAGATCCTACAAGTGGTATCAGAGCGTAGGAACACTCACAACAAGAAGATCCAACGATCTGTGTGAGATGGCAACCACTAGCCATGAAACCGAGGAAAAAGATATGTCAAGCCAAATGCCTCCACTATTTGAAAATGAGATAAATTCTGATTCTGACTCGGATTCTGAACTATCTTATGATGATTTATATGTTGAATGTCTTGAATTACATAAGTTTACTAGAACTCTTGAAAAACAAAAGAAACGGTTAATTGAAGACAAGAAATTCTTAGAATCTTCTAACAAAGATCTTGTGTCTCAATTAAACGATTCAAAAGAAGAGTCGTCATGCATTATAAATTCATTAAAGTCTGAGATTTCATCATTGACATCCGAGAACACTGAATTGAAATCCAAAGATTTCAAACTTGAAATCAAGGAATGCGGATGTAGAGAAAAAGGTGAAACAATTTGACACGAGAACAAACATTCTAGATCACATCATTTCTTCTCAAAAGCATGATAGTGACAAAACCGGACTAGGATACGTTGAGAAAAGTAAGCCACAAAATAAACCAAACAAATTTATCCCATCTAAGAAAATAGATGCATCAAAGACATATGTGGCATATAAGAAGACGCATAGACCTTTTCTTATGACATCTCAACGTGCTTCTTCTTCACATCATGCAAAATATAATTATTTGCCATATAGATATGAGAAGAAACAAGTGATGCATACGCGACACTCATATCACAAAAATGCATCTAGATCACGTCCCGTATATGCAAACCGAAATGCTTATCAAAAACAGAAACCATACTACATGCATAATGGGATTCTTGGCCAAAGTCCAAACGCATTTGTCCCTAACATATATTATGTTGCGTTCTCATCACCTTTCTCACCTTTTGGAAGACCTAGAAAGGTCACCCAAATTTGGGTACCAAAAGGGACATTTTCAAAGGGTTGAATAAATAACCCTTACGAACGCACGTTATATGAAATGCATGATTTTTTTTCTTCTTCATCTTTACAGGCATCTTTTGATTTACTTTTCAAAATAAAGGGGGAGAGATAGCAAGATTTAAGGGGGAGAGAGAAACTAATTTCATAAATTAAAGGGGAGCGACTCGGAATTTAAAATTCAAGTTTTGACTTTATGCATGATTGAAGGGGGAGCGATAGGATTTAAATCATGAGTATAGGTTATTTTGAAAATCATCAAAAGGGGGAGATTGTTGAGAAAAAGGGGGTTTGAGTGATTTTCAAAATACATGATTTAAATGTGCACAAAGACGAGCATAAGATAAATGTGCATGATATATTGCTTATTACTTGCCTTATATAGTTCATATATTATGTTGCCGTACTAACGAGCCATGAAGCTACAAAGCTTACATCAAATGGCAAACATTTGTTGTGTTTATACTATTTTCAGGTGCCACCATTAATGAACTAAACTAGTTCATTAAGTGAAGTACTTAGCAAATTAAACTAAGTAGTTCATTAAAGGAAGCTACATTTGGAAAAGGCACAAAGGCAACAAGGCTAAGAAAGGAAAGTCTCCTCCTCCTCATTTATCACTCATATACACGCCTACATACATATATAAATATATATTTTCAGATTTTTTAAAAAAGGCACATACACATGTATTCCAACGTACTACCGACACGTTATATATTTTACGTACGTACGTTAACGTCACACCACTATACTTAACTCATATTTATGAGTATATTCAGGTCTTATATCATATGATATAAGTCATGGTGATGACAAATTAAATACGACACGTTAAAAGGTTCTAAATCGAAAATGGTCGTATCGGGCGAATACCGAAACTTCGCCAACGTGTCACGTACTTGCCATAAATAAATCGCCAGCCCCTATACTTCAAAAATAATCAAAAATTTCGTGCCTAGGGTGATATTTTCAGCCAAAAATTCTTTCCATGTTGGCACATACAAATCACCCCACATTAAGGGCAAAATGTGAAGATTCCAATTTTAATTTTGTCACATGTTAATGGCACCACTTTAGACCAGCCAAGTGCTGAGATTTAAAGTATATATTATATATATTATGTGTAACATAATATATATAACATGTGCAAAAGTTGGAATTAAATTAGAGAAAAATCGGGTAATCGATAAATATCGAAAATTCGGTTTTCTACGTACACAACACATGGAATATTTTTGGCACATCATATGACACGTATCTAGACACTTTTTACATATGTCATACATCTTAAAGTGTTCTAGAAAATTAAATTAAGGGCTGATTGGAATATAACATGTGTGTATTATTAAATGTGCACTATTTTACAAAGTTAGCAAAAATAAATTTCAGCGCATGCATATACATTATCCACGACACCTATAGCTGAGATGGAGCCTATGTGGAGCCTTGTTAGCATATTGATTGGTCAAGAATCAATCATATAATGTTAGTGAATTAAAGAAAAAAGCTACAAATGGTAAGGTTTCAAACTTTGTCTCATTTGAAATACATGCTGAAAATTTCAGCATGTTGAAGTATAGATGGCCGAAATTTTTAATTAAAAATGCAGATATTTGGTGTCTTGAATTATGTGGATGATTGGAAGAAAAAATGGAAGCTATTTGAATTATCTCACTAAGTAGCACATGCTGAAATTTCAGCATGCTAAATTCCATAATGGGCGATTTTTTTACTTTGTGTGGGAGGAATTTTGTCTTGAAAAATTTATGTGACAATCTTGTGTATTATGGAAATTATTCTATGTTGATTTTGGCACATGTTTTTAGTGATATATTCAGATTTTTCCAAGTCATCAATGATGACAACATTCAACCAATCATGAAGTGCCAAGTAAGCAAAGATTAAATGATCATCCAATGAGAAGGTGATAAGTAAGCAAGACCATGTCACATTGATGTCTTACATTCTCCCAAGGACTTAGAAGATAATTTTCAAGAAGGGGAGAGCACAAGGGGGATGGCTGCAAGCATTAAAAGGAAAGAAGATGAGCAAAAACAAGACAAGCACAAGCATTGCAAAATCAAAGTGATAAAAACGCCTAGCCTCTCTTCTTCTACTCTTTCTTTCTTCTTCTTGAAAGCCTATTGTATTCATATTTTCAATCTTGAATAGACTTTGTTATAGACCACCACATATTCTATATCTTTGTAAAAGATTGATCAAGGTGTGATCAATCTTCATTCTTGCGATGTGGTGGTGTTCGTGCGAATTGTATTCATCGTACAAGGTTCGTAAAGGGTTGGAGTTAGTGCGTAACTCTATCAACCCTGTGGTAAGGTGTATTGCGTGTGTGTGACTAGTGTGAACCAAGGAAAGTATTCCTTGAAGACTGTAGTAGGTTGTTTATAACCGAACCAGTATAAAATTCTCCGTGCCATTTACTTTCAGCATTTATTTTCTGTTACTGCACAATTTACTCTTTTTGTTTGTGTTCGTAAAAATAGTAAACGACTTTCAAAATCACGAAAACTTCCAGAAACACACAAGTTTCAACCTTTTTGGATAAGTATAAGTCGATCAAACATCAAAAGTTCTGAGACTAGTGCGGTCTGATTTTTAGACTTGCAAAGGTTGAGACTTTGATTGTAATTGACCTACTTCCCAAAAGAATTTTACAAAAATGTTTCAACCCACTTAAATATAGTATATAAGGAGTTAGTGGTTAAAGTTTCAGAGCATTTGGACTTACACAAAAATAGGAATAAATTGTTCAAAACCGTCTACCGTTTCTGGCAAATTCGCGTAATCTGATTACCAACGGTTTTTGAAAGGGTTAAAGGTTGAATTTAAATTTGAAATTTTTATGAGACCCTCATAACATCTGATGCTAAGTTCTCTCAAAAATTTTAGAATTTTTGGAGACCTATAACCTGGTTTTAAAAACGTTTTAAAACTGGCCCTAAAAACAGAATCTGTTTTCAGAAGTTGAGTTGTTCAGTTTTAAACAAATTTTAAAAACCACACTTTCCGCACCACCTATTCAACCCTCCCCCTTCTAGTGGTGCCTTGCAGATCCTACAAGTGGTATCAGAGCGTAGGAACACTCACAACAAGAAGATTCAACGATCTGTGTGAGATGGCAACCACTAGCCATGAAACCGAGGAAAAAGATATGTCAAGCCAAATGCCTCCACTATTTGAAAATGAGGTAAATTCTGATTCTGACTCGGATTCTGAACTATCTTGTGATGATTTATATGTTGAATATCTTGAATTACATAAGTTTGCTAGAACTCTTGCAAAACAAAAGAAACGGATAATTGAAGACAAGAAATTCTTAGAATCTTCTGACAAAGATCTTGTGTCTCAATTAAACGATTCAAAAGAAGAGTCGTCATGCATTATAAATTCATTAAAGTCTGAGATTTCATCATTGACATCCGAGAACACTGAATTGAAATCCGAGATTTCAAACTTGAAATCAAAGAATGCGGATGTAGAGAAAAAGGTTAAACAATTTGACACGAGAACAAACATTCTAGATCACATCATTTCTTCTCAAAGCATGATAGTGACAAAACCGGACTAGGATACGTTGAGAAAAGTAAGCCACAAAATAAACCAACCAAATTTATCCCATCTAAGAAAATAGATGCATCAAAGACATATGTGGCATCTAAGAAGACGCGTAGACCTTTTCTTATGACATCTCAACGTGCTTCTTCTTCACATCATGCAAAATATAATTATGTGCCATATAGATATGATAAGAAACAAGTGATGCATACGCGACACTCATATCACAAAAATGCATCTAGATCACGTTCGTGCATGCAACCCGAAATGCTTATCAAAAACAGAAACCACACTACATGCATGATGGGATTCTTGGCCAAAGGCCAAACACATTTGTCCCTAACATATATTATGTTGCGTTCTCATCACCTTTCTCACCTTTTGGAAGACCTAGAAAGGTCACCAAATTTGGGTACCAAAAGGGACATTTTCAAAGGGTTGAATAAATAACCCTTACGAACGCACGTTATATGAAATGCATGATTTTTTTTCTTCTTCATCTTTACAGGCATCTTTTGATTTACTTTTCAAAATAAAGGGGATGACATAGCATGATTTAAGGGGGAGAGAGATACTAATTGCATAAATTAAGGGGGAGCGACTCGGAATTTAAAATTCAAGTTTTATGCATGATTGAAGGGGGAGCAATAGGATTTAAATTATGAGTATAGGTTATTTTGAAAATCATCAAAAGGGGGAGATGTTGAGAAAAAGGGGGTTTGAGTGATTTTCAAAATACATGATTTAAATGTGCAAAAAGACGAGCACAAGATAAATGTGCATGATATATTGCTTATTACTTGCCTTATATAGTTCATATATTATGTTGCCGTACTAACGAGCCATGAAGCTACTATTTTCAGGTGCCACCATTAATGAACTAAACTAGTTCATTAAGTGAAGTACTTAGCAAATTAAACTAAGTAGTTCATTAAAGGAAGCTACATTTGGAAAAGGCACAAAGGCAACAAGGCTAAGAAAGGAAAGTCTCCTCCTCCTCATTTATCACTCATATACACGCCTACATACATATATAAATATATATTTTCAGATTTTTTTAAAAAGGCACATACACATGTATTCCAACGTACTACCGACACGTTATATATTTTACGTACGTACGTTAACGTCACACCACTATACTTAACTCGTACTTATGAGTATATTCAGGTCTTATATCATATGATATAAGTCATGGCGATGACAAATTAAATACAACACGTTAAAAGGTTCTAAATCGAAAATGGTCGTATCGGGCGAATACCGAAACTTCGCCAACGTGTCACGTACTTGCCATAAATAAATGGCCAGCCCCTATACTTCAAAAATCATCAAAAATTTCGTGTCTAGGGTGATATTTTCAGCAAAAAATTCTTTCCATGTTGGCACACACAAATTACCCCACATTAAGGCCAAAATGTGAAGATTCCAATTTTAATTTTGTCACATGTTAATGGCGCCACTTTAGACCAGCCAAGTGCTGAGATTTAAAGTATATATTATATAAATTATGTGTAACATAATATATATAACATGTGCAAAAGTTGGAATTTAATTAGAGAAAAATCATTTAATCGATAAATATCGAAAATTCGGTTTTCTACGTACACAACACATGGAATATTTTTGGCACATCATATGACACGTATCTAGACACTTTTTACATATGTCATACATCTTAAAGTGTTCTAGAAAATTAAATTAAGGGCTCATTGGAATATAACATGTGTGTATTATTAAATGTGCACTATTTTACAAAGTTAGCAAAAATAAATTTCAGCACATGCATATACATTATCCACGACACCTACAGCTGAGATGGAGCATATGTGGAGCCTTGTTAGCATATTGATTGGTCAAGAATCAATCATACAATGTTGGTGAATTAAAGAAAGAAGCTACAAATGGTAAGGTTTCAAACTTTGTCTCATTTGAAACACATGCTGAAAATTTCAGCATGTTGAAGTATAGATGGCCGAGATTTTTAATTGAAAATGCAGATATTTGGTGTCTTGAATTATGTGGATGATTGGAATAAAAAATGGAAGCTATTTGAATTATCTCACTAAGTAGCACATGCTGAAATTTCAGCATGCTAAATTCCATAATGGACGATTTTCTTACTTTGTGTGGGAGGAATTTTGTCTTGAAAAATTTATGTGACAATCTTGTGTATTATGGAAATTATTCTATGTTGATTTTGGCACATGTTTTTAGTGATATATTCAGATTTTTCCAAGTCATCAATGATGACAACATTCAACCTATCATGAAGTGCCAAGTAAGCAAAGATTAAATGATCATCCAATGAGAAGGCGACAAGTAAGCAAGACCATGTCACATTGATGTCTTACATTCTCCCAAGGACTTAGAAGATTATTTTCAAGAAGGGGAGAGCACAAGGGGGACGGCTGCAAGCATTAAAAGGAAAGAAGATGAGCAAAAACAAGACAAGCACAAGCATTGCAAAATCAAAGTGATAAAAACGCCTAGCCTCTCTTCTTCTACTCTTTCTTTCTTTCTTCTTCTTGAAAGCCTATTGTATTCATATTTTCAATCTTGAATAGGCTTGTTATAGACCACCACATATTCTATATCTTTGTAAAAGATTGATCAAGGTGTGATCAATCTTCATTCTTGCGAGGTGGTGGTGTTCGTGCGAATTGTATTCATCGTACAAAGTTTGTAAAGGGTTGGAGTTAGTGCGTAACTCTATCAACCCTGTGGTAAGGTGTATTGCGTGTTTGTGACTAGTGTGAACCAAGGAAGGTGTTCCTTGAAGACTGTAGTAGGTTGTTTATAACCGAACCAGTATAAAATTCTCCGTGCTATTTACTTTCAGCATTTATTTTCTGTTACTGCACAATTTACTCTTTTTGTTTGTGTTCGTAAAAATAGTAAACGACTTTCAAAAATCACAAAAACTTCCAGAAACATACCCACACGTCTTAGGGTTGATTTGGCATAAGTTTCAACCCTTTTGGATAAGTATAAGTCGATCAAACATCAAAAGTTCTGAGACTAGTACAGTCTGATTTTCAGACTTGCAAAGGTTGAGACTTTGATTGTAATTGACCTACTTCACAAAAGAATTTTACAAAACTGTTTCAACCCACTTAAATATAGTATATAAGGAGTTAGTGGTTAAAGTTTCAGAGCATTTGGACTTACACACAAATAGGAATAAATTTTTCAAAACCGTCTACCGTTTCTGGCAGATTCGTGTAATCTGATTACCAACGGTTTTTGAAAGGGTTAAAGGTTGAATTTAAATTTGAAATTTTTAGGAGACCTCATAACATCTGAGGCTAAGTTCTTTCAAAATTTCAGAATTTTTGGAGACCTATAACCTGGTTTTAAAAACGTTTTAAAACTGGTCCTGAAAACATAATCTGTTTTCAGAAGTTGAGTTGTTCAGTTTTAAACAAATTTTAAAAACCACACTTTCCGCAACACCTATTCAACCCCCCCCCTTCTAGTGGTGACTTGCAGATCCTACAAGTGGTATCAGAGCGCAGGAACACTCACAACAAGAAGATCCAACGATCTGTGTGAGATGGCAACCACTAGCCATGAAACCGAGGAAAAAGATATGTCAAGCCAAATGCCTCCACTATTTGAAAATGAGGTAAATTCTGATTCTGACTCGGATTCTGAACTATCTTATGATGACTTATATGTTGAATATCTTAAATTACATAAGTTTGCTAGAACTCTTGCAAAACAAAAGAAACGGTTAATTGAAGACAAGAAATTCTTAGAATCTTCTAACAAAGATCTTGTGTCTCAATTAAACGATTCAAAAGAAGAGTCGTCATGCATTATAAATTCATTAAAGTTTGAGATTTCATCATTGACATCCGAGAACACTGAATTGAAATCCGAGATTTCAAACTTGAAATCAAGGAATGCGGATATAGAGAAAAAGGTAAAACAATTTGACACGAGAACAAACATTCTAAATCACATCATTTCTTCTCAAAAGCATGATAGTGACAAAACCGGACTAGGATACGTTGAGAAAAGTAAGCCACAAAATAAACCAACCAAATTTATCCCATCTAAGAAAATAGATGCATCAAAGACATATGTGGCATCTAAGAAGACGCATAGACCTTTTCTTATGACATCTCAACGTGCTTCTTCTTCACATCATGCAAAATATAATTATGTGCCATATAGATATGAGAAGAAACAAGTGATGCATACGCGACACTCATATCACAAAAATGCATCTAGATCACGTCCCGTGCATGCAAACCGAAATGCTTATCAAAAACAGAAACCATACTACATGCATGATGGGATTCTTGGCCAAAGGCCAAACGCATTTGTCCCTAACATATATTATGTTGCGTTCTCATCACCTTTCTCACCTTTTGGAAGACCTAGAAAGGTCACAAACATTTGGTTACCAAAAGGGTTGAATAAATAACCCTTACGAACGCACGTTATATGAAATGCATGATTTTTTTTCTTCTTCATCTTTACAGGCATCTTTTGATTTACTTTTCAAAATAAAGGGGGAGAGATAGCATGATTTAAGGGGGAGAGAGATACTAATTGCATAAATTAAGGGGGAGCGACTCGGAATTTAAAATTCAAGTTTTGACTTTATGCATGATTGAAGGGGGAGCGATAGGATTTAAATCATCAATATAGGTTATTTTGAAAATCATCAAAAAGGGGAGATTGTTGAGAAAAAGGGGTTTTGAGTGATTTTCAAAATACATGATTTAAATATGCACAAAAACGAGCATAAGATAAATGTGCATGATATATTGCTTATTACTTGCCTTATATAGTTCATATATTAGGTTACCGTACTAACGAGCCATGAAGCTACAAAGCTTACATCAAATGGCAAACATTTGTTGTGTTTATACTATTTTCAGGTGCCACCATTAATGAACTAAACTAGTTCATTAAGTGAAGTACTTAGCAAATTAAACTAAGTAGTTCATTAAAGGAAGCTACATTTGGAAAAGGCACAAAGGCAACAAGGCTAAGAAAGGAAAGTCTCCTCCTCATTTATCACTCATATACACGCCTACATACATATATAAATATATATTTTTAGATTTTTTAAAAAAGGCACATACACATGTATTCCAACGTACTACCGACACGTTATATATTTTACGTACATACGTTAACGTCACACCACTATACTTAACTCATATTTATGAGTATATTCAGGTCTTATATCATATGATATAAGTCATGGTGATGACAAATTAAATACGACACGTTAAAAGGTTCTAAATCGAAAATGGTCGTATCGGGCGAATACCGAAACTTCGCCAACGTGTCACGTACATGCCATAAATAAATGGCCATCCCCTATACTTCAAAAATCATCAAAAATTTCGTGCCTAGGGTGATAGTTTCAGCCAAAAATTCTTTCCATGTTGGCACACACAAATCACCCCACATTAAGGCCAAAATGTGAAGATTCCAATTTTAATTTTGTCACATGTTAATGGCGCCACTTTAGACCAACCAAGTGCTGAGATTTAAATTATATATTATATATATTATGTGTAACATAATATATATAACATGTGAAAAAGTTGGAATTTAATTAGAGAAAAATCGGGTAATCGATAAATATCGAAAATTCAGTTTTCTACATACACAACACATGGAATATTTTTGGCACCTCATATGACACGTATCTAGACACTTTTTACATATGTCATACATCTTAAAGTGTTCTAGAAAATTAAATTAAGGGCTGATTGGAATATAACATGTGTGTATTATTAAACGTGCACTATTTTACAAAGTTAGCAAAAAATAAATTTCAGCACATGCATATACATTATCCACGACACCTACAGCTGAAATGGAGCCTATGTGGAGCCTTGTTAGCATATTGATTGGTCAAGAATCAATCATACAATGTTGGTGAATTAAAGAAAGAAGCTACAAATGGTAAGGTTTCAAACTTTGTCTCATTCGAAACACATGCTGAAAATTTCAGCATGTTGAAGTATAGATGGCCGAAATTTTTAATTAAAAATGCAGATATTTGGTGTCTTGAATTATGTGGATGATTGGAAGAAAAAATGGAAGCTATTTGAATTATCTCACTAAGTAGCACATGCTGAAATTTCAGCATGCTAAATTCCATAATGGGCGATTTTCTTACTTTGTGTGGGAGGAATTTTGTCTTGAAAAATTTATGTGACAATCTTGTGTATTATGGAAATTATTCTATGTTGATTTTGGCACATGTTTTTAGTGATATATTCAGATTTTTCCAAGTCATCAATGATGACAACATTCAACCAATCATGAAGTGCCAAGTAAGCAAAGATTAAATGATCATCCAATGAGAAGGTGACAAGTAAGCAAGACCATGTCACATTGATGTCTTACATTCTCCCAAGGACTTAGAAGATAATTTTCAAGAAGGGGAGAGCACAAGGGGATGGCTGCAAGCATTAAAAGGAAAGAAGATGAGCAAAAACAAGACAAGCACAAGCATTGCAAAATCAAAGTGATAAAAACGCCTAGTCTCTCTTCTTCTATTCTTTCTTTCTTTCTTCTTCTTGAAAGCCTATTGTATTCATATTTTCAATCTTGAATAGGCTCGTTATAGACCACCACATATTCTATATCTTTGTAAAAGATTGATCAAGGTGTGATCAATCTTCATTCTTGCGAGGTGGTGGTGTTCGTGCGAATTGTATTCATCGTACAAGGTTTGTAAAGGGTTGGAGTTAGTGTGTAACTCTATCAACCCTGTGGTAAGGTGTATTGCATGTGTGTGACTAGTGTGAACCAAGGAAGGTGTTCCTTGAAGACTGGAGTAGGTTGTTTATAACCGAACCAGTATAAAATTCTCCGTGCCATTTACTTTCATCATTTATTTTCTGTTACTGCACAGTTTACTCTTTTTGTTTGTGTTTGTAAAAATAGTAAACGACTTTCAAAAATCACGAAAATTTCCAGAAACATACCCACACGTCTTAGGGTTAATTTGGCACAAGTTTCAACCCATTTGGATAAGTATAAGTCGATCAAACATCAAAAGTTCTGAGACTAGTGCAGTCTGATTTTCAGACTTGCAAAGGTTGAGACTTTGATTGTAATTGACCTACTTCCCAAAAGAATTTTGCAAAACTGTTTCAACCTACTTAAATATAGTATATAAGAAGTTAGTGGTTAAATTTTCAGAGCATTTGGACTTACACACAAATAGGAATAAATTTTTCAAAACCGTCTACCGTTTCTGGCAGATTCGCATAATCTGATTACCAACGGTTTTTGAAGGGGTTAAAGGTTGAATTTAAATTTTGAAATTTTTAGGAGACCCTCATAACATCTGAGGCTAAGTTCTCTCAAAATTTCAGAATTTTTGGAGACCTATAACCTAGTTTTAAAAACGTTTTAAAACTGGTCCTGAAAACATAATCTGTTTTCAGAAGTTGAGTTGTTCAGTTTTAAACAAATTTTAAAAAACACGCTTTCCGCACCACCTATTCAACCCCCCTTCTAGTGGTGCCTTGCAGATCCTACATTGTCTGCCTACCATTTACCCTCCCCAGACCCTAACGATAGCTTTTGCTGCCGTTGGGATATACTGGGTTCGGATGATGATGATGAATGTTTTGATAGTACAGTCAAACAATTTGTAATAATTGCAAAGTACCTCATAAATGTTTGTCCTTTTTCAGTTGTACTCTTGACCAGGTAGACCCAAGTTACACTTGTGTGGTCATCTACAAAGGTTACAAAACCATCTTGCACCACTGATATTAGTTGTCCTAGAAGACCCCAAAAATCAGAATCAACAAGATCAAAAGGTGCAGATGACTTGTACACTTTCGCAGGGTAACTTTATTGTGTGTGCTTAGCTAGTTGACAGATTTTGCACTTAATACTTTTGAGCTCAAAATTCTTAAATAATTTTGGCATTATTCATTTAAGACATGCAAAATTTGGATGACCCAGTCTGTTGTGCAATAACAAAATATCATTTATACATGATTTGTTGGTGTGCTTCTTTGTATTGATAGTTTCTTTGATCATCAGGTTGCTCTATTTTACTCATTAAAGCTAATTTTTTTAGCTTCTAGTAGGAACAGACTTTCTATATTCTTATCATTACCAATCATCCCCTTCATGTTGTTTTTCTTGTTGAGAAATATGTTTGGATAATTTTCAAAGTCAAGATTTTAAGTGGTGAATACTTCGAAATGTCACATATGGTGTTATAAGTGATTAAAGGATGAAAAAGTGAACAAAAATGACGTGGATCTCTCAAGCAGAGACACATGGATCCATCTTTGTACATCATCCCCTAACATGGATCGATCGATGTTGGACTGAGAAGAACCAAAAACTTACTGTGAGACGTTGATCTCTCACGTGGATCGATCGACGTATGTTAGCCCCTCACGTGGATCGATCGACGTACGTCAGCCCCTCACGTGGATCGATCGACGTACGTCAGCCCCTCACCTGGATCGATCCACGTCTCACAGAATGTTTAGGGTTTTTAGAAATATTTTTCTAAAAGGTGTTAAAATGGTTGTTTTCATTTGTATATGATTTATACATGCTCATTATGTGAATCTTATGTGATTTTGATGATTTTAAATGTATTGTGACTAACGTGCCTTGTAAGTTTCTACAACTTACCAAAAATGGCAAAATTGGTATTTTGAGTTTTGTAGGAAGATCACATGGTGAAAATAATTCAAGGGTGTATTCTTATACTATTTATCATGACAAAGGTGATATCATAATTATTTCTGACCATCCGGGTCATTTCTGGAGTTTTCATATACCAGGGGTATTTTGGTAATTTCACCTCCGAGAATATTTTTGGTATTTTTACTCAAGGAATCTCTTGAGCATATTATTATCTTCATTCTGAAGTTGAGCTATTATTATTTTGAAGATTATATGGTGATCTTATATCTTATTCTCTCACATGATGATATTGTTGACTATAGCGGGATATGTGACGATTTGAGATGTCACACTCTATTTTTTCTTGAAGACACTCTTATATATGTTATGAGAGCATATTATTCATCATTATTCAGAGTTGTTCAAGGTGTTAAAGGTTCGGAAATGATCTCAACATATAAGAAGAAATATTAGGAATTTCGTTGTTACACGTTTACATAATCTTGTCAACTATTATCTATTAATTTCTTCATCAAAAATTTGAGTTGCTACACATATATGTATGATCAAAAACGTGCGTTTACAGTCGGGAATGATACATTATTCATTTTATGAGTTGAAGACAAGTGGACCAACCAAAAGGGAGCTAGTTGGCAGAATTGCCAACTTGGAATTTACTAAAAATAGCCAACGGATATATTGGTTTTCTCGGGTATTTTCAGCAGTTTTTTGAAGTCAAATGAAGACTTCACATGTTCTATTATTGTGCTTGAAGTTGGGGATATTTTGATGGTATTATCCTTTCTTATTTTATTAAGGAAAATCAAAAATCATTTTTGAAAAATATGAAAGTAGCGAACGGCTACTTGCACATCTTGGAGCTGAATTTTAAGTTTGAAATTTTCAAAGGCACACATGCCTATTCTCAAGCAAGGAGTTGAGGTTATCTTAGTGCAATTATCTTCTCTTATTATCTACATTTTGCAAAGGATAAATGAGACTTGCCATGATGGAAATTTCGGCCAACAAGGTATATCCAAGGTGGACCAATCATTTTGTCTTGTTTTGCCAAGTGTACAAGGCCAACCAATGATGAGAAGACATTTGGAATTGATGATGAAGATGGTGACACATTGGAAATCTTATCTCCAAGGCTCAATTCACACTATAAATAGAGGCAATGGTGAAGAAGATGAGACACACTTGAAGCTCACAAGCATTTGTTGAATTGTCTAGCTATCATCTTCTTCTTGTTGTTGTTCTTGTTCCATTCTTTGTAGCAAAGGTGTTCTTGTTGTTTTTGTTGTGCTACAAGCCTCTTGAGCTTCATTTGTAAGATTGATTAGCCATTCTTGTAAGGCTATATCAATAGGTGTTAGAGGAGTTGCAACTAAGTGTTGCTTAGAAGGTGATTATCCAAGTCTTGAGTAGAGTTGGTGTATAACTCAAGGATCAAGCTTGGTTCTTGTTGTAAGGTGATTCATTTGATAGTGAAATCCAAGGAAGGGTGTTCCTTGGGACTGGAGTAGGTCACATTGACCGAACCAGGATAAATCCTCGGTGTTCTTGTCTTGTTTCTTGATTTCTATGTTTTGCCCGTTTTTACTGTATATTTCACACAATTTCTCACGTTTTGAAAAAGTAGCTAAACATCTTCAAAATTCGTGCTTTTTGGTGAAGTTATACTTCAGACTGTTAGCTTTCATTTGCAACAAGAATCACTTGATTTGAGCAAGGGAAAGTTAGCCTTTTAGTCTTTGCAAGATAACTGCTCCAATTTGGCTGCAATCTGATCAGTTTTGAGAAAACTTAAATTATGTATTTATCAAGAATTGTTTAAGGTCAGAGCCTTTTGGAAACTTCATCTACACATCTTAAGCAGTGTTTTAACATAAAGATCAACCTTTTTGGTTGAGTATTCAAGGAAACACGTTTTGCAAAATCAGCAACATTCAGTCCAATTCTGTCCAGATTGACCATCTGAATATTTTTATTTGTTTGAAGGGTCAAACGATCTTATTTTTGCCTGATTTTTGGATAAAGTCTTGCTAACTCATTGAAGTTCAATTATGAAAAGTTTCATAATTTTTAGAGTTGTGTACAAGTATTTTTGAATTTTTCAAAAACGGGTTCAGAATCTGAGGCAGTTTCAGATTCCGTTTTCAAAGGGGTTTTTAATCAAGGGTACTAGTGTAATTTTCGCTAACCACTATTCACCCCTCCTCTAGTGGTGTTTATTACAGGTGCATGATCCAACATTTCTAAAGACAACATTCCGAGGATGAGGAGCAGACTACATAGTTATTATCCGTAGTTAGTTTTCCTATTGGTAATTGATTAAATCTTAAAATAAGGACATGCAAAACATTTTTTAACGAGCTCATTATCATTTATTATAGCAGAGCATATTCTATGAACCTTTAGTGACATACCATTTGATATTTTTACCTTCTTAGGAATTGAAAGATGGAGTAGGATATTATCATGCTACTTTCAGACTTCCACAGTCGATAATTTGTATCCGTTTCTGCAGGAACGGTAACAGTTCCATATAAGTAATCTTCCTTGTATTTATCCGTCATAAACATTTTCATCCCTTGAGACAATGAGAGGTAGTTATCTCTCTTTAATATTGTGATTGTAATGAAAACTGAAGAGTCATCAGATATTTTAGACCACGGGATACCCTTGATATTTGATTAGAAGTAGAAGTCGTCTCTCTATATTCGGCTGGCCAAAAGAGGTAGCCATTGTTGAAATAATTTAGACAGCAAAAGGAGTATAAACTAGCATTAAAAAAGGATGAAATAATTAGTTTAGCTTTGGTGCCATGTTGAGATTGAAGAATATAAAATCCACTCAAGTCGAAATTCATTGCACACGGGTGTTTATCATTTTATAGGAATTTACATAGCCTCTAATGGTTTTATTTCCCTAACAGTAACTTGATGTGATGTCCACGATGACTAGGTTGGTCACGACTAGTTACCTCCTCAGCTCTGACATATGTACAATTAAAAGAATGAGCTACTATATTTTTATGTTACATGTATATGACTAGGTATTGCAGCTCGACTGATGTGCCAACTTTGCTGCCTAATATTTTTTTTGCTACGAATGTGTCTTGATCTCGTCACATCGGCTCTTCATACATTTATCTTCCCTCCTTTGCACTTCACTTCGGTCCTTTTTACATCGGTCACTTAAAATTCTGTTCCCAGCTTATCTCTTCATATCAGTACTTCTCTTCTTTACCTCGGTCATTTAAAGTTCTGTGCCGATGTGTTACTAAAATCAGCTCGGCAGTATATCTTCAGCATAGCTTCAGCTCGACAGCTTATATTTTGCGCTTCACCTCAGTTGAGTTCGGGTGAGTTTATATTTACAATGGATTCTATGGCATGTCATATTTAATGGTGTTATGGTAAAGTCATCCCACGGTAGCTGGTGTACGGATTTGAAACTATAGGATGAGTTCAGATCTTGCAAGCTGTCGACTTAGCACCACCCTTCCATACTAATGTACATTCAAACACACCATTATTACTCCTCTTGATATACTGAGAAACAAATTCCATGGCCTCACACTTGACTCCGTTGATCACAATAATCTTTTTTACAAGTTAGCAACTAATTGTAGTATTCGATTGATGAGCAGTTGGCACAAGCTGAGCTCGAACTTCATCGTGAAACGAAAACGAAAATTTACAGAAACAGCAAAGGTTCGTTTGCGGCGATATACATACTTCCATGATATGAAATAACATAAATTCAATGTTATGATCAATATAGGGTTAACTTATTAAATATAAACCAGAACCTTTGCTAAATTACAATAATACAAAAAAGCCAATACCGCGTGGACGCGACCTTCCACCCTGAATAGGTGAGTTGTTAAAAGATGGAGTCAAAAAATGGAGTAGAATGAGTAGGAAATTGATGGCTTGGGGCGTGTATAAACACTTTCCATAAAGGATATTTGCCCCCACTAGTTGTTGCAGGGTTGTAGACAAATTTCCTCCTAGGATACAACAACCAACTATTTTCAAACCTCAGCAATAAGGAGAGAAACTAAAATGAACTTTCAAATCGAGAGTGTTTTGTGTTGGAAGACGGATTTGAAAATGCAAGATCGAATTTAGGCTTAAGAATCTTGAAGTGTGATGCAATAGCATTTTCATAAGCTTTTGAACTTCATTTAAGATGTTTCTAGCCGTTGCGTGGTGATTAGATATGTCCCTTGATGTATAAGTTGCAACTGTAGTTGAAAAGTCACATATGTTGAGCACATCGATCGATCAATGTGACATCGATCATCGATGTGTCACAGAGAGCCCCAATTTTTCATTTAATCCACATGGATCAATCGAAGTATCGATCGATATCTCACAGTATACTCCAGGTTTTCAACCAAGCTACTTTGATCGATCGATCCAAGTGATCGATCTATGTTGGACAGTGAACTTCAACTTTGCACTCAGGGTACATCGATCGATCGAAGTCATCAATCTATGTGACATCGATCGATCGATGTGATGGATCTATGTCCAACAGAATACTCAGCTTCATATTTAAGCCACATAGATCCATCCAACTAAGACATAAATTGATCCATGTCATGTGCCAAGCTACTCTTGCTTATTTAAACACCAAAGTACCTTCATTCTTCTTTCCATTGCCTTTACAAACTATTATAACAACCCCCACTTAGTCTGTAAAGCAATTTATGACATTTCATATATCTAAGAGGTATCTTTTGATTTGAACCTCTTATTAGTATAATACTTCAAAGTTCTAATGAAATCTTGATAGCTCAAAAGCCTTGAATCAGATTTCTATGTGCTAGAACTGGAAATATTATACACATGAAACCACATTCTCCCTAGAAATTCATCTTAAACCACACTTTATGGCCTTGTCCTTCCCCTAGTATTCATGAACATTTCAAGATCTTTGCTTGCCGAAGCGGCACCACTTCCCATGTTCATATAGGTGAAGATTAAGATAGTTCCTCTTAATCCTTCATTAAGAGTGCTATAACACTCACCGTCCTGTAACACTAATATTCCAATTCTTTAAAGATCAATACAGTGCGGGTTGATTCTTTAAACATCAACCTTAGTGCTTTAATCTTACTTTGTGACTTGTTGTTACCCATTGAGCCTTTGACTAGTGGTATGTTAGGAAATGTTGGGTTTCTACCACAAGTGAACTTATCTTCTTAGCCATTCCGCTTCCTTACCTGCAGATCCCAATGCTATGAATTCGTATTCCATTGTAGAATAAGTTATGAATGTCTATTTCTTTGAAGCCCAAGAAACCGTACCACCACCCAATGTAAACACCCAACCCGTAGTAGATTTGTTATCACCAACACTAGTTATCCAACTAGCATCAGTATAACCTTCTAACACGGAGGAAAAATTATTATAATAAAATCCCTAATTCATAGTTCATTTCAAGTACCCAAGTGCTCGTCCGATTGCCTTCCAATGGTCTATACTAGGATTACTAGTATGCCTTGATAATTTTGTACACCTCAAAGGCAATATCCAGTCTAGTGCAATATGTAGCATACATTAAATCACCAATTGCACTAGCATATTCAAGTTGAGCAACCGCTCTACTGGTATGTCCAGTCAATTTGTATGAGTCATCAAACGGTGTGTTTGCTTCTTTGATCTCTAAGTGAGTGAACTTATTCAAAACTTTACCAATATAATGTGATTGATAAAGAGCAAAGCCCCAACTATGTTTGAACACTTTTTTATCCCTAAGATAGTATCTACCTCATCCAAATCTTTCATTTGGACTTGAGAAGTTAAATACTTCTTAGTTTCATTTACTCCTTCCATATTAGTACTAATAATCAACATGTCACCCATGTACAAACAAATAATGACTCCATATCTGTCCGTAAACTTATAATATACACACTTATCAGCATTATTATGACGGAAACCATTCTTTAAAACAGTAGTGTCAAACTTTTCATGACACTGTTTCGGTGCATGTTTGAATCCACAAAATGACCTTACCAATGGACACACTTTATGCTTATTACCCGGTAGAACAAAACCTTCCTATTGTTCCATATAGACTTCTTCATCTAAATCACCATTGAGAAATGCAGTCTTAACATCCATTTGATGAATAAACAAATTATTTATGGATGCTAATTCTATCAAAACTCTAATGGATTTTATTCATGCAACCGGAGCATATGTGCCAAAATAGTCTATCCTTTCTCTTTGTCTAAAGCTTTTGGAAACAATTTTAGCATTGAAAGTTTGAATTGAACCATCTGTATTGTATTTTCTTCTAAATACCTATTTACATCCAATTGCTTTGGAACTAGGAGTCAAATCAGTGAGAATCCGCGTATTATTAAACAATAACGATTTCATCTCATCATCAATTGATTCCTTCCAAAATGATGCATCTCTCGATTGCATCGCCTAATTATAGGATTTACAATCATCATCTACACTTAGTCCAATTGGTATTTGATTAAATACCTTTGTCCTATTACCTTCAACTAAGAAAGTAATAGATTATGAAAAAAATAAAATTAGGATGTAAACGCTTTTCCTTTCTAGTTTGTTGACTTCCCCTAACTTCAGTTGGTGAATTTTGATTTTGATCAACACTAGAAGGATCATTGGAAAAACCTTCAACTATCGGTTCATTCAGATTTTCACTTGTTGAATCTTCATTTGAACATGTTCTTAAGAATTTATTCTCAAGAAATTCAACATCCCTAGATTCAACAACCACATTGGATTCTATGTTTAGAATCCTATATGCTTTAGATTTTTCAGTATATCCAATGAAAACACCTTTCAGTGGTCTTGGCCCCAACTTAGTTCTTTTTTAGATCCGGAACTTTATAATAGGCTAGACAACCCTAATCTTTAAGATAACTTAGATTTGGTCTTCGTTTCTTCCATATTTCATATTGAGAAACCTTAAATTTCTTAGAGGAAATTCTATTATAAATGTGACAAGCTGTTAATAATGCTTTCTCCCATAAATTTTTTGGCAAACCTGAGTTTATTAACATTGTATCTAGCATATCAACTAAACTTCTATTTTTTCTTTCTGCCAAACCATTTTGTTGGAGTGTATACGGTGCACTTTTCTGGTGTATAATACCATTCTCCTTACAGAATTGATTAAATTCAAGAAGAAAGTATTCACTACCACGGTCACTTTTTAGAACTTTTATTTTCAATTCCGATTGATTTTCACCTTCCATTTTGTAAACTTTAAACATGTCAAAATCTTCATCTTTATGCCTTAGAAACTATACATATGTATATCTGGAGGGACCATCAATGAAATTATGAAATATCGATTTCTACTTCGGGTCAAAACACCGTTCAATTCGTAAATATCCGAACGAACAAGTTCTAAGAGTACTGTTTTTCTTTCCACTTTAGGAAATGGTTTCTTTGTCATTTTTTCTTGTATGCAAATCTCACATGTTCTTTGGTTCTCATCTTTAGAAGAAATTAAGGCATTCTTAGACATAAACTTAATTGTTAAACTACTTAAATGTGCAAGTCTATCATGCCAAAATGAAAAGAAGGAATCAGCAGAGTAAGCACAAGCAGTAGGATCTTTTTCCCGTTGCAAGAATAACTCTTGCCGACAAAGATCCCGTTTTTGGACATAATAATTTTGTCCTCCTTCATTACAATCTTGAACCTGTTTTTACAGACTAAGTTCTCAGAAACCAGATTCTTAGAAATCTCAGGTACATGTAGAACATTGATTAATAACAACTTTTTTGCAGAAGTAAAGTCTAACTCTACACTACCTTTACCCAAAACTTTTGTGGCGCTGCGGTTTCCCACTAGAACTTGCTGACTATTGTCCACAACTTGATAGATCTTGAAATGATCCTTATTGTTGCATACGTGTATAGTTGAACTTGAATCAAACCACCACTCATATGTGATTTCATTCGTAGCCATATACAGCTCGGTCACCATGCCAACATGCAATCCGGAGACCATTGCAACCAGTTGATCGGTTCCAATGTCTGCCATATTTGCATTGTTGATATTTTGGGAACTACCACCTTGTTTTTGCTTCTTTCAAAAGCAAAAGTCCTTTTTGAGGCGTCCTTTCTTGCCACAACTCTAACATCTCTTTCTTTTCTTGAAACTGTCTGTCTGGTCTGCCGATTCAGATGAATCGGAGTTCTTTCTCTTGTTTTCAACCCAACTCCCTGTTTTCCCTTTGACATAATGCACTCTTGGTGCATCTTCAGGAACATGTCTTCTTACGAGACTTCTAGTCTCCTCTTCAACTCTCAAGTGTTTCTGAAGTTGCTCAAGAGAAAAAGATTCAATTGAATGCAACAATTTCTTCTTGTTGTCATTCCAACTAGGAGGAAGCTTTGAAATTATCCCTCCTACTTGTATTACCTCACAAACTTCGACACCCAACTCTTTGAGTCTGGAAACATTGACCTGCATTTCATGCACTTGGTCCATGATTGAAAAATTTTCAATCATCTTAAAATTAAAATATTTCATCACTTAGATTTGTCTGTGCCTTGTTTCTCGATGTTGTATTTGAACTCCAAGGCGTTCCATATCTCCTTTGATGATGACGTTGCAACATAGATCGATCGTTTCATTTCAGACGTTTCTAGCCTTTGCATAGTGATTGGATATGGCCCCTTGATGCATAAGTTGCAACTTTAAATGAAAAGTCACATCTGTTGAGCACATCGATCGGTCAATGTCATCAATCGATGTCTCACAGAAAGCTCCAACTTTTTCATCTAATCCACATCGATCGATCGAAGTATCGACCGGTGTCTCACAGTGTGCTCTAGGTTTTCAAACAAGCCACTTCGATCGATCTATTATCGATCAAAGTCACATTGATCAATCTAAGTGATCTATCTATGTTGGACAGTGAAATTCAACTTTGCACTCAGGGTACATCGATCGATCGAAGTCATCGATCTATGTGGCATCGATTGTGATGTGATCAATCTATGTCCAACAAAATACTCTGTTTCATTTTCAAGCCACATAGATCTATCCAACTGAGACATGAATCGATCTATGTCATGTGCCAAGCTACTTCTTGTTTATTTAAACACCAATCCACCTTCATTCTTCTTTCCATTGTCTTCACGAACATGACATGAGTAAGGCCCACTTCAACTCTTACCTTGTTAGCATGGCAAATCTCGGAATGTAGCTTGAATAAATTATACTAGGCTCAGTTTTATGAGGATTTTGTTCAATATTTAGTATGAATATATTTCCAAGGAGTCTTCAAGCACCGCTTATTGACGAAGTTGTTGGATATGTCACTGCAAAAGAAGAACAGATTGGAGACGTAAAAGAGTCAGACTGTGATTCTGTTGAAAATGATGAGGAGAGACTGCATTGAGATTCCGACGGCGGGGCAGCGAGAATGGGGAATTCCATCAGTGGGGCAGGTTGTGAGAAGAGGTGCTGATAGTTGGGGAACATGACATTTTTAATTTTTTTCTTTAAAAAATAATTTTATGCCTCTTCTAGTAAGAAGATTTTTGATAAAAACCTTAAGTGAAATAGTTTTGATTGTTTGTATAAGCGGCTGAAAAACTTTTACGTAGAAAAAACGGAGTTAATTTGAAATTGAAATATGATTTTAATCAGTGTTTTAGAAGATGTTTTCAGTACACTAGACTTTCGCGTTTGTGTAGGGTCTGAGTGTTGAAGATGTTGGTGCTGAAGATTTTGTTGAGAAGACTTGTGCACAGGAAGTGAAGTCCAGATGAGCAAGGCAAAGTAAACAGAATTCGTTGGGTCAAAGTTGAAATCAAAGTCTGAGATGATTAGATGGTGAGCTGGCAAGTTGGTTGGAAGCGGTTACTATCGGGCACGCAGGTGGATGAGGAATTGCGCAAGGCAATACTGCAAGGGGCGAACCAGAGTGCAGTGGGGAAGAAGGAAGAAAGGCGGAAAATTTTTAAGACATGTGAAATGACTGTTATGCCCTTAATGATGTAATAGAATCAGTTGAAAAGAAAGGGCAAATTTGTAATTTTAGATTCTTCTTCTTCCCTTCTTAACCGTTTGTATAAATGGCTGCATTGCTGAAGGCCATTTCTCAATCAATGAAATCAATAACCGTCAACTTTGTTTGCTCCATTTGTCTCCAACATTCAATAATTGAATCCCTAAGTTTTGTATTGTTGATTGTTAGATTGAATTTTTACATGGTATCAGAGTGTTTATTTGTTGCTTTGATTCATAATTCGAGTTCTTCCTCTTTGTTATTGATTTCTTGTGTGGATAATGGCGAACAATATACAGAATGGTGCTCAAGCACCAGAAAATCCGCTTGTCAATCCTTATTATCTTCATCTAAATGACAGTCCAGCAATAATTCTTGCTCAACCTCCATTAAATTCTCACAACTATCACGCATGGAGTAGAGTCTTTTCTATGGCTTTGATTGTGCAAAACAAAATAGGTTTTGTCGATGGTACTATTGTACCTCCCAATCCTAATGATCATCAGTACAGTTCTTGGAGACAAGTTAATTCCATGATTCACTCATAAATTATGAACAGCATGCCTCCCTCAATAGCTCAAAGCGTGATGTAGCGCTGCAGAAGTATGGAGTGATTTGAAGCAAAGGTATGGTAGCTGTGATCCTTTTAGACTATCTAATTTACTTGAAAATTTTTACAGCATAAGGCAAGAATCAGATTCTGTTAGTGATTATTTCACTAAGCTTAAGGTGGTATGTGAGGAGATGATGGCTGTAAGGCCTATTCATAGGTGTACTTGTGGTGTGTGCACATGTTAAGTTACTGCTAATATGCGTGCCTATGTGGAGAGTAACTATGTAATCAAATTTGTAAAAGGCTTAAATGATGATTACGATGCTAGAAAGTCTCAAGTCATTGTTATGATACCATTGCCTAGCATAGACACTGTGTTCTCTATGGCCTTGAAATACGAAAGGAAATTGAGTGGTAGCACTATTCTTGGACAATTTACTAATAATCTGACTGCTATGAATTTTGGGGGACATCGATCGATCGAAGTGCCTGAGGTGAGAGATCGATGTCCTCCAGAAACTTTACAGTTTTGAAACTTCTGGACATCGATTGATCGAAGTCCCCCTTGAAGAGACTAATGTCACTTTGATCAATCGGTGTCCCCTGGACTGAGAGATCGATGTTGGACAGAAAGTTTTCTGCCTGATATCGATCGATCGAAGTCTCTCTGGGGAGAGACTGAAGTGACATCGATCAATCGATGTCCTCAGTCTGAGAGATCGATGTTGGACAGTGAGTTCTAATCTCAACCATTTTTGACATAATATAATTTTCTCATTTTGCATCAAGTCTCAAGTATAAATTTAACTTATTTAAAACATCTTTTCATCATCAAAACAATTTATAAATAATCTCCCCCTTTTTGATGATTTCAAAACCATGATTCAAAAGATGTTTTTACTTGATAAATTTACATCTAAACTTGATATTTTACAACTCCCCCTTAGTACATGTTCCCTTATCACATGAATACATCAAAAACTCCCCCTCAACCATGTAATCTTCCTAAAATCAATAAATATGATGACCATATCAAAATACTCCCCGTCAACCCATGCACCAAATTTCATATTTTCAACGTGTATGCTACCAAACAAACATACCATAATACTCATGCCAATGCCAATCATTTTTGATGTTACCAAGCACATCAAGCATGCATTTTGTATTCACATCAAGCAATTCATGATGCAACTTATATTACCAAGGAAACTATGTCAAGATCAAGAAACTTCATGTCATGCCATGCCAAATCCAACTTCTCAAACCAAGCCATGTTATGCAAAACACCAAGACACAAGCCAACTTAAATCATGCCCATCAACACCATGCCATCTTATCAACTATCAACATTACCAACACCTCCCCCTTTTTGAAAACATCAAAAAATAATGATAAGAGACACGAAAAAGAAAAATTGAAATATCATTAAGTGAATACGAAGTTTATGAGATACATGAGTAATCTCAACTTCTAAGCTAATCCTATAGCTACGAGGGGAATGGAGAAGCATAGGATAACTACTCTTCATCGGAAGAGAAACATAATCCTGATAGAGCCGCCTTGAGCTTCGTCTTCAATTTTTGGTACTTGGACTTTTGTGCATTCAGCTCCGTCTCTAAAGTCTTGACCCTATTTGTGAGATTTTTGTTTTTCTTTTCCATGTCATCAATGGGTATGGCTTCCTTGGTCAAGTCCCCCCCATTGACCAAGTGTTTGGTTTATTTCTTCAATCTCAGCCTCCGTGTCAAATTGCTCCTCTGAATCACTAGCTTCCTCCATTGGAGCTTTTCCCTTGTCCGCTTGGGAGGTAGAACTGGGTTGTGTTGGAAGTTTTAGGGGTGCAGTGGATGGCTCAGTGGGTTGTGTTGGAGGAATAGGATCTTCAGGTGGAATGTCTTCAGCTTCTTCCTCTTCTTGGTCATGTTATCCACCCCGTTTCTACGCTTCTTCTCGCGACTTATGTATCTGTTGGATGTTGGCCTTAGTGTAATAATCCTTATTGGATATTTGTTCAGTATATTCCTCATCCAACTCCACATTAGCCTTTTTGAGCAATCTATAAATTAGATTGCTATATGGAAGCGCCTTTGATTTCTTTGTGACGGCTTCCATCATATTCACGAATACAATCTCCCCAAAATTCACACTTTCCCTCATAGCAATATGGTAAGCAATGTAAAAATCCAAGTTTCTTGGGAGTTTAGCCGACTTACCATTGACATAAAAAGTGACAATGACGAGCAAGACTCGGTACACTAAGGGAATGTCATTAGTGTTTTTGGTGGGGTGGAATCCAAGGAAGGTTTTAACCTCATCCTCGGAAATTTGATATTTATATGTATCCCATCTCCATGGATCAAAATCCTCCCAACCCTCATCAGGAACCTCAAGCAACTCATTTATGGTCTTAGAACTAAACTCCAACAGCTGACCATCTATCACTTAGTTTAAACAATAAGGCACTCTATTATGGTAGTCTACCCATAGATTGGCATAAAACATTCTAGTATAACGGGTGGACATGTTCGCCATTTGAGAGACCTCCCAAACAGGTCTCCATTTTTTATCATCAAACCAATCGATGATTGGCCTCAATTCCTCATTGCTCAAAATGTCTTCAAGTTTGAGCAATTTCAGTGGAATGGTAGACCTCTTCTTATTTTCCCATTCACTGAATAACAATTGAGCTCTAAGTGAAATGTAGGCAAATTTACCTGTACCCGTGAGTTCTTTCAAAGCATCCTTATACTTTGCAGACTTGAGTTATGGAAAATTGTTTAGGGTGAGCTTCCCCCTTGTCTCACTCAACATGGCCTCATAAGAGGAGGTTGCTTTCTTCCTCAAACCGTGCGTCCTAGAACCCGTTGGAACCTGAGGATGTGA
>AP025055.1:29543984-29574910 GCA_036186865.1 Eustoma russellianum
AAATGCTTTTGGGAAGTTAGTCAAATACGATCAAAGTCTCAACCTTTGCAAGCCTAAAATTCAGACTGCACTAGTCTCAAAACTTTGGACGTTTGGGTGACTTATACTTGTCCAAAAGGGTTGAAACTTGTGCCAAAAGAACCTTAAAACGTGTGGCTATGTTTTCTGAAAGTTTCGTGGTTTTTGAAATTCGTTTACTATTTTTACGAACGTGATTAAAAACAGTAAACAGTGCTAAAACAGAAAATCAGTGCTTAAAGTAATTGACACCAAGAATTTTATACTGGTTCGGTTATAAACAACCTACTCCGGTCTTCGAGGACACCTTCCTCGATTCACACTAATTACACACACAAAGTACACCTTACCATAGGGTTGATGGAGTTACACACCAACTCCAACCTTTTACAAACCTTGTACGTTGAATACAATGCACACAAACACCACCACCTCGCAAGTCCAAGATTGATCACACCTTGATCAATCTTTTACAACAATGAAAAGAATATGTAGTGGTCTAAGAGAAGCCTATTCAAGTATATGAATATAAGTACAATAGGCTTTTTGAGAGAAGAAAGAAAGAGTGTGTAGAAGAAGAAGAGCTAGGCGTTTTTGATCTCTTAAATTGCAAGACTTGTTCTTGTTCTTGTTTTGTTCTTCTTCCTTCCCTTTTAACATGTTTTGGCCGCCCCCCTTTAGTCCTTATCCTCTTGAAAATTATCTTCTAAGTCCTTGGGAGAATATGTGGCATCATTGTGGCATGTTCTTGCTTACTTTGGCACCTCCTCATTGGATGATTATTTAGCTCTTGCTTACTTGGCACTCATTGATTGGTTGAATGTTGTCATCACTTGATGACTAGGAAAATCTGAGAATTCCACTAAAAACATGTGCCAAAATCACCATAAAACAATTACCATAACCTCCAAGATCATCACATAAATTAAGCAAGATAATATTTCTCCAAACATGGTGAAAAAATCGGCCACAAGTGACACTTTACATGCTGAAATTTCAGCAGGTGATACATGGGTGTTCATTTCAAATTATTACCAAGTTTCTTTGATTTATCTCTTAAAATAAATCACCAATTAGTAGACAATATTCTCATCAATTTTGGGAAAAAATTGGACAATAACATGGCCAAAAAATCCGCCTAGGTACAATCACACACATGCTGAAATTTTTTCAACATGTGTGATATTCAAGATATCATAATTTTACTTTCATATCTTATTCAAATTAATTCCAATTTGTCTTCCAATTAATCACATGTTTCAAGACACAAAATATAGGCCATAATGATAGGAATTTCGGCCAGCCTATAATCTACATGCTGAAATTTTCAGCATGTGTTACAAATGAGATAAAATTTGAAACATTACCTTTTGTAGCTTCTTTCTTTAAGTCACCAACATTGTATGCCTTAATTCTTAACCAATCAATATGCCAACAAGGCTCCACATAGGATCCATCAAGGCGTGTATAATGTGTAGATACATGTGCTGAATTTATTTTTGCAAACATTGTAAAACAGCGCACATTTAATAATACACACATGGTATATTCCAATCAGCCCTTAACTTAATTTTCTAGAACACTTTGAGATGTATGACATATGTAAAAAGTGTCTAGATACATGTCGTATGATGTGCCAAAAACGTTCCATGTGTTGTGTACGTAGAAAACCGAATTTTCGACGTTTATCGATTACCCAATTTTTCTCTAATTAAATTCCAACTTTTTGCACATGTTATATATATTATGTTACACATAATATATAAATTAAACTTTAATATTCAGCACTTGGCTGGTCTTAAAGTGGCGCCATACACATGTGACAAAATTGAAATTGGAATCTCCACAATTTGGCCTTAATGTGGGGTGATTTGTGTGTGCCAACATGGAATGATTTTATGGCTGTAAACAACATGTAGGCCACGAAAATTATTGATATTTTTGAGGTGTAGGGGCTGGCCATCTATTTATGGCAAGTACGTGACACGTTGGCGAAGTTTCGGTATTCGCCCGACACGACAATTTTCGGTTTAGAACCTTTTAACCGTGTCGTATTTAATTTGTCATCACCATGACTTATATCATATGAGATAAGACCTGAATATACTCATAAATATGAGTTAAGTAGGATGGTGTGACGTTAACGTACGTACGTAAAATATATAACGTGTCGGTAGTACGTTGGAATATGTGTGTATGTGCCTTTTTCAAAAAATCTGAAAATATATATATTTATGTATATATATGCGTGTATATATGATGAAAGGAGGAGGAGGAAAATTTTCTTTATTCATCTTGTTGCCTTTGTGTCTTGTCCAAATGTTGCTTCCTTTAATGAACTACTTAGTTTAATTAACTAAGTACTTCACTTAATGAACTAGTTTAGTTCATTAATGGTGGCACGTGAAAATAGTACAAACGCAACAAATGTTTGCCATTTGATGTAAGCTTTAACGCTTCATGGCTCGTTAGTACGGCAACATTATATATGAACTATATAAGGCAAGTTATATGCAATATGTCATGCACACGTTTAGTCATGTACGTTTTTACACAATACGTTTAAATCATGTATTTTGAAATCAATCAAACCCCTTTTTCTCTAAAATATCCCCCTTTTGATGATTTTCAAAATAACCTATAACCATGATTAAATCTTATCGCTCCCCCTTCAATCATGCATAAATTCGAATTTTGAATTTCAAATTCAAATCGCTCCCCCTTAATTTATGCAATCAGTATCTCTCTCCCCCTTAAATCTTGCATTCTCTCCCCCCTTTATTTTGGAAAGTCAATCAAAAGAGAATGCAAAGATGAAATAAATAATCTCAAACGTGCGTTCGTAAGGGTTATTTATTCAACCCTTTGAAAATGTCCCTCTTGGGTACCCAAATTTGGGTGACCTTTCTAGGTCTTCCAAAAGGTGAGAAAGGTGATGAAAACGCAACATAATATATGTTAGGTGCAAGTGCGTTTGGCCTTTGGCCAAGAACTCTTTTATACGCATTATATGTAGGACGTTTTTTATATGTCCTTGTGTTAGTGTGCATAGTGTGTGATCTAGATGGATGAAATGAATCTCGTGTATGCATTACTTGTTTCTTCTCATATCTATATGGCACAAAATTGTATTTCTCATGATATGAAGAAGAAGTATGACGAGATTTGGGAAGAGGGGGTCTTTGCGTCATCTTAGACGCCGTTTTTGGTTTTGGAGTGTATACATTCTTAGACACTACAAACTTGGTTGGTTTAATGGATACTTCATTTGTTTCAATGTATCCTAAACCCGTTTATCACTATCATGCTTTTGTGAAGAAATAATTTGATCTAGCATGTTTGTTCCTGTATCAAATTTCTTCACCATTTTCTCTAAATTCGCATTCCTTGATTTCAAGTTTGAAATCTCGGATTTCATTTCATTATTGTGTGTAGTCAATGCTGAGACCTCTGATTTAATGCATTAATGATGCGTGACGACTCTTCTTTTAAATCGTTTAATTGAGAAATAAGATTCATGTTAGAAGATTCTAACAACTTCTTGTCTTCAATTAATCGTTTCTTTTCTTTTGCAAGAGTCTTTGAAAACTTATGCAATTCTAATATTGACTAAATAAATCATCATAAGAATATTCAGAATCAAAATCAGAGTCGGAAGATACCTCATTTGATGCTTTAGATGTAAAGCATATTTGTGCCTTTTGTTCTTCCGTATCATCAGTCTCAGTGTCGGATGTGTCACTTCAAGTGGAGGCTTTGAAGGCTCTTCTCCTTTGTTTAGGTTCTGAGACGAGTCTATTCTTGTTCTGATCCTTGTCAGGGTATTTGTTTATTTACTTTTCTTTATTAGGGCAGTCATATGATAGATTTCCAAGTTTGCCGCATTCATAGCACTTTATTTTCTTATTTTTATTTTTATGATCCTTAGATAAGATATATTTATGTTTAATCGATTTTCTCAATATTTTTCTTAATCTTTTAGCCATCGTGATTAAGTCCTCATCATCGGAATCTATGTCACTATCATCTACGACGTATTCATTTGATTTACATGCTATAGCCTTATCATTTTTGGAAATATACTCAGAATGTCTTAAAGCGAGTTTGTTTTCATATACCTTTAGTGATCCAATTAGTTCTTCCATCTTAATCGATTTAGTCTCTTTGCTTTCTTCTATGGCCGTTACTTTAGAGTCCCACTCGGATGGAAGGCTTCACAAGACCTTTTGTACCTTTTCCTGCATAGTAAAGGCTTTGCCAAGAGACTCAAGAGAATTGTAGATGTTAGTCAAGCGAAGATCCATATCAACGATAAATTCATTAGGCAATAATTTAAATGACTCGAGTGTGGACATAAGCATATTGATCTTGGACTCTTTTACTTGACTAGTGCCTTCGTGTTTCATTTCAAGTATTCTCCACATTTCTTGTGCACTAGAACAATTTGAAACATAGCTTGATTCACTTTTACTTAGTCCATTTAAAAGTAACTGCATAGCCCTAGCGTTCATGCTTAGTCTCTTTTTATCATCACTAGTGTACTCTTGCCTAGGCTTAACGACCTCTAATGTGACTCCATCTACAGTGGATAACTTTGATGGAACAAATGTACCATCTTATATAATTGACCAAAGATCAATATCAATTGCCATAAATAAAAGTTTCATTCTTACCTTCCATTGAACAAAAGACTCACCGTCAAAGAGAGGAGGCCTTATGGTTGACATCCCTTCTTGCACAATGTTATAGCTAGTGGATGCCATCTCACGTAGATCGTTGGATCCTTTTGTTGTGAGTGAACCTGGCTCTGAAACCAATTGTAGGATCTGCAAGGCACCACTAGAAAGGGGGGGGTTGAATAGTGGGTGCGGAAAATGTGGTTTTTAAAATTTGTTTGAACCAAAAATCCAACTTCTGAAAACAGTTTCTGTTTTCAGGACCAGTTTTAAAACGTTTTGAAAACTAGGTTGTAGGTCTTAAAAAATTCTGAAATTTGGAGAGAACTTAGCCTCAGATGTTATGAGTGTCTCCTAAAAATTTCAGATTTAAATTCAACCTCTAACCCCTTGGAAATTCGTTGGTGGTCAGATTGCCGAATCTGCCAGAAACGGTAGACTGATTTAACAAATTTATTCCTATTTATACATAACTCCAAATGCTCTAAAATTTTAACCACTAACCCCTTATATGTTATATTTAAATGGGTTGAAACAGTTTTGAAAAATGCTTTTGGGAAGTTAGTCAAATACGATCAAAGTCTCAACCTTTGCAAGCCTGAAAATCAGACTGCACTAGTCTCAGAACTTTGGACGTTGGGTGACTTATACTTGTCCAAAAGGGTTGAACCTTGTGCCAAAAGAACCTTAAAACGTGTGGATATGTTTCCTGAAAGTTTTGTGATTTTTGAAATTCGTTTACTATTTTTACGAACGTGATTGAAACAATAAACAGTGCTGAAACAGAAAATCAGTGCTTAAAGTAAATGACACCAAGAATTTTATACTGGTTCGGTTATAAACAACCTACTCCAGTTTTCGAGGACACCTTCCTCGGTTCACACTAATCACACACACAAAGTACACCTTACCACAGGGTTGATGGAGTTACACACCAACTCCAACCCTTTACAAACCTTGTATGTTGAATACAATGCACACGAACACCACCACTCGCAAGTCCAGGATTGATCACACCTTGATCAATCTTTTGCAACAATGAAAAGAATATGTGGTGGTCTAAGAGAAGCCTATTCAAGTATATGAATATAAGTACAATAGGCTTTTAGAGAGAAGAAAGATAGAGAGTGTAGAAGAAGAAGAGCTAGGCGTTTTTGATCTCTTAAATTGCAAGACTTGTTCTTGTTCTTGTTTTGTTCTTCTTCCTTCCCTTCTAACATGTTTTGGCCGCCCACCTTTAGTCCTTCTCCTCTTGAAAATTATCTTCTAAGTCCTTGGGAGAATATGTGTCATCATTGTGACATGTTCTTGCTTACTTGGCACCTCCTCATTGGATGATCATTTAACTCTTGCTTACTTGGCACTCATTGATTGGTTGAATGTTGTTATCACTTGATGACTAGGAAAATCTGAGAATTCCACTAAAAACATGTGCCAAAATCACCATAAAACAATTATCATAACTTCCAAGATCATCACATAAATTAAGCAAGATAATATTTCTCCAAACATGGTGAAAAAATCGGCCATAAGTGACACTTTACATGCTGAAATTTCAGCATGTGATACATGGGTGTTCATTTCAAATTATTACCAAGTTTTCTTTGATTTATCTCTTAAAAATAAATCACCAATTAGTAGACAATATTCTCATCAATTTTGGGAAAAAATTGGACAATAACATGGCCAAAAAATCGTCCTAGATACATTCACACACATGCTGACATTTTTTTCAGCATGTGTGATATTCAAGATATCACAATTTTACTTTCATATCTTATTCAAATTAATTTCAATTCGTGTTTCAAGACACAAAATATAGGCCATAATGATAGGAATTCGGCCAGCCTATAATCCACATGCTGAAATTTTCAGCATGTGTTACAAATGAGATAAAATTTGAAACATTACCTTTTGTAGCTTCTTTCTTTAAGTCACCAACATTGTATGCTTGATTCTTGACCAATCAATATGCCAACAAGGCTCCACATAGGATCCATCAAGGCGTGTATAATGTGTAGATACATGTGCTGAATTTTATTTTTGCAAACTTTGTAAAATAGTGCACATTTAATAATACACACATGGTATATTCCAATCAGCCCTTAATTTAATTTTCTAGAACACTTTGAGATGTATGACATATGTAAAAATTGTCTAGATACATGTCGTATGATGTGCCAAAAACGTTCCATGTGTTGTGTACGTAGAAAACCGAATTTTCGACGTTTATCGATTACCCGATTTTTCTCTAATTAAATTCCAACTTTTTGCACATGTTATATATTATGTTACACATAATACATATAAATTAAACTTTAATATTCAGCACTTGGATGGTCTTAAAGTGGCGCCATACACATGTGACAAAATTGAAATTGGAATCTCCACAATTTGGCCTTAACGTGGGGTGATTTGTGTGTGCCAACATGGAATGATTTTATGGATGTAAACAACATGTAGGCCATGAAAATTATTGACATTTTTGAAGTGTAGGGGCTTGCCATCTATTTATGGCAAGTACGTGACACGTTGGCGAAGTTTCGGTATTCGCCCGATACGACAATTTTCGGTTTAGAACCTTTTAACGTGTCGTATTTAATTTGTCATCACCATGACTTATATCATATGATATAAGATCTGAATATACTCATAAATATGATTTAAGTATGGTGGTGTGACTTTAACGTACGTACGTAAAATATATAACGTGTCGGTAGTACGTTGGAATATGTGTGTATGTGCCTTTTTCAAAAAATCTGAAAATATATATATTTATGTATATATATGCGTGTATATATGATGAAAGGAGGAGGAGAAAAATTTCCTTTCTTCATCTTGTTGCCTTTGTGCCTTGTCCAAATGTTGCTTCCTTTAATGAACTACTTAGTTTAATTAACTAAGTCCTTCACTTAATGAACTAGTTTAGTTCATTAATGGTGGCACATGAAAATAGTACAAACACAACAAATGTTTGCCATTTGATGTGAGCTTTAACGCTTCATAACTCGTTAGTACGACAACATTATATATGAACTATATAAGGCAAGTTATATGCAATATGTCATGCACACGTTTATGTCATGTACGTTTTTATACAATACGTTTAAATCATGTATTTTGAAATCACTCAAACACCTTTTTCTCTATAATTTTTACTTGCTTCTTTTTCCTTGAGTGGTCTCTTGAAAAAACTTTCTTGCTTGAGCTTTATTTCTTGTTGCCATTCTTCTAAATTTCATTACTAGAAGAGCAACTTCCTCATCCGATTCATCGGGCTCTACCACCAATCCTTTGTGTGATGTTTGTGTGTGCTTGATGGGATCCATCCTATTTTGTTCATCAATAAGAATTTCATGAGTAAGTAGATTACCGGATAGCTCATCAAGGGTAAGAGACTTGAGATTCTTTGATTCGGTGATGGCTGTGACTTTGGGTGTCCATTCGCTTGGCAAAGAGTTGAAGAGTTTTGAGACAAGGTCTTCATTTGAGATTTTCTTGTCCACCATGGAGAGTTGATTCACTATTCGTGTGAATCGGTCGATTGTCTCCTCAATCTTCTCACCACTCTTCATTCTGAACATTTCATATTCCTTCATGAGCATAAGTCTTTTTGCTATTCTTACTTGTTCAATTCCTTCGTGTATCATTTCAAGCCTTTTTCATGCTTCATAGGCTGTTTCAAGACCTTGAAGTCTTATGAGCTTAGTGGTGGTAAGAACACTTGAGAGAATATCGAATGCTTTGCCATTTATGGCAAAGTTTATCTTCTATTCGTCAGTGTAGTCATCCTCATCTTTGAACATTGATTCTCCTTTTGAGTTGGTAATTATAGGAACTTCAATTCCTTTAACAACGGCTCTCCATATATCAAATCCACAGCCTTTCAAATGATTGATCATTCGAAATTTCCACAAAGAATAATTTTGGGCATCAAACATAGGTGCTTTAGTGCTTGATCCTGAGAATAGTGCAGTTGGCTTGGAAGTTGAGTTGTAGGATGAAGAGGTTGTCATTGCCATGATCTTTAACCTTGCTACTTGCAAAGATTGGCCAAGCAATCAAGGTTAGGCTCTGATACCAATTGTTAGGTCCATAACACACTCTAGAGGGGGAGTGAATAAAGTGTTGGGCAATTTTGCGGAATTTTCTTTTGTGGCTCAACTCAAATGGAATTCAAAAATCAAAGCAAGAATGAGAGATGAGAAGCAATGAATGTGTACACCAGATATAGAGTGGTTCAAATCGTAAATGATTCTACTCCACCACTTTGTTGCCAAAGTGGATTTTCAACAACTACTCTTCTTATTAAAGATAATAAGAACAACCACAAAAACACTTACTCTAACACCTTAGTGTAAGGAACAACAACAACAACTACTTCTTGCACAAAATGCACTTGTGCAACTACAGCAACTACAACTCTAGCAAGAACAACTTCTTGCTACCTCACAACTTCAACAAAGTTCCCTCAAGAACTTTCTCACAGTAGTTTGAAGGAAATAGCACTTTGTCACTAGTCTAAACACAAGAAAGAGATCAAATCTTTATGGTTCCTCATCTGCTAGACTCTCTAAGTCTCAATATATAACAATGAAGAACAAGGAAAAGCTTAACAAGCTTTAAGCACTTTTACAAATATGAAAGAAGTATACTACAATGAATGATGAAGCTTGATGATGGTGAAAGTGTGTATTTGCCTCATCCAAGCTTCTTCCATTTATAGATGAAGTTCACCATGTTTTCGAAGCCTCCACCATGTCTTCAACTACACCAAATGCCAAGATAATGTTCAAATTGTCTTTAGCCACCCTATGAAGTGATTTGATCCTCAATAGCCAACCTAGGATTGCTTAGACATGGATATAATAGTCAACGAAGCATGTAGTATGTTGGAGTAAAGTTTACAAAAAATTTGAGCAAGATTGGATAGAGAAAATACCATGAATCTACCTTGGATTTTGTTCCAATGTTCATAAAAATTTGAATTCTAGGGGATATCGATCGATCGAAGTGCCTGGGGTGAGAGATCGATGTCCTCCAGAAACTTTGCAGTTTTGAAAATTCTGGACATCGATCGATCGAAGTCCCCCTGGAGAGATTAATGTCACTTCGATCGATCAATGTCCCCTGGACTGAGATCGATGTTGGACAGAAAGTTTTCTGCCTGACATCGATCGATCAAAGTCTCTCTGGGGAGAGACTGAAGTGACATCGATCGATCGAGGGCCCCAAGTTGAGAGATCGATGTTGGACAGAAAGTTTTCTACATGACATCGATCGATCGAAGTCAGAGACTGAAGTGACATCGATCGATCGATGTCCTCAGTCTGAGAGATCGATGTTGGATAGTGAGTTCCAATCTTAACCATTTTTGACACAGTGTAATTTTCTCATTTTGCATCTAGTTTCAAGTATAAATTTAACTTATTTAAAACATCTTTTCATCATCAAAACAGTTTATATCTTAACAATATATATATATATATGTATATATATATACATATTTTTTTTATTGAACTGATAAAATCAGCAGAATAAATATGTATCTCACAAACTCATGGTACAATAGGACCTCTGCGTATAGCAAAAGCATTAAAACCTGATAATATTGCCACAAAAATAAAGGGCTGGATGGCCTTCATCCTATGTTTTTCGTTTTATCAATCACTAAAATCACGAGAAAAAAATGCTGTCTGCAAAATTGTGCAAGGCATGGACCTAAATCAGGCAGAGCATCTTTAACAAACTCAGGCTGCTAAAGATTGTTCTCCTCCTGGTCGTCGAGGTTGAGAACTTCCAACAATTTTGGCCAGGACTCTGGGATACCTCCTGGTAAATCAAATTCCAACAACTTCCCTTGAACTCTATAATACTCCTCTACTGGCTTTTCGCTATAGATGCGAAGTCTTTCCTTTACCACTTCCTTAGTATCATCGGCCCGAGTTATGAGCTTTGAAGCACAATGTGGAGGGGAAAGAAGAGGTGCCATGCTAATGCCAGGACGCCCATTCTCACCCTTGTGATTAATAGAGGCCACATTAAAATTCTTCCCGCACTCACTGCATATTCTACGTCCCAGGCACTTCTCTACCAACACACTTTCTGGTAGCTTAAGATTGACCACCAAATCAATCTCCGTCACCTCATCCAATATTTCAGCTTGTCTAACTGTTCGAGGAAATCCATCAAGTATAAATCCTGCTTCTGCTTTAGCCTCACCAGCCTCCAGCCTCTTTGACAACAAGTTTATTATAGTTTCATCTGAAACCAGTTTACCTTGGTTGACGATCTCTGCAAGCTCTTTCGAAAAAGAACTTCCCGATTTGAGCTCCGCTCGAACAAGATCACCAGTGGCAATGTGAGGAACGCCGAGGAGAGTAGAGAGACGACTAGCATAGGTTCCCTTTCCGACTCCAGGACAGCCCAAGAACACCCACTGGAAATGCCTACCTTTGGCCTCAGCTCGCGAAGGGCGAATGGTCTGAGAATATGATTGAGATTTGCGAGTGTCAAAAGCAGCGGCCGTGGACAGAGACCTCCTTGAAAGCAACGAAGATGAAGACTTCAAGAGGCGGTTCACGGCCGCCATGGTTGAGATGGTTGAAGGTTTCGGAAAATCGGATCACAGGGACGGCAGCCATATATATATACATATATATATGTATATATATGTACATATATATATATATGCATATATATATATAGATATATATTTATATATATATATTAGTTGAAGGACGGGCAGTACCGTCCAGGGTTTTATTTATTTATGTAGCCCTCACTTATTACAAAGAAATACCGTGGTTACATAGTAGTCCTATAGCAACGGGAGACTCTCCCAAATCCAAAATGTAAAAGTAAGTACATGAGTCTATAATTAAATGTGCACAAAAAAAGAATACATTCAAAGAAAATCAAAATAGTTGTGCTATTTGATGATCAAATCATGCTGGCGCGGGATCCTGCAGTGTCTTGAGTTCCACGGTGAGAGGCTCTCCATAGAGCAAAGGGAATGAGGAAAATGGTTAAACGTGATACTTTCATAATATAAATTATGAAACTGAGTGAGAAATAGGCTACGTACCCACGTCACCTTAGCCAAATAGACCAAGGCAACCATCCAATGTAGTGGGCCTACCCAAATGGGAGACATCCAAGGTAAGTGTATCCTGATGATGACACTGTCAAAACAAGCAAGCATATGAGTTAGTGGCAATACAAGTAAATTTAAACTAGAGGAAGATCGAAGAAGTATATGCGTATCCATGTTGCCCGTAGTCAAATATACTACGGGCAACAGAGGACTGTGAAGAACAACCCGTGTGGGAGACAGCAACATGTGACAGCAGTCATGGAGGTCGTGGTCCATTATGTATGGCGGTGTCATGCTGTCGAAATGTTGGGAGTGTTGCATTCGCTAGGATGACACCCCTGATGTACGAAGGTAAGGACTCCACCGAGTCAAATGGCGTAAAGTGCTGGGTGGAGAGCACTAGCTGCCCAATAGACGAGCATGCATATTTGTTTCTCTCGGTGTATGGACAATGGAGAAAGATAACGAAAGCAGCAAGGTACGTAGCCTTGCTAAATCCGGGGCCAGCGAAGAAAACCGATGATGTCGTAATGCGAAGTAACTCAGCGCAGTCAACCTCTACTATGAATCTCTGTAGCGTGGAAGATAATACAAAGTCGCAAGGAGAGCAGCTTGAGCTTCCACCCTCAAGGGCATATCCAAGCGCAGTGGATAGGATATCCCATGTATAAAAGTCCCAGTGGAATCACGGAGCAGCACTCCACCACTGGCATATGTCCGACCAACTGCTGCATCTATATTGAGTTTCAATCTTCTAGTCGGCGGAGTTGTCCAACGCAGTATAGGCAGGCAAAAAAGGCGTAATGGGGGCGAAAGTTTGGATGTGACCAACTGAGGTACTATAGAAGTCATTCGTGTACCAGACATGCTAGATGCCCAAGTGTACAAGTCTAGTCGAATGTGGCGTATAAGTAAGCGAGGAGACCATATTTGACCATCAAATATAACTGATGCATACAATTTCCAAATATTCAAGAGTATGACCCCCGGAAAGATTGTTTGCATGGAACCCAAAAAATTAGAAGATGCCAAGAACCATATGTAGAGCAAGTAAGAATGCCATGAGCCAGATGTAAATGGAAGGATATCCAATAAAGGGTGAAATAGGACCATATAATGCGTAGCTCTGGACAAGCAAAAAAGAGGTGTAAACTGTAGGATCTGCAAGGCACCACTAGAAGGGGGAGGTTGAATAGTGGGTACGAAAAATGTGGTTTTTAAAATTCTTTTAAACCAAAAACCCAACTTCTGAAAACAGTGTCTGTTTTCAGGACCAGTTTTAAAACGTTTTGAAAACTAGGTTTCAGGTCTTCAAAATTTCTGAACTTTTGGAGAGAACTTAGCCTCAGATGTTCTGAGTATCTCCTAAAAATGTCAGATTAAAATTCAACCTCTAACCCCTTGAAAAATTGTTGGTGGTCAGATTGCGCAAATCTGCCAGAAACGGTAGTCCGATTTGAAAAATTAATTCCTATTTGTACATAACTCCAAATGCTCTGAAAATTTAAAGACTGACCCCTTATTAGTTGTATTTAAATGGGTTGAAACAGTTTTGAAAAATTCTTTTGGAAAGTTAGTCAAATACGATCAAAGTCTCAACCTTTGCAAGGCTGAAAAACAGACTGCACTAGTCTCAGAACTTTGAACGTTTGGATGACTTATACTTGTCCAAAGGGGTTGAAACTTGCGCCAAAATAACCTTACACTGTTTGGATATGATTTTGAAAAAGTTTTGTGATTTTTGAAAATTGTTTACTATTTTTACCAATGTGATTAAGAACGATAAACAGTGCTGAAACTGAAAGTAAGTGCTGAAAGTAAATAACACCAGAAATTTTATACTGGTTTGGTTATAAACAACCTACTCCAGTCTTCGAGGACACCTTTCTCGGTTAGCACTAATCACACAACACAAAGAACACCTTACCACAGGATTGATGGAGTTACACACCAACTCCAACCCTTTACAAACCTTGTATGAGAATACAATTGTCACGAACACCACCACCTTGCAAGTGCAAGATTGATCACACCTTGATCAATCTTTTACAATGATAAAGAGTATGTGGTGGACTATATGAAGCCTATTCAAGTATATGTATATAAGTACAATAGGCTTTTAGAGAGAAGAAAGAAAGAGAGTGTAGAAGAGATGAAAACGTTTTGGCCTTGTATGCTTGTAAGACTTGTGTTATTTTTGTCTTGCTTTTTTCTTTCCTTTTATCATTGTGGCCGCCCCCTTGGACCCTTTTCTTCCTCTTGAAAATTATCTTCTAAGTCCTTGGAAGAGTATATTGCATCCTTGTGACATGTCTTTGCTTACTTGGCATCTCCTCATTGGATGATCATTAAGCTCTTGCTTACTTGGTACTCATTGGTTGGTTGGATGTTGTCATCACTTGATGACTAGATAAATCTGAAATTAACCTCAAAAAGCATGTGCCAATTAGCCATAAACTAATTACCATAAGTCACAAGATCATCCCACAAAATTAGCTAGGCAAATAACTCCAAGATGCCATAAGAAAATCAGCCATTAAGCTCTTGCACATGCTGAAATTTCCGCATGTGTAACATTTGCATTTCATTCAAAATATTGCCAAGTTTACTTTGATTTAATCCTTGAAATTAAAGAAGAATTCAATCACCAATTAGTACACAATATTTTCATCAATTTTGGAATAAAAATTGATCACCAATAGAGCCTCAAAATCGGCCAACATACATTACACACATGCTGAAAATTTCAGCATGTGTGATATTCAAAGATATCACCATTTTAATTTCATAATATATTCAAAATACTTCCATACTATCTCCCAATTATTCACTTAATTCAAGACAACAAAATATGGCTCATTAAGGGATAAAAATCAGCCAGCCTTTAACACACATGCTGAATTTTCAGCATGTGTCACAATTGTGACAAGATTTGAAATGTTACCTTTTGTAGTTCCTTTCTTTAAGTCACAACATTGCATGCTTCATTCTTGACCAATCAAGATGCCAACAAAGCTCCACATATGCTCCAATATAGCTGGTTTAGGCGTGTGACATGCTTTGTACATGTGCTGAATTTTATTTTTGCAAACTATGTAAAATAGTGCACATTTAATTATACACACATGGTATATTCCAATCAGCCCTTTATTGAACTTTCTAGAACACTTTAAAATGTATGAAATATGTAAAAGTGTCTAGATACATGCTATATGTCTTTCCAAAAATGTTCCATGTGTCGTGTACGTAGGAAACCGAATTTTCAACGTTTATCGATTACCCGATTTTTCTCTAATTAAATTCTAACTTCTTGCACATGTTATATATATTATGTTACACATAATATACATAAATTAAACTTTAATATTCAGCACTTATGCTGAGCTTAAAGTGGCGCCTAAAACATGTGTCAAAATTGAATTTTGGAATTTCGACAATTTGGCCTTAATTGAGAGTGATTTGTGTGTGCCAACATGGAATGATTTTATGGCTGCACATACCATGTAAGCCACGAAATTTGTGGCCATTTTTGAAGTGTAGGGGCTTGCCATCTATTTATGGCAAGTACGTGACACGTTGGCGAAGTTTTGGTATTCGCCCGATACGACAATTTTCGGTTTAGAACCTTTTAACGTGTCATAATAAATTTGTCATCACCATGACTTATATCATATGATATAAGACCTGAATATACTCATAAATATGAGTTAAGTATAGCGGTGTGACCTTAACGTACGTACGTAAAATATATAACGTGTCGGTAGTACGTTGGAATATATGTGTATGTGCCTTTTCAAAAAATCTGAATATATATATATATATATATATATATATATATATATATATATATATATGTTGAAAAATGGCGTGTGTATGTGTGGAGAGGGAGTGGAGAACTTTCCTTTCTTCAACTTGTTGCCTTTGTGCCTTTTCCAAATATGGCTTCCTTTAATGAACTACTTAGTTTAATTAACTAAGTACTTCACTAAATGAACTAGATTAGTTCATTAATGGTGGCACCTGAAAATAGTTCAAACACAACAAATGATTGCCATTTTACGTAAGATTTAAAGCTTCATGGCTCGTTAGTACGACAACATTATATATGAACTATATAAGGCAAGTTTTATGCAACAACGTGTTTTGTCATAAAATATGTCATGCATTTCTTTGTAACACGTTATTTAAATCATGCATTTTGAAATCACTCAAACCCCTTTTTCTCTACAATCTCTCCCTTTTGATGATTTTCAAAATAACCTACATTCATGATTTAAATCTTATCACTCCCCCTTCAATCGTGCATAAATTCAAATTTTGAATTTCAAATTTCAAATCCGCTCCCCCTTGATTCATGCAATCAGTTTCTCTCTCCCCCTTAAATCATGTATTCTTTCCCCCTTTATTTTGGAAAGTCAATCAAAAATGCATATAAATATGGAAAGACAATCAAATCAGATCAGCAGAAATCATGCCTAATTTAGGACGAAGATTTTCGTACGTGGCTTGATTTAATGCTTTAGTGAAGATATCCGCTACTTACGCCTCTGTGCGTACTCGATCTATGACAATGTCACCATTATTTACGTGATCACGAAGAAAATGATAACGTACTTCTATATGCTTGGCCTTAGAGTGTAGCACGGGATTCTTAGATAGGTTAATTGCACTCATCACAATATATAGGAATCTTATTTACGGTAATTCCAAAGTCCGAAAGTTGTTTTTTTATCCATAGTAATTGTGTGCAACAAAGACTAAGTGCCATATACTCAGCTTCAGTAGTGGATAAAGCTACGCTTGCTTGCTTTTTGGAAAACCATGAAATGAGGGAGTTTCCTATAAATTGGCAAGTGCCACTCGTGCTTTTTCTATCTATTTTACATCCACCATAATCAGCGTCAGTGTAGGCATGCAAATTAAAGTCACAATCTTTATCATACCAAATGCCTAAGGTGGGTGTGTGCTTAATATATCGGAATATTCTTTTTACCGCATTATAGTGAGACACCTTGGGTTGACTTTGAAACCATGCACACATACATACACTAAACATGATTTCAGGCCTACTAGCAGTAAGATATAGCAAAGAACCAATCATAGATCTACATAAGGCATTATCAAAATCCTTACCATGTTCATCTTTATCTAATTTAGTGGTGACACTCATAGGGGTGGGGGATGGTTTTAAATTCTCAAACTTGAAATTTTTAATCATATCATTTATATATTTAGCTTGGCTTATATGGATGCCTTTACTCGTTTGTTAATCTGCAAGCCAAGAAAGTAGTTCAATTCGCCAACCATAGACATTTCAAATTCGGATTTCATGCAATTTTCAAAATCTTCGACAAGTTTATGAGAAGTGGAGCCAAAAATGATGTCATCAACGTAAATTTGAATAATAAGTAAATCTAATTTGTCTTGTTTTAAAAATAATGTACTATCTATAGTGCCTCTTTTGAAACCATTTTCTAATAGGAAAGTAGCAAAACGATCATACCATGCTCTAGGTGCTTGCTTTAGTCTGTATAGTGCCTTCTTTAGTTTGTACACGTGATCGGGATGTTTCAAATCTTCAAAACCGGGTGGTTGTTTCACGTATACCTCTTCTTGTATAAACCCATTTAAGAATGCACTTTTCACGTCCATTTGATAAAGTTTAAAATCTTTCATGCAAGCAATGGCAAATAAAAGTCGTATAGCTTCTAAACATGCTACGGGTGCAAATATTTCATCATAATCAATTCCTTCTTCTTGATTATAGCCTTGTGCTATAAGTCTAGCTTTATTTCTAACAACTTTTCCTTCTTCATTCATTTTATTTCTAAACACCCACTTTGTGCCTATTATGGTCTTATCTTGTGGTCGTGGCACTAAATCCCATACATCATTTCTAACAAATTGATTAAGTTCATCATGCATAGCATCAATCCAAGAAGAATCACTCAAAGCATCATGCACATTTTTAGGTTCAATTTCAGAAATCATGGTATGAAATTGATTTATTTCATCCGGATTTATTCTTCTATGTGGTCGCACGCCGTGAGTGATATCGCCTATAATGAGATCATGTGGGTGATCTCTATGCCATTTTGGTTGATTATTTTCTATGTTCTCATGCATTTCTAAGTGATCATGCATTTCTAGTGTATCATGCATATCATGCGTATCAAACGTGCCATCATCATCATTCAACATGGGTTTCAATTCAAAATCATCATCATATTCTTTATCTTTATCAATCTCACCAAATTCATTAAACTTCACATGAATAGATTCTATAATTTGTCTAGTGAGAGGATCATAACACCTATATGCTTTTGAATTCACAGAATACCCAACAAAGATGCATTCAATTGATTTAGATTCAAATTTATCTACATTGTCTTTTGTATTTAAAACAAAGCACTTGCATCCAAACACACGAAAATAGTCAATTTTAGGCATGCGATCATTTAATATCTCATAAGGCGTCTTATTTATTTTCTTTCTAATGGACAAGCAATTTACTATGTGGCATGCACAGTTTACTGCTTCCGCCCACAAAAATCTAGGCAATTTATTCTCGCACAACATAGTTCTAGCAATTTCTTGTAATGTCCTATTCTTTCTTTCTATTACTCCATTTAATTGTGGAGTTCTAGGTGACGAAAACTCGTGTTTAATTCCTTTTTCTTCGCAAAATGAAATCATGTCCTTATTTTTTAATTCACCACCTCTATCGCTTCTTATCTTTTTCACATTGACATCATATTGGTTTTCAAGTTGTTTTATTAGTTTAGCAATTTCAATAGCACTATCATCTTTATGTGCAAGAAACAAAGTCCAAGTATAACGAGAAAAATCATCAACAATCACACAAGCATAGTGACGTCCACCAAGACTCGTAGTGCGACTAGGACATAACAAATCAATGTGTAATAATTCTAAAACTCTAGTCGTGCTTATTTCATACTTAGGTTTAAGTGACTCGCGTGTTTGTTTGCCTTTTATGCAAGATTCACACAACTGAAAGCTGTCTAAATCAAGTGTAGGCAATCCTCGTATTAGGTTCTTTCGTTGGAGTTTTTCTAGTGTAGAAATACCAATATTTCCTAAACGTCTATGCCAAAAATTTACGTTTGGTTCATTTGACATGAAACACTTAACCTTAGCGTCTAACGTATCATCCATAGAAAGCGTAAAGATGTTTCCTTCTCGTTTTCCTTGTAACACTACTTCTCCATTTTTATTTATGATATTGCAATAGGGATGAGTAAAGCACACATCGACACCATTATCAATAAATTGTGAAATGCTAGGAAGATTATAAGATAAGTTGCTTACCAAAAAGACGTTGACGATTTGAAGGGTGCTTGGGTTTCCAATTGTACCTTTTCCGATGATCTTCCCTTCATTGTTGTCTCCAAAGGTCACGGATCCGCCTTTTGTGACCTTCTTCAATTTCATGAATAGGCTCGGGTCGCCCGTCATGTGCCTCGGGCCGCCACTGTCAAGGAACCATTTGATTGATGTATCTTTTGATGTGTGGGTTCCCTGCAATGTACGAGAATGATTTAGGTACCCTTTTAATTTTGGGTCCTTGCGAGTTAGTTATTCACCTCTAGGTAAAAGTACCTTTCGATACCCATACTTGGGTGATCCTTCTCGGTCTAGCAAATGGCAAGAATGTAGAAGAAGGTGCAATGTAGTAGACATGTGGTGAGTGCACTTTGGGCCTTTGGCCAAGAACTCCTTTATACGCATTATATGTAGGACATTTTTGATATGTCCTTGTGTTAGTGTGCATAGTGCGTGATCTAGATGGATGAAATGCGTGTCGTGTATGCATCACTTGTTTCTTCTCATATCTATATGGCACAAAATTGTATTTCTCATGATATGAAGAAGAAGTATGACGAGATGAGGGGAGAGGGGCTCTTTGCGTCATCTTAGACGCCGTATTTGGTTTTGGAGTGTCTACTTTCTTAGACACTACAAACTTGGTTGGTTTAATGGATACTTCATTTGTTTCAATGTATCCTAATCCCGTTTTATCACTATCATGCTTTTGAGATAAAATAATACGATCTAGCATGTTGGATCCCGTATCAAACTGTTTCATCATTTTCTCTAAGTCCGTATTCCTTGATTTCAAATTTGAAATCTCGGATTTCATTTCATTATTTTGAGTGGTCAATGATGATATCTCTGTCTTTAATGCATTAATGATGCATGACGACTCTTCTTTTGAATCGTTTAATTGAGTGACAAGATTCTCGTTAGAAGATTCTAACAGCTTTTTGTCTTCAAATAATCGCTTCTTTTCTTTCGCGAGAGTCTTAGTGAATTTATGCAATTCTAAGTACTGACTAAAAAGATCATCATAAGAAGGCTTAGAGTCAGAATCAGAGTCAGATGATACCTCGTTTGATGCTTTGGACACAAAGCATACTTGTGCAGTCTCCTCTTCTGTTTCAGTCTTGGAATCCGATGTATCACTCCAAGTGGAGGCTTTGAGAGCTCGTTTCCTTTTCTTAGGTTCTGAGACGAGTCTATTCTTGTTCCGATCCTTGTCAGGGTATTTGTTTGTTTGCTTGTCCTTATTAGGGCAGTCATATGATAGATGTCCAAGTTTACCACATTCATAACATTTAACATCCTTGTCGTTTGTCTTGTTCTTATTTCTCTTAGTCAAAGTAGCCTTATTTTTGTTTCTAAATGACTTTCTCATGAATTTTCTTAAGCCTTTAGCCAATAAAATTAAGTCATCGTTGTCTGATTCAGAATCACTATCTTCTATGTGATCGGAAGAAGTAGAGACGTATTCATTTGATTTAAATGCAATAGCCTTACCTTGTTTTGATGATTCCGATTTCCGTATAGTGAGTTTGTTCGCATAAACCTTAAGTGATCCAATTAATTCTTCCATCTTAATTGACTTAGTTTCTTTGCTTTCTTCTATTGCCGTTACTTTAGGGTCCCATTCGGATGGAAAGCTTCGCAAGACCTTTTGTACCTTTTCCTGCATAGTAAAGGCTTTGCCAAGAGACTATAAGAGAATTGTAAATGTTAGTCAAGCGAAGATCCATATCAATGATAGATTCATTTGGCAATAATTTAAATGACTCGAGTGTGGACATAAGCATGTTGATCTTGGACTCTTTTACTTGACTAGTGCCTTCGTGTTTCATTTCAAGAATTCTCCACATTTCTTGAGCACTAGAACAATTTGAAACATAGCTAGATTCACTTTTGCTTAGTCCATTCAAAAGTAACTGCATAGCCCTAGCGTTCATGCTTAGTCTCTTTTTATCCTCACTAGTATACTCTTGTCTAGGCTTAACGACCTCTAGTGTGACTCCATCTACAGTGGATAACTTTGATGGAACAAATGGACCATCTTCTATAATTGACAAAAGATCAATATCAATTGCCATAAGGAAAAGTTTCATTCTTAACTTCCATTGAATGAAAGACTCACCGTCAAAGAGAGGAGGCCTTTGACTGGACATGCCATCTTGTTCGGTTTTGAAGTTTGTGGTTGCCATCTCACTTAGATCGTTGGATCCTTTTGATGTGAGTGTTCCTGCGCTCTGATACTACTTGTAGGATCTGCAAGGCACCACTAGAAGGGGAGGGGTTGAATAGTGGGTGCGAAAAATGTGGTTTTTAAAATTGTTTTAAACCAAAAACCCAACTTCTGAAAACAGTGTCTGTTTCCAGGACCAGTTTTAAAATGTTTTGAAAACTAGGTTGCAGGTCTTCAAAAATTCTGAAATTTGGAGAGAACTTAGCCTCAGATGTTCTAAGTATCTCCTAAAAATTTCAGATTAATATTCAACCTCTGACCCCTTGAAAAATTGTTGGTGGTCAGATTGCGCAAATCTACCAGAAACGGTAGTCCGATTTGAAAAACTAATTCCTATTTGTACGTAACTCCAAATGCTCTGAAATTTTAAAGACTAACCCCTTATTAGTTGTATTTAAATCGGTTGAAACAGTTTTGAAAAATTCTTTTGGGAAGTTAGTCAAATACGATCAAAGTCTCAACATTTGCAAGCCTGAAAATCAGATTGCACTAGTCTCAGAACTTTGGACGTTTGGATGACTTATACTTGTCCAAAATGGTTGAAACTTGCTCCAAAAGAACCTTAAAACTTGTGGATATGATTCTGAAAAGTTTCGTGATTTTTGAAAATTGTTTACTATTTTTACCAACGTTATTAAGAACGATAAACAGTGCTGAAACTGAAAGTAAGTGCTGAAAGTAAATAACACCAGGAATGTTAGAAGAGACGAAGCAGACTGTATGGAATCTGAATCCCAACAGTGCAGCATGACCTGATGGATATAATGGATTTTTCTTCCGAAAATGTTGGGATTTTTTGCACACCGATGTCTGTCTAGCAGTCCAGGAATTTTTCTTGGGTGTCCCAGCTCCACAAGCAATGCTATCTTCTATCATAACATTAATACCCAAGATATCCCAGCCAAAAACATTTGCAGACTTCAGACCAGTCTGCTTGTCAAACTTTGTAAGTAAGCTGATCACATGCATTCTTGCTACACGGTTGTCAGAATTTCTGCCATCACTTATATCGAAAGGACAAATTGGTTTTTTAAAGGGACATGAAATAAGTGAGCAAGTGTTGATGGCCAATGAGATGGTACACCATTTGAATAAAAACACGCGAGGGGGCCATGTTGTAGTTAAGCTAGACATGGCAAAGGCTTTCGACAGGGTGAACTGGAATTATATGACACGGTTGCTAACTCAATTTGGTTTCTCAAACCGCTTCATAAGAATACTCATGAACATGATGAAATATTCTAAATTGTCCATCTCTTTGAATGGACAATTATATGGGTTTTTCTCACCATCAAGAGGAGTCAAACAAGGTGATCCCTTGTCTCCATCGCTTTTTATACTTTGCTCAGAGGGATTTAGCAGGGGACTAAACCATTTAGTTGAAATAAATGCCCTGAAGGGACTTAATATGGGACGAACTCCAGGTGTGTCTCACCTGGTATATGCGGATGACTTGCTCATTTTTCTCAATGGGACCTCGCAAAATTTGCGAACTTTCCAGTCCTATTTGCAATCTTATCAACGCGCTTCTGGACAGTTGGTAAATTATCATAAGAACCAGTTTGTTGTAAGTTCATGCATTTCTTCACACCTTCGTGCATTCATTGCGAATATACTCGGAATGCGTTCTACCTTTCTTCCTCTAAAGTATCTCGGATCATATATATACAGGGCCGTAAATCGATCACAATACTGTCAAACACTTTTAAATCATTTTGATGCCAAATTGCAAGGCTGGGCAAGTCAGTTACTATCACTTGGAGGAAAATTAGTGCTTATGCAGTCAGTTCTCTCATCTTTGCCTTTACACATTATGGCAGCCGCAAGACTTCCCAAGAGCGTCATCCGAGCCATTGAACAGCGCATGTCTTCCTTCTTCTGGGGCGAACGACATCACTGGATCTCTTGGTCCAAAATCTGCCGCCCAACGTTGGAGGGAGGGTTAGGAATCTGGAGTATGCGTCAACTTCAACTAACCTACGATTCTAACTTGTGGTGGCATTATCACACTGGCACTTCCACATGGGCGACATATATGCGTCAAAAGTATGGTTCAAGGGGAGACTACACACCTCGTCTATTTGACTCTACAAGTTGGAAGCGTGTATGTTCTATCCAACGACATGTTTAGCATATGCTAAACTTCAGCCACATCCGCAATGGATGACAACGGAGCAGGGATCATTTACATTACGTCAAGCCTATAAAGATTGTAGAATACATCGCCCAGTGATTTTCACGCATAAATTTATATGGTGGAGCTCAATACAAAAGTCTGCAAGCATTTTTATGTGGAGATTAATAAATGGAGCATTGCCCCTTGAAGACAACCTCCTTCGTTTCTCCACGTCTAGTCCAACCATATGCCCATTTTGTAAGTGTTCTTCAGCATTGGTTGATCATATTTTTGTTCACTGCAATCACATAAAGCCATTGTGGATTCGATTAGCACTGATTTTCAATGCACCTTTGACTGTATCCTCAAATATACGCTCAACCATCATGAGCTGGTGGTTATCATCTTCTGCGGCTACACTAATTGGTCAATACCGCGTAGTTGTCCCCTCATTCCTCTGTTCGTCTATATGGAAAGTGTATTCAAATATGATCTTCGGTGAAGCGAACTTATCTCATCGACACATCTTTAACACGACGAGACAATTGAGCTATGCTTGGGCAGCTACATTCTCAGGGAAGAAACAAGCTGCACATTTTCCAAATGCTATTGATATGGGTTTCTCACCACATTTAAAAATGCAAAGGATAAGAATTGTCAAATGGTTACTCCCTCCTTCAGGCAAGTTTAAGTTAAATGTGGTTGCAACAGCAGGTAAGAAAATGGCCATGGCAGGTGCCATCCTGAGAGATTCAAATGGGAGCTTGGTAGAAGCGATATCTTTCACTCTTCCTCCATTATCACCATTTTAGCCTGAGATGCAAGCTACAATATACAGTCTAATCTATTTTAGCTTATCACGTAAACACATTCAAGTGGAGACTGACTGTATAAATCTCATTCAACCTCCACGGGATATACTCATCGCTCATGCAGATTTGTTCCAGAGACTACATCTCTTCCTCAGTCTATCACACAATACTATACATCATACTATGCGTCAGGCAAATATGGTAGCTCATCACTTAGCACAGCATTGTTAGATGAATCCTCTTACTACAATTTTTACCTCGCCATCTTCGCTCCCTCCACCTGCCCGAGGACATCTTCTAACGGATCACACCATTGCATAAATACGTCTGATCAACTTGCAATGACGCAGTCGGACACAATATTAAAGCAAATTCAGATCGTAATGTTGCCTGCATCTCAGCGATACAGGCAACGTTGGTATGATGTTATCAATCTTTCAACTATTTTTATTAAGTTCTTTGGATTTTTTAATACTACTTACACATCTCTTTTTGTACTGGTGCTGATGAGGTTTAATGGAATCCAACATGCAAATATCTGCAGAAGACATGCGACTATCTCACATCACGCCTGTATTCTCTTAGAATGCAGGCGACATCGGTATGGTTTTCTTTCTCTCTGCTCATATTCTTTTCCTGCAAAATGCTTCAATCTTACATATAATATTTGGCAAATTCCACGGAGCTCACTTGGACTGCAATCGGCTGAAGATCGAAGAGATAGAAGTGCCCTTGTTAATTTGTATTTGCTCTTTCCGGCTTCAAACTGTTTTTCACACTTTAAGTTTCGTTTTGTACTTTTATTGAACATTACATTTCTTTTGTTTTACTTTCTGTCGTATTTTGATTGGGAGAGTCTCCCCTAGACTATAGATGATTAATGTAACCACGGTATTCCTCTGCCACAAGTGAGGGCAATATTATTAATAAAACACCGGACGGTACTGCCCGTCTTTCACCCAAAAAAACATACATACATACATAATGTATGGCGGGCTTATGTGTCATTAATGTATGGTGATAAGGTCTCTTGCGCTACGGTTTCTCTTTGGGCTTCCATCTACTATGACATCGCTATGTGGGGTAAAACAATTGATGGTTCTAAGCTGGCAGCGGGATCTAAACGCCAGCTTCTATGGTTTCTTAGACTTCAACCACCACGTCCACAACTGGTTCGCTGGAGATCTCCCCCTTTTAGAAGATTAAAGTTAAATGTTGATGCGGCGGTTGGCAGATATTATGCAGCAGGAGGTGCTATTTTGCGCGATCATACTGGTTTCTGTGTGGGAGCGATTTTATTTCGCTTGCCTCAAAGTACACCTCTGATTGCAGAGATCCAAGCAACGGTGTTTGGCTTGTTATATTTCCTACCACTATATCGATCCCTTATTCTTGAATCAGATTGTGCACAGATTTCTACCCGCTTGGCATGGCCACAGATGGTTTTTGGAAACTATCATCTGAGGTTATTACAAACATTGATGCATCTCCATCGACTGGACTTTAATAATGTTTATCGAGAGGCATGGCTGCCCATTACCTTGCCCAACATGCAATGTTGGACCCTCGGACACACTTATTTTCTCGCAACACTCTTCCGCCGTTAGTCTGCAGTTCCATCACATTGGATCTCTCATCCGGACACTTGCACATCGCTTGAGATTTACTCGATCTTCCATATGGATTGGCACTCACTGACTCCTTCTGCATGTATCCTAAGGGGTGCAGGCAGGCTCGGTATGCTTTGGTCTCTATCGGTATTTCTGTTTTCGATATATCTTGTATACTCGTTTGACTTTGCATTTTTCTTTACATGTGCATGGGCTGAACTCCCTCCTTCGGTGACATTTATATCCGGCCCGGACATGGCTACTTTTTCTTGGAGGATTGTACGTCAGCTTTCAACGACGGATAATCCAGTGGTTGGACATGAAGGAGCTGATATATTGTCTTTTAGGATTACATTTTATTCGACAATGTACTATATCAAATATCATCGCTCCAATTATATAAATATGTACTTTTTTCTTTCGCCAAGGTTTTATTTACAAGGGTGGTTTTACTTGGCAAGGTTTTAATGCGGCATATCATATATGATTGGATGCTGATAATCATTATTTCATTACATTCGTTTTTTTCTTACGATGACTCTATTATGTAATAAGGTTTTCCTCCACCACAAGTGAGGCCACTTTTTTTCAATAAAATCTTTTTCATTAAAAAAATACATACATACATATATATACATACATACATACATATATATACACACACATATATATATGTACATACATATATATATATATATGTATGTATGTAGGTATTCATACTTATATGGTACTCCTCTACCATAAGTGAGGGTTTTTAAATATTGGATTAATTTATTTTAGTATACTTCTGCTTTACATTGATTTTTGGGACAGTCTCCCATAGACTTTAGGGACCAATGTAACCACGGTATTCCTTCGCCACAAGTGAGGGTGATAATTAATAAAACACTGGACAGCACCGCCCATCTTTCACTTAAAAACTGTGTGTGTGTGTGTGTGTATATATATATATATGTATGTATGTATGTGTATATATCATCATCCGTACCCAGTATATCCCAACGACATCAAAAGCTATCGTTAGGGTCTGGAAAGGGTAAGTGGTAGGCAGACAATACCTCTATCCCAAGGAATAGAGAGTCTGCTTCTAGTGAGACCCCCGGCTCTATATGTACATGCATAAATCACGTATATTAAAGATTATATTTGCGGAGCTGTTCCTAAATGTCGACCCAAACACAAGTATTTTATTAAAGATTACTTTATATTCAATATGCCGGCATTAAACGCACACAAAATGGAATTCAGCAAACAGCAACTAATCTTCTATTTAATATGGCATAAGCAAATAAACAAAATGAAATGACCAGGTTTATCTTAGAGGCTGGATCAAAGACAGTCTGTTCAGTCAAGTAATGGCGGTCTACACAATATCACCAAAAAATAAAAAATAAAAACAAAGAAGAAAAGGCCGTCTAAACTACGATTAAATTAATGAATAATGAAATGCTTTCTTGTGCTATAAATTGCAATAAACCATAACTCTCAGAGTAAGTGGTAGTCTAGCTCCAAATACATAAGCTCTTGAAAATTTTTTCTTCTTTTGCTCCAAAGACTAACCATGAGGAGCTCCTTCTTCATATTATTTGGAGTTTCTAACGGCGCTGTAATCTTTTACTTGGGTAACTCCTGCCCTTTTGTTGCTGTTGCGAAAATTGAACAAGAGAACATAGACGCCGTTGCTGTTGCAGGTAAAAATTTCCCACACTAAAATATGGACCTTCTAAGTCCTTCAAGGTCAAACTGTCTGCAAATAGTTTGCGTGACAATCTTATTTTTTATGTTAGTATATGTGTATGTGTTTTTTTTCCCTGCATAGATAAATGCAGATTAGACCATGAATGAAAATTTTGCAGATTACAAAGAGTGGATGGAAGCATTAAAAGTGGTAACAATGCAAACAAAAACAAAACTACCTCAAAGCATTCACATTCTGGATGAACCAGGCCCAGTATGTGTGTCAGGGACGGATTGCGGTCCCGATAACGACTGCGATCCAGGCTGTGATTGCATCATTTGCAGATATCAGGTTATTCCACCAACACATTACTCGAGTCGTGAAGCTAGTGCATTCAGTTATTGGTGTTCGAAGCATGGTTGTGGCCTGAACTTGTGGTTCATTTGGACTTGTGTTGTAAGTGAGACGATAATAAATTTATGTGCAAGAAAAACTGTGACGTTTTCCTTTAGTTTATGTCAGCTTTGTTTTGGTCTTTTTAATTTCTTAATGCAATGTGTTATGTACTTGGTTGCAGGTTCGTGTATAAGTCCCTGCTAATATTTAGCACTGAATTTGAATATCTATACGAGAAAAAAAATTTCGCTGATGTTTATCGAACATAATATTAGGCGGCTGACTTAATCATTCATGTTCTGATTTGCATTGCAATAAAGTGGAGAAGTTAAAGGTTCATAAACCACTGAAGGAAGCCAATTGGACCTCTACCGTATTCCCTATAAAAGTCGGATCAGTGGTACATTATTTAAACGGAATATATTGCATATGCAAATTAAAAAGGAAATAGGGATTGTCAACTTCTTAGCTAAGAAGATGACTATTCCTATTTCCTTCTTAATTTGCATATGCAATATATTCTGTTTGAATAAAATATCACTGATCCGAGTTTTACAGGAAATACGATAGAGGTCCAATTGGCTTCCGTTTGTGGTTTATGAACCTTTAACATCTACACTTTATTGCGTTCTATATCAAAACATGAATGATTAAATCAGCCGCCACATAATACTATGTTCGATAAACACCAGCTAAAAATTTTTCTCATATAGATATTCAAATTGAGTACTAAATATTAGCAGGGACTTATACACGAACCTGCAATCACGTACATAACACATTACATTAAGAAATTAAAAAGACCAAAACAAAGCTCACATAAACTAAAGGAAAACGTCAAAGTTTTGCTTACACATAAATTTATTATCTTGTCACTTACAACACAACTCGAAATGAACCACAAGTTCAGGCCACCACCCTGCTTCGAACACCAATAACTGAATGCACTAGCTTCACGACTCGAGGTATATGTTGGTGGAATAACCTGATCTCTGCAAATGATGCAATCACAGCCTGGATCGCAGTCGTTATCGGGATGGCAATCCGTCCCTGGCACACATACTGGGCCTGGTTGATCCACAATGTGAATGTTTTGAGTTAGTTCTGTTTTTGTTTGCATTGTTACCTCTTTGGGTACTTCCATCCACTCTTTGTAATCTGCAAAATTTTCATTCATGGTGTCATATGAACAAATCTTATTTCACCATGCTGCATTTATATATACTTGAAAAAAAGAACATGCACACACACTCACATAAATAATAAGATTGCCACGCAAACTATTTGCACACAGTTTGATCTTCAAGGACTAACGAGGTCGATATGTTAGTGTGGAATATTTTTACTTGGAACAGCAACGGTGTCTAAGTTGTCTTGTTCATTTTTTGCAACAGCAATAGAAGGGGAGGGATTACCTGTAGCGCCCCGCTCCCGAGCTCCATCCTCGGTAACGGTGCACCCGCCGTATCTCACTCAGGAGAATACAAGGCGTCACATCAACCTGCTACACGTCAGTGCTGACATAGAAAAGTTTTCCTTTTCTTTCTGCGGAAACGATAAGCCACAACAATAATTTGAAATTAATAAACTTTAAGGAAATAACGACAGTAAATCTAGGCTGACCAGGCCGTACAAGTCAAGGTCAAAGTCTAAGTTTAAAAGCATGAAATTGTTTTCAAAAAGTAATACTGAATATTAAAATGTCTGTGTCATCCCAATAACATCATAAGAATCCCGTCTCCATCCTCGCTGCAGCCATCTCTACGAGTCACTCAGCCCATTCCACGGTATCGGACCCGTCCTCAACGTAGATATAGTCATACTCCGTCTCGGCTACATATGGAATAGTAGGGGTGAGTGATGATAATCACCCAGTAGGTGCCTCTCAAAACAATACAAAACTTACATAACCAAACTGATACCAGCACGTAGCACGTAACACAGCATGATACAACTTATACGAAAAGTAAACAAACCACAGAAGATGCATGCGCAAGTACGTGATGCATGCTCAAATAACGTGTCACGCGCAACGAGAATCATGACACACAGTATGTCCTTAGACCTACATGCAATGCATGCTCCCAGGTCCTAAATCCAGCATCTTGGTCTCTAGCCACCACTTGTTGTTCTCGACACCCACGACCTATAGACGCAGTATGTCTCATGACCCCGGTGCCCTATAGACACGGTAAGTCATCCCGATACCCACGCCCTATAGACGCAGTATACCTCATGCAACTCCGGCATCATGGTCACTAGCCACCACTTACCGTTTGGACACCCACGCCCTGTAGACGCAGTATGTCTCATGACCCCGGTGCCCTATAGACACGGTAAGTCATCCCGATACCCACGCCCTATAGACGTAGTGTACCTCATGCAAATGCACGTGCCATGAATGCAAGAGAAAGGGAAAGAAAACGGTTGGATGTCAACCCCTGACGTCGATCGATCGACGTTCAACTGAGACACGTCGAACCCTCACTCAGTTGACGTCGATCGATCGATGTACTTCTGAGGTACATCGAACCCTCACCTTCTGGACGTCGATCGATCGACGTCCATCTGAGGCACATCGAACCCTCAGCCACTGGACATCGATCGATCGATGTCCCCGTATTTCAGAATTTCCATTCTGAAATTCCTGCAGTCCATTCATCAAATCTCATTCAACCTTTCACCCCATCCCCCATATCCATACACGCATAACGATCTCTCAACCCCACGAGAAACGTACCACAACAAGATCATATTGAAATCAAGAACGTATGACGGAAAATAAACACATTGGCCACATAATCAAGATCTAATATCGAAATCAAGAATCAAACATCAACAACCACATAAAAATACACTTTTGACTATGCAACCTTCATACCGTTTTGAGGGAATAATTAATATGCACCTACCTCGATCCTAGCGAGAAGTGATTGATATTCGGGAATGT
>AP025055.1:29580265-29760738 GCA_036186865.1 Eustoma russellianum
GGTGAGTGATGATAATCACCCAGTAGGTGCCTCTCAAAACAATACAAAACTTACATAACCAAACTGATACCAGCACGTAGCACGTAACACAGCATGATACAACTTATACGAAAAGTAAACAAACCACAGAAGATGCATGCGCAAGTACGTGATGCATGCTCAAATAACGTGTCACGCGCAACGAGAATCATGACACACAGTATGTCCTTAGACCTACATGCAATGCATGCTCCCGGGTCCTAAATCCAGCATCTTGGTCTCTAGCCACCACTTGCTGTTTCTCGACACCCACGCCCTATAGACGCAGTATGTCTCATGACCCCGGTGCCCTATAGACACGGTAAGTCATCCCGATACCCACGCCCTATAGATGCAGTATACCTCATGCAACTCCGGCATCATGGTCACTAGCCACCACTTACCGTTTGGACACCCATGCCCTGTAGACGCAGTATGTCTCATGACCCCGGTGCCCTATAGACACGGTAAGTCATCCCGATACCCACGCCCTATAGACGTAGTGTACCTCATACAAATCACGTGCCATGAATGCAAGAGAAAGGGAAAGAAAACGGTTGGATGTCATCCCCTGACGTCGATCGATCGACGTTCAACTGAGACACGTCGAACCCTCACTCAGTTGACGTCGATCGATCGATGTACTTTGAGGTACATCGAACCCTCACCTTCTGGACGTCGATCGATCGACGTCCATCTGAGGCACATCGAACCTTCAGCCACTGGACATCGATCGATCGATGTCCCCGTATTTCAGAATTTCCATTCTGAAATTCCTGCAGTCCATTCATCAAATCTCATTCAACTTTTCACCCCATCCCCCATTTCCATACACGCATAACGATCTCTCTCAACCCCACGAAAACGTACCACAACAAGATCATATTGAAATCAAGAACGTATGACGGAAAATAACACATTGGCCACATAATCAAGATCTAATATCGAAATCAAGAATCAACATCAACAACCACATAAAAATACACTTTTGACTATGCAACCTTCATACTGTTTTGAGGGAATAATTAATATGCACCTACCTCGATCCTAGCGAGAAGTGATGATATTCGGGAATGTGGTGATCTCGTTAGCGTTGTGATTTCCTCTCCTTGCAACCTTGGACCCAAGATCCCTCCTTTTTCCCTTTTTTTTTTTCTTGGCCGATGGTGATGGGGAGGGGAAGAGGAGGTTGCCGAAAAGAGAGAGAGAGTGAGGGAGGATTAGGGTAATTTGATTTTTAAGGAGAGATTGAGGGATAAGTATGGCTGATGTAGAGCCTTTCGGGCCCTTCCCACGGTCCCTTCTTTGGTTCGGCTCGGCTTTGCTTCCTTTCTCCTTTCCCTTTTCTTTTCTTTTCTTTTCTTTTTCTTTTTAAATCGGCCATAACATTACCCACCAGTAAATATTATCTCCGACAGAAACTCCAAATAATATGAAAAAGGACCTTCTCATTGGTTGGATTCAGTGGTTAACATACAGGAGTAATCATTGGATTGATCAACTGAAAGAGGCAGAGTTGAAGCAGCGGGTGTGCAGCTTAAACATTTCGCCGAACACCTTTGCACTTAATACAAACATTTTTTATTACAGATGATGTAATTATTGTACATTTTTTGTTATTCTTTTATTGTAATTAAATATTAGGATGTTATTTTGTATATGGGATGTTACAGAATTGGCGGATGAAATAGGGGAGGAAGAAATAGCCGTTAGGAGATGGGACGTTACAGATGTTGGCTGCCAAGGTGGTTTTGAACCGTGTAATTTGTGTATATATACATTGAGCTATGAATAAATGAATGATCAAGCGTTTAAGTTTGTTTTCTACATGTTCTTCTTAAATTCTATATGGTATCAGAGTTACAAAACACAAATCATAAACCAAAATTTTAAATCTGTTTGAAGAACATGTCTTCACAAACAGAATCAGCAGAGCCAGTGTCTGCTGGGCAAACCTCTGGTGCAACCTTAGGAATACACCACAAAACATTGTGGATGATTCTTCTACCACAGTTACAAATCATAAACTCAATGGAGACAACTTTCTTTCTTGGTCAAGAGGCATTGAAATGTATATTACTGGAAAAGGTAAAGAAGAATATTTGTATAGTACTCTGGTTGTTCCAGAAAGCACTGATCCAAAATACAGAATTTGAAAATCTGAAAATAACATGATTATGTCGTGGCTAATCCGGGCCATGATACCTGAAATCAGTGATGATTTTATAATGTATGACAATGCTGCAGAGATATGGGAAGCAGTGAAGGAAATGTATACAAAAAAGGATAATATCTCAGAGCTCTATGATATAGAGGCTTAGCTGAGAGATATTAAACAAGGAAATATGCTTTCACAGTTGGCCAAAGCATGGCAACAAATTGATGTTTTTGATGTTCATCGGTGGACAAGCACTACTGATTCTAAGACGTACAAGAATATTGTTGAGCAGAAAAGATTGTTTACATTCTTGAATGGGCTGAATCCTGACTTTGATGGAAAAGGGGGAAGAATTCTGGCTATTAAACCTATTCCAACGTTAAAAGCTGCATTCGCATGAGAAAAGAAGAAAGAAGTAATAATGGGATCATATGTTCCTAATAGTAATATTGAAATGTCATCATTTATTTTTGAGAAGACAAAAAGGAAGAATCAAATGCCTTGGCAGTAAGAAATGACAGATCAAAACTCTATTGCACTAAGTGTAAACAGAATGGTCACACCATCGACAATTGCTATTTTGTCCAAGGATTTCCAGCTGGACATCAAGCAGAAAGAAAATGTTCTTCTGAAACTTCTTCCTCTTGGAGGAATAATGACAGTACAAGAAGTAACAATCAGCGGAGGGGAGGATCAAGATCCAATCTCACCAGAGCTAATCTGGTAGCTGGTGAGGATGCTACAAACAAATTAGAACTACCAACCAGAGATCAGATCACTAAACTACTGGAACTACTTAACAAAACGTACTAGGAGACTTCTATTCATGCTTCTATGGCCACTTTTGAATCAGCACAGAATGGATCATGGATAGTGGACTCTAGTGCATCTGATCACTTGACAAATAATGGGAATCTCCTCTCTAATTTTGAATCCTTTACTTTACCAAAGAAAGTTATATTGCTAATGGAAGCTCACTAGAGATAGTTGGTAGAGGGACAGTTAACCTAAGTAAGTTACTTACTCTTAAAAATGTTTTGTATGTGCCACGCTTAAGGTTTAGTTTATTGTCAGTAAGACAGATAACCCAAGATAGTAACTGTTTAGCTTGTTTCTCATCCTCTAAGTGTTGGTTTCAGGAGAAATTTGTGAAAAGGATGATTGTCAATCCTAAGTATAGGGATGGACTCCATCTACTTGAAACTAATGCTGAAGAAAGCAAAGGATTGCATTCAAAGCTAGAAGATTTAAGTAGATTTTCCTATGGTGGTATTGATGTATTACTATGGCATAGGAGATTAGGTTACCCTAGTTTTGTGTATCTGAAATGCTTGATGCCACAGTTATTTGGCAAGTCTGAAATTAAAAATCTCTTTTGTGAACATTGCAGAATGGCTAAACAAACAAAAAGCATATACAGTCCAAGAGTCTATCAACCTAGTCATCCATTTAATTTGATTCATACAGTTATTTGGGGTCCGTCTAAAATAGTAAATATAAATGAAACTAAATGGTTTATTACGTTTGTTGATGATCATTCAAGGGTAACTTGTGTATATATGATAAAAAAGCAAGATAGAGGTAGGACAAATATTTAGAACCTTTTGTGCATTGATCAAAAGTCAGTTTAATACCTGCATTAAAACCGTAAGATCAGACAATGGATCACAATACTCTGATGAATCACTAAAAGATTTTATGGCTCAAAATGGAATATATCATGAGTCTTCTTGCATATATACTCCACAAAAAATGCAGTTGCAGAAAAGAAGAATAGGCATTTAATGGAAGTTGCAAGAACATTGCTGTTTACTATGAATGTTCCTAAGGTCTTCTGGGGATAGGCTGTGTTATCAGCTACATATTTGATCAATAGAATGCCATCAAGAGTTTTATCATTTAAATCACCTAGAGATGTATTTCTAGAAGTATACCCTTATACTAAGTTATTATCAGAAATTCCCTTTAGAACCTTTGGATGTACTGTGTTCATCCATATACAATCTCACCTAAGAAGCAAGCTAGAAGGAAGAGCTAAGAAATGCATTTTTGTACGATACTCAGGAACTCAAAAAGAATATAAATGTTTTTGTCTAACCACCAGGAAATGTATACTATGGATTTAACGTTCTATGAAAATGATGCTTTTTACAAAACTGACAGAATGATAGACAGTGTAGGTACTAAACAAGAACGGACTATAAACTGAATACTTTATTAAGGAAACTGAAGTTGAGAGAATGAATAATCATCCTCAGGAGATAGACACAGTAAGAGAAGAAGAGCAAATAGAAACTAGAGTAGAAGAACTAAGACCTCCTGTAACTCAGGTTTACACTAAAAGAAGAACTATTACCCCAAAAGGAATTGGAGAAGTACTGAGACCACTCGGGGAGAATACATGGAACAACCTGAAATTGATGATAGACCCATAGCAGTTAGAAAAGGAGCTAGGGAGTGTACTAAGTATCCAATACATGACTTTCTAGGGACAAGACATATCACTAAGCATCCAGTTCAGAATCACATGTCCTATAAGTTACTAAATCCAAAGTTTAGAGCCTTTACAGTTGCTTTGGATCAGACATATATTCCCACTAATATACATGAAGCTCTTATGATCCCCTGCTGGAAAAGCCGTAAATAATGAAATGCAAGCATTGTTACTTAACAATACTTGGGAGTTAGTGCCATGTATCAGAGGTATCAAACCTGTAAGGTTTAGACGGGTATTTACTATCAAATACAATGCGGATGGAACCATAAATAAGCATAAGTCTAGATTAGTGGCTATAGGTTTTACACAATCTTTTGGAGTTGATTATTTAAAGACATTTGCTCCTGTTGCAAAACTTAATACTATAAGGATATTGTTTCTATTGCAGTAAATCTGGATTGGGATCTTGTTCAGCTAGATGTAAAAAATGCTTTTTTAACGGGGAGTTACCGGAGACTATCTACATGGATGTTCCTCCTGGATTTAATGATCCCGATACATCAGTAATGTGTAGATTAAACAAGTCACTTTATGGGTTAAAACAGTTACCCAAAGCTTGGTTTCAAAATTCTCCAAGACTGTGGAGCAATATGATTTTCCATCAGAGTCATAGTGATCACACCATGTTTGTTAGAACCAGTAAGCCTAATTTGATTGTTGTATTGATAGTATCTGTAGATGACATTATTATAACATGTAATGATCTAGAAGGAATTCAGAATGTTAAGAATCATCTAGCCAAACAATTTGATATTAAAGACCTTGGGAGGATACCATATTTCTTTGGAATGGAAATAGCTAGGAGTAAGGAACAGCTTGTTGATCATTCAGAGAAAGTATGAGAGAAAACATAATTACATTAAGAAATTAAAAGACCAAAAAAGAGCAAACATAAACTAAAGGAAAACGTAACAGATTTACTTACCACGTAAATTTATTGTCGTCTCACTTACAACACAACTCGAATGTATTATCATCTCACAGATTTACTTACACGTAAATGTTTTGAGATAGTTTTGTTTTTGTTTGCACTGTTAAACTTTGGGTACTTCCATCCGCTCTTTGTAATCCGCAATATTTTCATTCATGGTGTCATATGAACGCATCTCACTTCGCCATGCTGCATTTATCTATACATAAAAAAAGACATACACATACGCTCACATAATAGAGATTTCATATCCATGTCACTTGCGCTTTCATTTGACTGCTCATTATTGAAATTACTTATGAAGTATATATAAATGTATATACATTTGTGTGTATAGATGTCTGCACATATATATTATACATACACGTGTTTATAGTATATATGCACGTATAATATTATACATACACATGTGTGTGTATATATAGATACACACACACTAAGCGTACACATGTATGTATATATTAACATTGTAGCGATATTAAAGAATCGAAAGATGCTTGTGCAACCTATGTGCATGCATACATATAAATATATATTCACATACATATGTATACGATGTTTGATTTATTTGATAAATTCTTAATTAATGACTGTTTAATCGAACACTGGAAAAAGTAACAAAAAGTGGAAGTTTACCTTGCTCCATATTGATGCTGATATGTTCACCATGTATGATGCCGCTGCATGCATGCTGAATCTGGCGTAATACAAGGATTCACGACCTCCCACCAATTGTTGATGCGCCACTTGAACGGATTCAACAATTCACTGTTTTACCCGATGGAGAGGCTAGGCAATTTGGGCTATACATAAAAGGTTGGCATTCCCTTCCCTTCTCCTTTAGGTGGCTGGCTGCCCTCTCTAAATTATGTGTGAGGAGGTGAAGAATCTCTCCTTTAAATAGAGGGAGAATCCTGATGGTGATATGATTTGGAGTTGTGATGACAACCAAATCCTTTTCCTTTATATATGAGGACTCCTTATCATCTTATCACCAAAGGAGGATATACTTGATGTTATCATCAAATGATCTTTATCCAATATTAAGTGTTATTTAATATTTAATATTAAATGTTATTTAATATTTAATAATATGTACCGACATTTTTCTACTATGACACGTGGGTTGTTGCCTCCAGAGACCAGACATCATGCACTTTATGGTCGTTGCACTTTGAACCCATCCATCGCGTTCTCTGACCATATGACTTTTTTACATATTCGAGTTCTATTTTAGACCACACTATACATCCACGATCACGCCCCGTTGATCACTTAACATGTGGATGTTTAACGCAATAATTAATATTATTACGTGAGATATGTTGACATATAAAATCATCATACATAACGTCCACCTTATGATTAATTCATGTTTAGTTAATCAACGTGCTACGCATTACACGTGTCATAATTAATTCCAACGATCTTCCACTTGGACTATGTATGCTTCTTTAAAGCTTATATGTCACTTCCTTTGACCTCCCTCAATAAATGTCCCTTAGTGGTGTCTTACCTTTTTCGGTCCATCAGCAAATGTGAGCAAAAGACTCAAGCCACACACCACCACATTGAATTAGTGACTTGTCCTTCTTAAATCGTGATAGTTAAATTCCACTGAATGACATGGATCCTGCAATGGATATGTAGTGTAGAAATAATATGCTAGGTGATCGTACATATTTAATTCCAACTTGGCCCTAACTTAGCGAGATCAACAGAATTCAGAATGTATGCTGTGATCGCTTAATGTACATTACTTCTACAGAAAACTTTAACATAACTTAAATGTACATATGCTGTTTGTCTGAAAACTTTAAAATAATCAACTTCTTTGAGCATAAGAAAACATACACCTACCCCTCAGACTCCCTTTAGGACAAAATATCCTTAACAGGACTAAGACCCATACGGGTAACATGCTTGTAAGACCCTACGGGTTCACAACCTTAGTCAAAGGATCGGCCACCAAGGAGTAGTTGGTAATATGCTCAATTCTGGTCAGACTACCCTAAACTCTTTCTTTAACAGCCAGATACTTTATTTCTATATACTTCGCTTTTGACAAACTCCGGTTGGTTATTCGAAGTATAGCACTGCAGCATTACTGTCATAGTTAATCTTCAATGGAGACGAGATAGTCTCCACCACTCGCAGCCCTGTGACAAAATTTCAAAGCCATATCGTCTTGTTGGATGCGTGGAAACATGCCACAAACTTTGCCTCCATAGTGGAGGACACCAATAAGGTGCGTTTTGCACTTTTCCACGAGATCTCTCCTCCGGCTAGAGTAAATACATAGCTCGAGGTCGATTCATGCTATCTCGTCATCCAATAAATTGGAATCTACGTATCCAGTGATCACTCCAATAGATTTGGAATACATTACTGGAATGATAGCTCGATATGTCAGCACGTGTTTCTTTGTTCCTTATAAGTATCTCAACACCCTCTTTGCTGCTGTCCAGTGATCCTTACCCGGATTATAGATGTATCTGCCTATCATTCCAGTAATGTATGCCAAATCTAGTCGTGTGCATACTTGGGCATACATTATGCTCCCTACCACCAAAGCATAGGGAGTGTTCCTCATCTCTGAACGTTCAAACTCAGTTTTAGGACATTGCTTTAGGATGAACTTGTCTCCTCCAGCCACAGGGGTATTCAATGGTTTACACTTATCCATAATATACCGCATCAACACCTTTTCGATGTATGCTTGCTGTGAGAGACCTAGGATACCTTGGCTACGATTTATTTCGTATCTCGATTCCTAACACAAATGAGGCTTCACCAAGGTCTTTCATTTCAAAGTGTTTTCTCAAAAAGGCTTTGGTGTTGCTCAACATGTTTACATTGTTTGTTGCAAGCAGTATATCATCTATGTACAAGATTAAGAATATAAACTTGCTCCCATTAAACTTGTGATACACACATTCGTCAATTTGGTTTGGCTCAAAATCGGAAGAGGCAACCCCTTTGGTGGATTTGGAGTACCACTATCGAGATGCTTACTTGAGCCCATAGATGGATTTCTTCTGTCGACAAACCATGCCTTTTGGATCTCCCACTTCGAATTGAGACGGTTCAACCCATGTAAATGGTCTCGTCAAGTTCTCCATTTAAGAATGCAGTCTTGACATCTATCTGATGTAGCTCAAGATCTAGGTGCACCACTAAAGCCATGGTTATCCTGAAGGAATATTTCATTGACACTAGAGAGAAGGTTTCCATGTAGTCTATTCCTTCCTTTTGGATAAACCCCTTAGCAACAAGTCGGACATTATACCATTCTACGTTGCCTTTTGAATCTCGTTTGATTTTAAATATCCTTTTACAACCAATGGTCTTCGAACCATTAGGAAACTAGATGACCTCCCATACTTTGTTGTCATGCATAGACTCAATTTTCTTCTTCCATGGCCTTGATCCATTTTTTCTGAATTTCGATACTGTAATGCTTGTTGGATGTTTTTGGGGTCATCATTCATCATGCCAACATTGAATTTGTGTTCTTGGAGATATACCACATAGTCACTAAGTAGGTTTCTGCTTTTGCGAGTGGATCGCCTTAGGGGCACTTGTTCTTGGAATACTGCAGGTTCCTGCACTTCACTAGTAGAAAATTCTTCTTGTTCCTGACGTACGAAACTACTAGGATGAGATACCTAAGGTGCGGGTAACGTTTGTGCTCACCCAAATGTTAGTTTAGACTCACATTTCTGTCGCATCTAAGTTATTTTCATCTAACTCAATGATTTACTAATGCAAATCATTTCCCCCGGAACCAAAGTATCCTCAAAGAGCTTTACTGAATTTAACTTGAAAAATATTTTAATTATGGGATCATAGAATTCTACCCTCGTGACCTTTCCGCGTACCAATAAAATAGCAACTAACTATTCTTGTGTCCAGTTTTCTTTCATTTGGTTTGTAAGGTTTTGCCTCTGCTAGACAACCACAAACCTTAATGTGATTAAAGATAGGCTTGTGCTTAGTCCATAACTCGTAAATGGTCTTGGTTGTTGCTTTACTTGGTACTTGGTTGAGGATGTAAGCTACAGTTTTAAGCGCTTCTCCTTAGAGGAATAATGGTAGCGTAGTTTGGCGTACCATGTCTATAATCGTGTGGTTTCGTCTTTCAGCTACACCATTCATGCTTGGTGATCCAGACATGTTGTACTGAGGGACGATTCTGATTTCCTCTAGATATTTAACAAATGGTCCCAGATATTGCTCCCCTGACTCATCATATCAACCGTAGTATTCTACTCCACAGTCTGATCTGACGGGCCTTTTCTTGATTTGTAAATCAACTTCAGCCTTAAAGGATTTGAACATGTCTAGTGCTTACGCTTTTTCTTTAAGCAAGAATATATAACCAAATTGTGAATAGTCATCAATAAAAATGATGAAATAGGAGTGTCCATTTCGGGTGGCCGATCGGAATGGGCCACTAATATCAGTGTGAATCAACTCTAATAGACAATTTGCATGATTTGCTTCATATCTTCGGACTTTAGTTTGTTTTCCTTTAGTACAAAATACACACGAATCAAAATCGGTTAAGTCTAAAGGATTGAGAATTTTGTTCTTGACAAGACGTTCCATTCTTCTTTTGGACAAGTGTCCTAAACGTCGATGCCACAGTGATCCTGAATTCTCATGAGTTAATTTTGCTTTGATGTTTTGTATAATGGCATACAAGGTTTCTTGGTTTGGGGCAACATTTATCTAATAAAGTTTATCAATTTCAGACACTCTACCGTGACTAATTAATTTAAACGCATGATAAAGATGGAAATTGCCATTTCTAAGAAATAATAGACACTTTTGTCCAATTGATAAAACAAAATATAGTTGCGCCTAAACGACGGAACCACAAAAGTATCATGTAAGTCTAGATAAAAACCAGAAGTCAACAACAATGTGAAATGCGCTATGGCTTCAACCTTCGTGCTGCTGCCATTTCTCCAATAGACGTATCTCTCATCGTCCTTTGGTTTTCTGTGGCTGAGGCCACCCTGCATAGTCACAGATAAGTGAGTCGTGGCTCCCGTATCGACTTACCAAGTGGCTATTTCCGAAACAAAATTAACTTCAGAACAAACTAAGAATGTACCTTTCTTCATGAGCCAAGAATGATAACTGGTACAGTTCTTTTTTAGATATCCCTCTTTCTTGCAAAATAAACAAGACATGCTTTTGAGTGCATCTGCATTGGTCGCCCCCTTCTGCCTTTTGCTTGCCTTTTGCTCCTCAGTTTTCTCCGCAGCTTTACGTTTCTTACCACCGGACTTGGTGGTGACAACATTCACAATTTCATGGCGTTTGTTCTTAAGCCTTTCCTCTTCTTGTACGCAGTGCAAGATAAGTTCATCCACTATCCACTTTTCCTTTTGGCAGTTGTAACTGACCAGAAAGTTTATAAACTTAAGAGGCAAGGAGTTGAGAATCATGTCCACCAGCATGTTGTCTGTGACATCAATTTTTATGTTTCTCAACTGAGAAGCCATGTGAGTCATCTCTAGAATGTATTCCCTTATGCTGCTATTACCACGATACTGTTTTGAGCAGAATTTCCTTAAGAGATTGCCTATTTCGTTTTTTCTCATTCTTAACAAACCTTTGCCCGAGATCGGCCAAAAATTCTCTAGCCGTCATGGTCTCAGAAGCGTCTCTCCTAAAGCACTCAGGGTTAGTCTTTTGCATGACATAAGACATATGCACTTTGATCTAATTTAGTGTGTCATGTGAGCTTTCTCCTCACTTGTTCTATTTTCTGTCAGCACAGATGGTCAATCTAACTGTAACACAGCGTCAAGGTAGGTAAACCCTAGAAAAATCTTGAGTTGATCTTTCCATTGCTCATAGTTTGAACCGTTCAATATAGGAATATTTCTAATGTTAGACATAATTGCTAAAAAATAAACAAGAAACGGAAGTAAATACATAACACATGTGATCTTTAAACTGCTATAATAAAATCAAAATAGAACCGTAATTCCATCAACCGATCGTCTTCCAACATTTAGGGCTCTTTGGAGTCATCCCAATGTCTTTCAAAAATTGGGTGAAGTGGTCAATGTAACGGCTCTCCAAGCACAGGCTAACCACCTTCCTTTGGACCGATGAGTCAATCTTTGCATTCAAAGCTTCACTGTCGGACCCATTTGTGTCCACTACCTTGCTCATATATGCTTTCGACAATCACACCTTCTTTTGGACCGGTTAATGATTGCACCCAACACATACATGTCCCTCATGATTATAACAAATGCAGTGGAGATGATATTATTGCCGCACTTTAAGGGGATCATATTAAAGTCCCACATTTCCTAAGTCGTACCTTATGGTTCTAAGTGATCCCGCAGTTCTTAGTTGTAACTTCGGAGAAATACTAACAGATCCTGCTTCTCTAACTACAGCTACAACACCAGTGGCAGTGAATGTGAGTTTTTGACATTGGCATTGGGTCAATAATATCAAATATATATGGTATCGACGGCTCTGCAATCAAAGATCTAATTAGTTGCTTTGTAAGGTGTTGAATGGTCGTGGACAGGGTTCAATGCGCTTTGGACAAATATGTAACTTCGAAAGTGTCTGGGGGAAAACTATAGTATCAACAGAAGTGTAGCGCAGGTTTGCAATTGTTAAAGGATCTGGGGAGATCTGCAAAATTAAGAGAACTATGAGGCAAGTTTGTAGAGTTTGGAAAAGTTGAAGGTCCGTATCCAGTTTTTTGAAAATTTTTAAGAGATATTAACGGGTTGGGGTTAAAAACCCGAACTCTACTACCTTCTCCGTTAATTAATTTTGTCCCTTACCCTTTTCTGCCGCTCCCGACTTTGCTTATGTTGTCACCTACTTCGGCCATTAGGCCTCTGGTGCTTCTTTCTCCAGGCACTAGGAGGCTTCCGCTACTACTAGTGGCCCTCGGTATACTCACCGTGATAGTCTTTTCCATTCTTAGCTGTCCTCATTTAGGTGACACTTTAAGGTTCTCTTCGTCCCTTGCTCGATTGCCTGGCGTCTTGGCTGTCAAACTAAGGCCCACCCTAATGATGCAACAAATTCGCATGAGGGAATGAACATGGTTCTTTGTGGGGCTGTTTTTGAGGATTTGTTGCTCGGTTGGATCGTGTTTTTTTTGATCTGTTGGTTGGATTGCAAGGTTGCTCTGTGTTTGTTTGTTGGCTGTACTATGTTGGATTGTTTGCGGTCGGATTTTTGGTTTTTTGTGGCCGTTTTCGGATTTGTTGGGCTTTTTTCTTCTTTTCTCCGGTGGCTATGGTGTTTGTTTGAGGCTGTCTTGTGCCAGTTTTTCAGCTAAATTGTTGGTGGCTGTGTTTTATCTGCTTTACATCTGTTTGTGTTTGGTGTTTGGTTGAGAAATGTAACAAGGACGATGATGAGATTGTTCCAAGTTCCAAAACTAACACCACTCTCATACCATGTTAGAACAAGAGTTTGATGGAAGAAATTGTATTTTTTTTACTCACATATTGTGTATGCATCTTAATATCGTACACTGGTAAGCTAAATACGATAAAGATTACATAATTAAGTACAATAACATGATGCTAATTCAACTATAATTAGAATCCTAGAATGTCTTCATCATTATAGTGATATATTGCGTAATCTTCCAACAGTTATGTAGCGCCCCGACCCGGACAGCGGAATCCGACCCGGTGCACCCGTCGTAGCTTACTGAGAAGACTACAAGACGTCTCATCTCTCGAATACACATCATCAATGACGTAAGGGAAATAAGCGCGGAAACCCATCTCATAAATCTAAATCATCAAGCAATACGTCAAAGTCAACATGAATACCCAAATGTATATGGTCGCAGCCATCTAAAACCTCCAATGAAATAAAACCAGAATTAACAGAACTATCTAATCAAATCTCTCCATAAGGCCTATGCATCCCATTCTGCCCACTCGCCGTCATCCTCAATGAAAATCATATCATAACTGGGTTCATCTGCAAAATCAAAGGCAGTACCCTTAGCGAAAAACGCTAGCAAGTAACCCGCTTATAAGACATACGGGATCAACACATGGCAAGACATGAGTAATATGTAATTCAAGGAACTTGAGGGGCACATGTCTTGTAAACTTTCAAAGGTAGAATTGAATAACGTAGTAAAGCAAGTACAACAATTTGTTCCCATTTAACAATTCGTAGGCAATCAGGTACCACACACGTTCATACCACATTGACTCTCGTGATGCATGTCAAAAGATGCACTACACTACACATTCACATATGCATGAACGCTTTCTCTTTCAAAACAGTGCAATGCATGTCACAATGTCCGGTCTCGTAACTCGTAACCCTGTAACGCACCCCGGCTTATATTTCCATCCCGGTTAACGTTACAGGCTCGTAATGCTCTGTGATGCACCCCGGCTTAAATTTCTATCCCGGTTAACATCACAGACTCGTAAAACTCTACAATGCACCTCGGCTTAAATTTCCATCCCGATTAACATTGTAGAGGACTTTATACCCTGTAACGCACCCCGGCTTATATTTCCATCCCGGTTAACGTTACAGTCTTTTGTGTCCTGCAATGCACCCCGGCTTAAATTTCCATCCCGGTTAACATTGCAGTTCACCTTCGCAAATCTGTGACGAAGCACATCTCTTTTTCAAAACCTTATGCAATGCACGTGCCATGATGCAAGACTCCTTATTTCAATCACACTTCTCATGCACATATGCAATTCACATTCGCATGCGCAAGTACAAGTAACACACAAGAGTTCACTGTCTTGTTCATCAACACCTAGACTTCAACTAGCTCATCAACACTTAACCTTGGTTCTAAAGTTCACAACCCAAGAGAGTATCCCTATCTTTCCTTCATTGAGCTCTAAGACACCTTGTACGTTCATTTCCTAACCCTCCTAAGTCATTCACGTTGAAACTCGGTTCGAGAACCCATTGAAGTCACCAAGTTGATTCACCATCCAAGGTCATGTTCCCAAGACTTAGACTACCTTTAATCAGGTCTTAAGAAGCCTCTAAGGTCACCCAAAGATTCCCCGAGCTTCCCTCTTTCTTTCTCTATTTTTCCACAAAACTGGTGGACATCATCCCCTCACATCGATCGATCGATGTGACATCATACCCTCACATCGATCGATCGATGTCCATCAGAGGACATCGATCTCTCAGCCCTTCCTACATCGATCGATCGAAGTGACTTCATCCCCTCACATCGATCGATCTATGTCTATCAGAGGACATCATACCCTCACATCGATCGATCGATGTACTTCATCCCCTCACATCGATCGATCTATGTCCATCAGAGGACATCATACCCTCACATCGATCGATCGATGTACTTCATCCCCTCAAATCGATCGATCTATGTCCATCAGAGGACATCATACCCTCACATCGATCGATCGATGTACTTCATCCCCTCACATCGATCGATCTATGTCCCCGATTCCAGAACAGAAACTTTGCGATTTCTGCAGAAACTGCAGAACCATAACTCCAATTGATCCCAAACTTCATCCCAATCAATCCAAGCCTAATCCCTACTATAATCTCATGCTTAAACTACGAATCAAACACCGCACACATATCAATTACCAATTCAAGCCTAACACTCAAACCATCCATCCAAAACAACCCAAAAATCCTACCTTTCTCTCCATTCTTCTCTCAACCTAAAATAGCGGCAAAGAGAGTGTTCAAGGGGTTGGGATTTGCAGGATTTCACATAATCAACAACAACAACGAATGCTTTTTCATATACATTGGCCAAATCTCGAAACGAAAGCACATAGATCATATACAAATAATCATAAAACGAAACTACTGCATGGTGATCCAACTAGATATCAAAATAGGCCGTTTATCTTTCACAAATCGTAAGAACTTATAAGAAAGTTACTTGCCTGTGATTACTCAAAGACGGGTTGGAGAACGGACGGAGTTTGGATCAAAACCTGAGGGTGTCTTCCTCTCCTACACCTTTGGGGAAACGGCTAGGGCTTAGGGGGAGCAAGGAGTCGACGCTTTTTCTGAGGGATGGGAAAAACTGACGTTCAGTCAGTTTATATATAGGAAAGGGAAAGTTTGGTGTTTCTAAATTATATCCTTAATCTAATTTATCTTAAAGGATAAACCTTAATTATTTAATTCTAAATTAAATATAAATAAATTCTAATATTAAATCCCCTCATTAATTTCTCATTAATCCTCATATAAATGCCTAATTTATTTCCGTTGACCGTCATTAATTTCTGTGAAATCCTTCTTTGTCTTTTAACTACCCTACGGAGGGTGCGGGACATAACATTCCACCCCCTTACAAAAAGTTTCGTCCTCGAAACTTGTGCATTACGAAATTAATGGCTTAGTATAGCCCTTCCTAAACTATTTACTTTGGTCATGACCGAAATTAGTATCCCTTGCGTATTCCGATATGGTACCCATTTCACTTCCTCGGTACAGGACTAAGTTCTCAAATCATTCAGTGTGTAAGCACACAATGTACTCTTTAAATCCATTGTCCTCTGCCTGATAGATCGTAACCTATTCTTGTATAGTCCTCGAATCAACCTTAAGTGTAACGTCAATATACACGCTTCATGACTTAATCGTCGGTCTATATCGAACTTATAGTTGCCATCCTGACCAACCCTCTAAAATCAGTTCTTAAGTGTATTACAATCCTTAACTCAACGCCTTGCTCACAAGACTCATCCCTAAGGCCATAGGTATTTTTCGAAATACGTTGTACTCTAGTACGATTTAATTTAGTCAATACTACGTCCCTTAAGGTGCTCTAGTCCTTATGCGATTCAATCCTCAGTCCTCGCTAATGAGTGCTTACAATCTTCCACTTACCCACTTGACGTGTATCACCTAGCTTATCGAAATCTACGATCCCGATTCATAAACTTATCCCATATGATTTACCATTAAATACTCAACCATACTAACCTCCTTTGTGTATGCCAATACGGCAACCGTTACCCCTCCTTAACGCAACTAAGTCTTCAAAAGCAATTCTTATATACTTATCAACTAGCTCTATGATCATGCTCTTAATCTCTCATAGATACCGTCATAAGCCTAGTATACGAACTACATGTATGGACATGCTTCTTTTTAAATAAAATGCAGTTTAAGTGGCTATAATTCAAAATATAGCTTCGATTAGTTATACAGTATTTCTAAAATTTTTTTTGTAAACATGCGAGCTAAAATATTATAAAATCGTCTTCGCAGATGTTGATTCACATGACCTCTTAAAAAAAAGACTAACTTGTTCGCAAGAATGTCTCAAACGAGGAAGAAAAGAATCTATATATGGGCATATCCTACTCTCAAGAGTGTTTTAGGTAGGACCTCCTTAACACCATTTGAAACTCAACGACATGAAGTTTAATAAAATAATTTGGAAGTGGCATATCTCTTTAAAAAGAATGTACGTTTTGCAACTACTTTTGTCTCGTAAACTATTAGGTAACTTCGTAGCAAGCAGGTGATAATTCCAAGGATAAAATGCTTGCGATATCGATAATCAACAACTCTCATCATTTTAACAAAATAACCATGGTGAAACGAAAATTTGCGAAATAATACCAGAAATATATAGACATATTGTTTTTCAAATCCTCAACATTTTAAAATGTATCTATTTTTCAGAGTTTGTCAATAGTAGTTGAAATTCCATCAGGTGGAAATACGAAGGCGGAACAAAATATAGCATTGTTAAGTTAGCAGATTATACAAATAAGCACCCTAATTAAAATACTTAGAAACATTGAAAAATATTTGAAATATATAAGGTATATCTTGGCGTACGTGCTCATGTATAAAGACTTAACCACTTGAAAAATATTTGCCCATACTTCATATAATTTCTATGATTCACTCTTACGGTCAAGGTAAATTCTACCTAAGTACCGTAACTTATAGGTCTAATGTTCGTCTATTCATGCTAACATCTTTAGCTGAGACTGTCCAATCTTAGCATGACAAACTAGATATTAATCGTCTTAAGGTATTCTCATTCACCGTACTTCCATGGGCCACCCTGATCCATTGCACTTCTCACTGGGTTGTTTTTAACCGCTAATACTAACTCCGTTAAATCTCACCTGAAAAGCAATCATTACTTGTTCATGCTGGCTCCCTTGCAATTTCACGCCAACCCTACTCAAGCCAAGTAACCCATTGTTTCTAGGGGTTCATCACTTAGCGAAAGATTTTGTGACACTTTATTGCTCCACAGTGTAAAATATAATCGATTCTCATATGTCGCTACCGATCAATATTGACAATGAGTCTAATATTATCGGCCTATTTTGGTAATTCTAAAATTGACATCTTAATTGTAAACTATAAACTCCGTTGACAGTATCTTTCACTAACTCTACTGATCGTAATGCTTATAAATCGTTGCTTAATTTCTGTCATGCTACTATAAATCCTCCCTTAGTATTTACTCCACTATTACTATTCATTTCTTAGTAGCTATGGTCCCAACTTAGTCCTAAGCCTACTATGGTATTACCGTCCAGGTAAGAATATGGACCTTCTCTAGTTTACCCTAGTGGTGTCAGGTGCTATATTACAATTATGGTAAGGGAGCCCGAGTTACTGTCTGACCCGGTAATATGGATCTAAGGTTTGTACTAGGATGTTCTGATTGACATCATAATTCATTCAAATCAATTATATACTGTTCAACTAGGGTTACTAAGATCACGGCTTAGAGAGTTGTGATCATCCTTAGATAAGGGAGAATTGTATGGGGTATCTTAGATGTACGTGCGTCCAAAACCGTTGGCCCTCTTCGGTTTAGGATTATAACTTATCTCTAGGATCGTTCTTAGCATCATCATTCTTATCTCTAAGATCGAGTGTTATCTCCCAATCATAATTAGTACATAATCAACACCTATTACTAATTCCATACTTATGTCTAAGGTCAACTCGTAATCAATATCATTACTTACGTCTAAGATCGTGACTTATGTGCAGAATCATCGCTTATAACTGAGGTCAGTGCATATGTTCATGATCATCACCTTAAGTTCAAATCATCACTTAGGTCTGAGATTGTGTCTTAGGGGTAAAATCGTCAGTTATTTTCTAATATCAGGGCCTGGAGAAGTACGGCGTGCGATGGGGCCGTATCCTCAGAGTGGTTCCCTCAAAGGTTGGGACGTGCACGCTTCGCATCTCCTCAGTGTAATACCCTATGCTACGCCGAGGCGATGGTAGAGGAGGGGGTTGCTGCTGCTGCTGAGCAACATCTTGCGCTATCACTGTGATAGCGTCTATCAGTGCCTGGGGTACTGACACTGGTGGTGGTGTAGGGTTCTCGTCCCCATTGCCACTGTTTCCTTGGTTGTCACTTTTGGGAGGCATTTTTTTCTGCAGAATCAACGCTTATTAGCATTCAGTAATTCCAAAAATATAAGTACTGAAAGCCCCTATGCGTTGTACAAGGTAGAATTTGTACCCTAAGTAGAGTAACATTTATTAATTAACTTTTATCGCGCTCGCACACACCCAGCCCAATCAAACTTATGTCTAAGTTCATATACTTAGACCTGAATATCAACTTAAGGTGAAGATCATTGCTTAAGACTCTACTTGTCATAACCTAGGTCTCCGAGGTAGATCTGAAGCCTAGGCTCTGATACCACCTGTAGCGCCCCGACCCGGACAGCGGAATCCGACCCGGTGCACCCGTCGTAGCTTACTGAGAAGACTACAAGACGTCTCATCTCTCGAATACACATCATCAATGACGTAAGGGAAATAAGCGCGGAAACCCATCTCATAAATCTAAATCATCAAGCAATACGTCAAAGTCAACATGAATACCCAAATGTATATGGTCGCAGCCATCTAAAACCTCCAATGAAATAAAACCAGAATTAACAGAACTATCTAATCAAATCTCTCCATAAGGCCTATGCATCCCATTCTGCCCACTCGCCGTCATCCTCAATGAAAATCATATCATAACTGGGTTCATCTGCAAAATCAAAGGCAGTACCCTTAGCGAAAAACGCTAGCAAGTAACCCGCTTATAAGACATACGGGATCAACACATGGCAAGACATGAGTAATATGTAATTCAAGGAACTTGAGGGGCACATGTCTTGTAAACTTTCAAAGGTAGAATTGAATAACGTAGTAAAGCAAGTACAACAATTTGTTCCCATTTAACAATTCGTAGGCAATCAGGTACCACACACGTTCATACCACATTGACTCTCGTGATGCATGTCAAAAGATGCACTACACTACACATTCACATATGCATGAACGCTTTCTCTTTCAAAACAGTGCAATGCATGTCACAATGTCCGGTCTCGTAACTCGTAACCCTGTAACGCACCCCGGCTTATATTTCCATCCCGGTTAACGTTACAGGCTCGTAATGCTCTGTGATGCACCCCGGCTTAAATTTCCATCCCGGTTAACATCACAGACTCGTAAAACTCTACAATGCACCTCGGCTTAAATTTCCATCCCGATTAACATTGTAGAGGACTTTATACCTTGTAACGCACCCCGGCTTATATTTCCATCCCGGTTAACGTTACAGTCTTTTGTGTCCTGCAATGCACCCCGGCTTAAATTTCCATCCCGGTTAACATTGCAGTTCACCTTCGCAAATCTGTGACGAAGCACATGTCTTTTTCAAAACCTTATGCAATGCACGTGCCATGATGCAAGACTCCTTATTTCAATCACACTTCTCATGCACATATGCAATTCACATTCGCATGCGCAAGTACAAGTAACACACAAGAGTTCACTGTCTTGTTCATCAACACCTAGACTTCAACTAGCTCATCAACACTTAACCTTGGTTCTAAAGTTCACAACCCAAGAGAGTATCCCTATCTTTCCTTCATTGAGCTCTAAGACACCTTGTACGTTCATTTCCTAACCCTCCTAAGTCATTCACGTTGAAACTCGGTTCGAGAACCCATTGAAGTCACCAAGTTGATTCACCATCCAAGGTCATGTTCCCAAGACTTAGACTACCTTTAATCAGGTCTTAAGAAGCCTCTAAGGTCACCCAAAGATTCCCCGAGCTTCCCTCTTTCTTTCTCTATTTTTCCACAAAACTGGTGGACATCATCCCCTCACATCGATCGATCGATGTGACATCATACCCTCACATCGATCGATCGATGTCCATCAGAGGACATCGATCTCTCAGCCCTTCCTACATCGATCGATCGAAGTGACTTCATCCCCTCACATCGATCGATCTATGTCTATCAGAGGACATCATACCCTCACATCGATCGATCGATGTACTTCATCCCCTCACATCGATCGATCTATGTCCATCAGAGGACATCATACCCTCACATCGATCGATCGATGTACTTCATCCCCTCACATCGATCGATCTATGTCCATCAGAGGACATCATACCCTCACATCGATCGATCGATGTACTTCATCCCCTCACATCGATCGATCTATGTCCCCGATTCCAGAACAGAAACTTTGCGATTTCTGCAGAAACTGCAGAACCATAACTCCAATTGATCCCAAACTTCATCCCAATCAATCCAAGCCTAATCCCTACTATAATCTCATGCTTAAACTACGAATCAAACACCGCACACATATCAATTACCAATTCAAGCCTAACACTCAAACCATCCATCCAAAACAACCCAAAAATCCTACCTTTCTCTCCATTCTTCTCTCAACCTAAAATAGCGGCAAAGAGAGTGTTCAAGGGGTTGGGATTTGCAGGATTTCACATAATCAACAACAACAACGAATGCTTTTTCATATACATTGGCCAAATCTCGAAACGAAAGCACATAGATCATATACAAATAATCACAAAACGAAACTATTGCATGGTGATCCAACTAGATATCAAAATAGGCCGTTTATCTTTCACAAATCGTAAGAACTTATAAGAAAGTTACTTGCCTGTGATTACTCAAAGACGGGTTGGAGAACGGACGGAGTTTGGATCAAAACCTGAGGGTGTCTTCCTCTCCTACACCTTTGGGGAAACGGCTAGGGCTTAGGGGGAGCAAGGAGTCGACGCTTTTTCTGAGGGATGGGAAAAACTGACGTTCAGTCAGTTTATATATGGGAAAGGGAAAGTTTGGTGTTTCTAAATTATATCCTTAATCTAATTTATCTTAAAGGATAAACCTTAATTATTTAATTCTAAATTAAATATAAATAAATTCTAATATTAAATCCCCTCATTAATTTCTCATTAATCCTCATATAAATGCCTAATTTATTTCCGTTGACCGTCATTAATTTCTGTGAAATCCTTCTTTGTCTTTTAACTACCCTACGGAGGGTGCGGGACATAACAAGTTAGATATTTTCTTTTGCTTTCCTTTTATAGGAACTGTTTTGGACGGTTTCTAGTGATGTTGTGTTGGTCGCCCATGATTTGATTCTTTTTTCACTGTCTTCGATCCAGAATTTTAATGCAAACCAGGTCATGTCATTGTTTTTATTTGTTTGTGCAATATTAGAATGGAAGATGCATTGCCTTTCACTGTCTTTGATGTTGTGTTGAACGTGATATTCCTAATACACATACACTGAAAACACGAAAAAAACATAAATGGTCATGGTTTACTTCTTTTCAAAATCCTACCTTTATTACAAATTACAAATCAAAAACAAATCATAAAGCTTAGTAATCTGTTCTTCACTCTTCAATTTCTGGTTTTGTATATTCTAACATCATACATACATATATACATATACATATACACACACATATATACATATACATATATACGTACACATATATACATGCATATATACATATACATTTATATTTATACACACATATATATATGTATGTATTGTTAGGATTAATTCGAGATATGTGTGATGCGCAGCACGTTGATAAAGTTTATACGAATTAATCATAAGGTGGACGTTATGATGATACTATTATATGTCACATATGTCACGTAATAATATTAATTGTTACGTAAAACATCCACATGTTAAGTGATCATCGGGTATACTCGTGGATGTATAGTGTGGTCTAAATGGAAACCCCGAATATGTAGACAGTCATATTGTTACGCCCTGCACCCTCCGTAGAATAATTAAGAGATAAAGAAGAATTAAATGAGATTAATGACGGTCAACCGTAATTAATTACGAAGTAAATAATAGGATTAATGGGAATTAATTGAGGGTTTAAATATTGAAATTAATGAGGATTTAATTTTGAATTAAATATTAGGATTTATCCTTTAAGATAAATAGGGAAATAGGATATAATTTAGAAACTCCAAACTTTTCCCTTTCCTTATAAAAACTGACATAGCGTCAGTTTCCCCTTTTCTCAGAAGAGAGAACGACGCAAATCCTCTCCTCCTAGGCGGTTTTCATCTCCCCTCAACCCTAGGCGAAGAACTCCGCTAGATCTTCATCCAATCTTCGTCCGTTCTTCGTTCCTTCTTCGAGTAATCAAAGGCAAGTAATCATCTTATAAGTTCCTACGATTTGTGAAAGAAAAAGGCCTATTTTTGATATTAAATGGATCACCATGCAGTAGTTTCTTTTCGTGATTACGTGTATATGATTTATGTGATTTGGTGTCGATGATTTGGCCATTGTATGTTGAAATCTTGTTGTTGTTCATTGTTTACGTGAGATCATGTAAATCCCACTCCCTTGAATCCCACTTGGTTGATGATGGCGGTTGAAGGGAGAGAAAAGTGGAAAGGTTAGGTTTTGGGGTGGATTTGATGAAAGATTCGAGTTTTAGGATTGAATCGTTGACGTGAATATGAAGGATCTTGTTTGAGAGGGTTAAGAAGGGATTGATAGGGAAGACTAGGCTTGGATTGGTGGGAAGAACGTTGGAAAACGATTGGGATATAGGTCTGCAGTTGATGCAGAAATCGCAGGATGAAGATTCTGAAAATTTATGACGTCGATCGATCGACATATAGCAGGTGAGAGATCGACGTGCTTCAGATGCACGTCGATCGATCGACGTGGAAGGAGTGAGAGATCGACGTGCCTCAGATGCATGTCGATCGATCGACGTAGTTCAGGGTGAGGGTATGACGTGTAGCAAGTGAGGGTATGACGTGTAGCAAGTGAGGGTATGACGTGTAGCAAGTGAGGGTATGACGTGAGGGTATGACGTGTAGTAAGTGAGGGTATGACGTGAGGGTATAACGTGAGGGTATGACGTGAGGATATGACGTAGGTTGGGTGAGAGATCGACGTGCCTCAGATGGACATCGATCGATCGACGTCAGGGTATGACGTACGTCGATCGATCGACGTCAGGGTATGACGTCAACCAGTTTTGTGGGAAAGTAAGGGAAGAAAGAGGGAAGCTAGGGGACCCTTTGGGTGACCTTAGGGACTTCTTAGGACCTGATTAAGACTAGTCTAAGTCTTGGGAACATGACTTAAGATGGTGAATCAAGTTTGGAGAATTTGAAGGGTATTCGAATCGGAGTTCAACGTGGATGACTTAGGAGGGTTAGGAGATGAACGTACGAGGTGTTTTAGAGTTCAATGAAGGAAGGATAGGGATACTCGCACTGGTTGTGAACTTTAGAATCAGGACTAAGTAATGACGAGTTTGTCGAAGCTTAAGTTTGATGTGTAAGTTAGTATCTGGTGTGTTGCTTATACTTGCGCATGTGAATGTGAATTGCATACGAGAACGAGAAATGTGAATGAGACGAGGAGTCTTGCATCATGGCACTTGCATTTGCATATTGATTTGAAAAGAGATGTGCTTCGGCACAGATTTGCGAAGGTGACCTGCAATGTTAACTGGGATGGAAATTTAAGCCGGGGTGCATTGCAGGGCACAAAAGGCTGTAACGTTAACCGGGATGGAAATATAAGCCGGGGTGCGTTACAGGGTATAAAGTCCTCTGCAATGTTAATCGGGATGAAAATATAAGCCGAGGTGCATTGCAGAGTATTACGAGTCTGTGATGTTGATCGGGATGGAAATATAAGCCGAGGTGCATCACAGAGCATACGAGCCTGTAACGTTAACCGGGATGGAAATATAAGCCGGGGTGCGTTACAGAGTTACGAGTTACGAGACCGGACATTGTGACATGCATTGCACTGTTTTGAAACGAAATGGCTCATGCATTTGTGACTGTGTAGAGTAGTGCATATTTTGACATGCATCACGTGAGTCAATGTGGTATGGATGTGCGTGGTATTTGATAGCCAATGAATTGTTATTTGCGTGCAAATTGTTGTACTTGCTTTATTACGTTATTCGCCTATATATTTGGAAGTTTTACAAGACATGTGCCCCACAATTCCCTTGAATTATCTATTACTCATGTCTTGCCATGTGATGATCCCGTATGTCTTATAAGCGGGTTACTTGCTAGCGTTTTTCGCTAAGGGTACTACCTTTGTGATTGCAGATGAGCCTAGCTACGACATGATATTCATAGAAGACGATGGCGAGTGGGCTGAATGAGATATATAGAGTCATGTTGGGAGCTAGATAACACAGTTGTTATTTATTTCAGTTCTTTCATACACTTGAGAATTAGTTCGTTATTACTGGGACTACCCTTAGAGATGTTATTATCATTTGATGTATTGAATTGATGGTGGAGATTTATTAGATACATGTTTCCGCACTTATTTCTCTTATGTCAATGATGATATGGATTCGAGAGATGAGACGTCTTGTAGTCTTCTCAGTAAGCTATGACGGGTATACCGGTTCGGATTCCGCTGTTCGGGTCGGGGCGCTACACATATGGTCAGAGACCGCGATGGATGGGCTCAAAGTGCAACGACCATAAAGTTACGACATCTGGTCCCCGAGAGACGACAACCCACGTGTGACTAGTAAATAATTATTGGCACAATAATTAAATATTAAATAATATTTAATAATAATATTTATTATTATTAAATATTAGATAATATAAAGGAAGATAAGGTCGGGTTTTAAATTCATATTTAAATTTGAATTCAGATTTAAATTTGAATTTAAATTTAAGTTTAAGTTTAAATTTAAATCCTAACCTATCAGATCCTTCCATCCCCCTCTATATAAAGGAGGAGGCTTCACCTCCTCAGATCATCAAAAAAGGAAAATAGACGCATACAGTATCAAAAGAAAGAGCGTCCATTATAGTATATTAGAGGGAAGGTGTGCCAAGTTTTCTATAAAGCCCCACACTGCCTAGCCTCTCCATCGGGTAAAGCAGTGAATTGTTGATTCCGTTCAAGGGGTATATCAGCAATTGGTGGGAGGTCGTGAATCCTTGGATCACGCCAGATTCTTCATCAGTCGGAGCAGTTGCAGCGTACGTGTTCAGATTAACAACAGCAATGGAGCAAGGTATATTTTCCGCATTTTGTTAATTTGTCCATTGATTCGACTAAACGGTCCTATTCAGGGGTTTATTAAATTAAATTCAACAAGTGGTATCAGAGCAGGCCTAATCGAATTATTATGTTAATCTGTTCATGTTCGGAAAAATAAAATTTTTCTAGCTGAAAAACGTTTTTCCGGAACGATTTATGGTTAAGAAAAAGGTTCTGTTTCGGTTTAATAAAAGCTGCTATCTGCTGTTGAACGAAAAAACGATGCTAGCCTGGTGGTCAACGCATGTACCTACTGGAAGAAGGTCCCGTGCTCAAAACCCTGCCTGATATTTCAGGACCTTTTTGATTTTCTGGTATTCTGTTTATTTTAATATAAAATTAAAACCTCCCTTCAATACAACACAAAAGGCTGCTGGCGTAGTGGCCAGCGCCTGGGACAAATAGAAGGAGGTCTCGGGGTCGACTCCTCCTAGTGACAATTCTGGAGCATTTTTGCTCCTGACAGCGCTGGCGGGCTGGCTGGGGATTGGGCTGGCAATTCAGTTTCTGCCAGTCCGACCCTGCAGCAGAAAGGGCTTCGGCCCAAACGGCTATTAAAAGAAAAAAAAAGGTTTCAGATTCGGCCCTGATTCGGTTCAGAAGGGCTTCGACCCAATTCAGTTGCAAAATTTTAAATTTAAAAAAAGGCGGCAGGTTATTTCAATTGGGGCGGGCGGGTTATGCCTGACCCGACCCGCGCCCCTACCCCCTTTATTTTTTAATTTCAGTTTTAAATTGATTTATTATTATTATTTTGGATAAAGTAAATAATAATAATTTCATTATTATTAATTAAAGTTTCTTTTAAGAAAAATAGTAATAATAATAAATTGTTATTATTATTATTTTAAAGTTCCTTTTAAAGAAAATAATAATGATGATGATAATTTAATTATTATTGTTGTTATTATTAAAGGAAAATAGTAATAATAATAAGTAATTATTATTATTATTTTAAAGTTCTTTTAAAGGAAATAAAGTAAATAATAATGATAATAATTTGGTTATTATTGTTATTATTTAAAGTTTATTAAGGAAAATAGTAGTAATAATAATAAATTCTTGTTATTATTATTATTATTATTTTAAAGAAATCCAAAACAATAATAATCAAATGTTAAGTTTAATTTTTGGTTATTGCATTATTATGTTTATATGCATGCAGTTAATTGTTTATTTATTTATTTATGCCTTATGTTTATGCATGTTAATAAATAAATAAAATAAAGCTAAGGAACTTAACCCAATAAGGATCCGGATCTTGCTTGACCCAGTTTGACCGAGTTCAACCAAGTTAATTCGATGGGCTAAGTTGACTGAATTGATCAACACTTATCAATCAATGCGGTTTATACTCGTGATAGATGACTCATTGAGTTGTGATAAAAGCACCGTACACATAGTTTTGTCTAAGAAAGCCGGTACTTAAGAGAGACCATTGTGACTCCACCGGTGGCCTGGAAATTATGTGGAATGGTAATACACTCTTATGGCAAGTGGGTATTGCTGAATCGGTTCACTTCACACTCAATGTGACCCATCATAAGGTTATATCACTTGTTAAATTGATTGATAAAGATATTGTTTTCTTATACCGTAAGGAGAACTGAGCTTGGTTCAAGGTGGTCCTTATTTGAGCCGTAAAGGGAATCAAGCTAGTTCGAATTGGTTTAAGTAAAACAAAACGGATGTTGGTGTTAAGTATGTACGGCACGTGCAAAAGGGTCAGTCAGTAAACTGCAGATCATGTAAGACCATAAAGTTACGCGACTTAGCAAATGTAGGGCTTTAATATGATCCCCTTAAAGTGCGGCAATCATATCATCGCCACTATATTTGTTATGATCGTGAAGGGCATGTATGTGTTGGAGGCAATCATTGATCAGCCCAAAGGAAGGTGTGATTGTCGAAAACACATATGAGCATGATAGTGGACCCAAATAGGTCCGGCGGCGAAGCTTTAAATGCATAGGTTAACTCATCGGCCCAAAGGAAGGTGGCTAACCCGTGCTTGGAGAGCCGTCATATTGACCACTACACCCAATTGTTGGAAGGTATTGGGATGACTCCAAAGAGCCCCAATATTAGAAGACAATTGGTAGATGGAATCGGGGTTCTATTTTGATATTTGTTTTTATGCACTTTAAAGATTACACGTGTTGTGTATTTAAGTCTGTTTCTTGTTTGCTTTTCAGCAATAATGTCTGACATTAAGGATATTCCTACAATGAACGGTTCAAACTATAAGCAATGGAAAGATCGATTTGAGATCTTTCTGGGGATTGCTGATCTAGACAATGCGTTACAGATAGATCGTCCAGTTGTTCTAACAGACAAAAGTACCAGTGAGGAAAAATCTCACATGGCACGCTGGCTACGATCAAATCACATGTGTCTTATGATCATGCAAAAGACTATCCCCAAATGCTTCAGGGGACACGTTTCTGAGTCCACGACGGCTAAAGAATTTTTAGCCGATCTCGAGCAAAGATATGTAAAGAATGAGAAAGCTGAGGCAGGCAATCTCTTAAAGAAACTTTGCTCGAAACAGTACCGTGGAATCGATAGCATAAGGGTGCATAAAGTTATGAATGCTGTCGGCACCAAGTTCGGTGGTAAGAAACGCAAAGCTGCGGAAATGGTTACTGTGCAAAAGGCAAGTCAAAAGGAAAAGGGGGTGCCTACTACTGACACACCCAAAAGCATGACTTGTTTCTTTTGCAATAAGGAAGGATATTTAAGGAAGAATTGTACCGGTTATATATCTTGTCTCAAGAAAAAGGGTATATTCTTATTTTGTTCTGAAGTTAATTTTGTTTCAGATATAACCACTTGGTGGGTCGATACGGGAGCCACGACTCACCTATCAGTGACTATGCAAGGTTGCTTAAGCCATAGAAAACCAAGAGACGATGAAAGATACGTCTATTGGGGAAATGGCAGCGGCATAAAGGTTGAAGCCATCAGGCATTTCAGATTGCTGTTGACATCCGGTTTGTATCTAGATTTGCATGACACTTTTGTAGTACCATCATTTAAACGAAATCTTATTCCGTTTTATCGATTGGATAAAAGTGGATATTACGGTTATTTTGGAAATGGAAATTTCCAACTTTATCATGATTCTAGATTGATTGGTCACGGTATAATGTCCGAAATTGATAAACTTTATTCAATAAATGTTGCTTCAAATTAGGAAACCTTGCATGTTGTAACGCGAAACGTTAAAGCAAAATTAACTCATGAGAATTCAGGATCACTTTGGCATCGACGTTTAGGACACGTGTCCAAAAAACAGAATAGAACGCCTTGTCAAAACAGAAATTCTCAATCCTTTAGACTTAACCGACTTAGAGTCGTGTGTATTTTGTGCTAAAGGAAAACAAACTAAAGTCCGAAGATATGAAGCAAATCGTGCAAATAGTCCATTAGAGTTGATTCATACCGATATTAGTGGCCCATTTCATCCGGTTACTCGAAATGGTCACTCTTATTTTATCACCTTTATTGACGACTATTCGCGATATGGCTACATATTCTTGATTAAAGAAAAAGCGCAAGCAATAGACATGTTCAAATCCTTTAAAGCTGAAGTTGAGTTACAACGCAACAAAAAGATTAAAGCCGTCAGATCGGACCGTGGGGGTGAATACTACGGTCGATATGATGGATCAGAAGAACAGTGTCTATGACCATTTGCTAAATACCTAGAAGAAAACGGAATCGTCCCTCAGTACACCATGCCTAGGTCACCAAGCATGAATGGTGTAGCTGAAAGACGAAACCGTACACTTATGGACATGGTGCATAGTATGATGAGTCAAACTACGCTACCATTATTCCTCTGGGGAGAAGCACTTAAAGCCGCAGCTTACATCCTCAACCGAGTACCAACTAAAGCAACGATAAGGACCCCTTATGAGTTATGGACTAAGCGTAAGCCTAGCCTTAACCATATAAGGGTTTGGGGCTATCCAGCAGAGGCGAAGCCTTACAGACCAAATGAAAGAAAGCTGGACACCAAAATAGTTAGTTGCTATTTCGTTGGTTACTCAGAAAGGTCATTGAGGGTATAAATTCTACGATCCCACAAGTAAAGTGTTTTTCGAGACAAATTTGGTAAAGTTCTTTAAGGATACTTTGGTTCCGGAGGGGAATGATTTGCATCAGCAGATCATCGAGTTAGATGAGACACACTTAGATGCGACAGAAATGTGAATCGAACCATCTTTTGGGGAGATAGCATCAGCGATATCCGCACCTGAGGTACCTCATCCCAGCAGTGACGCTCCACAGGAACGAGTTCATGTTCTTGAGGAAGTTACTGAAGAACCCGATGAATTGCCGGCTGATGTAGTTCAGGAACCTACAGTATCTCAAGAACAAGTGCCCCTAAGGAGATCCACTCGTGCTCGGAGAAACCCCATACCAAGTGATTATGTGGTGTATCTCCAAGAACACAAATTCGATGTTGGTATGTTGGACGATGACCCCGAAAATGTCCAACAAGCATTGCAATGTCGAAATTCAGAAAAGTGGATAAAGGCCATGGAAGAAGAAATAAGGTCTATGCACGACAACAAGGTATGGGATGTCGTCTCGTTGCCTAAAGGTTCAAAACTCGTTGGTTGCAAATGGATATTAAATCCAAACGGGATTCAAAAGGCAACGTGGAACGATATAAGGCTCGACTTGTTGCTAAAGGGTTTACCCAAAAGGAGGGCATAGACTATACGTAAACCTTCTCTCCAGTATCCACGAAGGATTCCTTTCGGATAATCATGGCTTTAGTGGCACACTTAGATCTTGAGCTACATCAGATGGATGTCAAGACTGCGTTTTTAAACGGAGAACTCGACGAGACCATTTACATGGTTCAACCGCCTTGATTCGAGGTGGGAGATCCAAAAGGCATGGTTTGTCGACTAAAGAAATCCATCTATGTGCTCAAGCAAGCGTCTCGACAGTGGTACTTCAAATTCGCCAAAGTGGTTGTCTCCTTCGGTTTTGAGGCAAACCAAATTGACGAATGTGTGTATCACAAGTTCAGTGGGAGCAAGTTCATATTCATGATCTTGTACGTAGATGATATACTGCTTGCAACAAACGATGTAAACATGTTGGGCGACACCAAAACCTTTCTGAGAAAGCATTTCGAGATGAAAGACCTTGGTGAAGCCTCATATGTGTTGGGACTTGAGATACAGAGGAATCATACCCAAGGTACTTAGGTCTCTCACAACAGGCATACATCGAAAAGGTGTTGAAGCGGTATAGCATGGATAAGTGTAAACCACTTAATACCCCTGTGGCAAGAGGAGACAAGTTTAGTCTGAAACAATGTCCCCAAACAGAGTTTGAACGTTCAGAGATGAGGAATACTCCCTATGCTTCGGTAGTAGGGAGTATAATATATGCCCAAGTATGTACACGACCAGACTTGGTATTCATTACGGGAATGTTAGGCAGATACCTCTCTGATCCGGGCAAGGATCACTGGACCGCAGCAAAGAGGGTGATGAGATACTTACAAGGAACGAAGCAACACGTACTAACGTATCGGAGATCTGATGAGTTAGAGATCACTGGATATACAGATTCCGATTTTGCTGGATGTCAGAATAGCATGAAATCGACCTCGGGCTATGTGTTCACTTTAGCCGGAGGTGCGATCTCGTGGAAAAACGTGAAACAGACCTTATTGGCGTCTTCCACTATGGGGGCGGAATTCGTTGCATCATTCCACGCATCCAATCAGGCGATATGGCTTCGCAATTTTGTCACAGGACTGCGGGTATTGGAGACTATCTCGTCTCCAATGAGGATTTATTGTGACAGTAAAGCTGTGGTGCTATATTCAAATAACAACCGGAGTTCATCTAAAGCGAAATACATAGAGATGAATTATCTGGCTGTTAAAGAAAGAATTCAGAGTGGTCTGATCAGTATTGAGCATATCAGTACAGACTCTATGGTGGCCGACCCTTTGACTAAGGCCGTGGAACCGGTTGTGTTTCACAAGCATGTTAGCCGTATGGGTCTTAGTCCAGTTGAGGATGTTTTATCCTAGTGGGAGTCTGTAAGGTTTTTCTTGTGCTCAATAAAGTTGTTTATTTTAGACATACAGTATAATGTACATTCCGGTTATATTAAAGTTTTTCTGCAGAAGTAACGTACATTAAGCAGTTACGGCATACATTCTGAATTCTATTGATCTCGCTAAAGTAGGGTCAAGTTGGAATTAATATGTACGATCACCTAGCATATTAATTCTACACTACATATCCATTTCAGTATCTATGTCATTCAGTAGAATGTTAGCATCATGATTTAAGAGGGACAAGTCACTAATTCAATGTGGCGGCGTGCGGCTTAAGTCTTTTGCTAACATTTGCTGATGGACCGGATAAAGAAAGACACACTAAAAGACATACGGTATATGAGCTCAAAAGGAGTGACATATAATCTTTAAGATATATACATAGTCCAAGTGAGAGATTATTGGAATTAATTCGAGATACGTGTGATGCGTAGCACGTTGATAAAGTTTATACGAATTAATCATAAGGTGGACGTTATGTATGATAATATTATATGTCACATATGTCACGTAATAATATTAATTGTTACGTAAAACATCCACATGTTAAGTGATCATCGGGTATACTCGTGGATGTATAGTGTGGTCTAAATGGAAACCCCGAATATGTAGACAGTCATATGGTCAGAGACCGCAATGGATGGGCTCAAAGTGCAACGACCATAAAGTTATGACATCTGGTCTCCGAGGGGCGACAACCCACGTGTGGCTAGTAGATAATTATTGGCACAATAATTAAATATTAAATAATATTTAATAATAATATTTATTATTATTAAATATTAGATAATATAAATGAAGATAAGGTTGGATTTTAAATTCATATTTAAATTTGAATTCAGATTTAAATTTGAATTTAAGTTTGAATTTAAATTTAAGTTTAAGTCTAAATTTAAATCCTAACCTATCAGATCCTTCCATCCCCCTCTATATAAAGGAGGAGGCTTCACCTCCTCAGATCATCAAAAAAGGAAAATAGACGCATACAGTATCAAAAGAAAGAGCGTCCATTACAGTATATTAGAGGGAAAGTGTGCCAAGTTTTCTATAAAGCCCACACTGTCTAGTCTCTCCATTGGGTAAAGCAGTGAATTGTTGATTCCGTTCAAGGGGTATGTCAGCAATTGGTGGGAGGTCGTGAATCCTTGGATCACGCCAGATTCTTCATCAGCCGGAGCAGTTGTCGCGTACGTGTTCAGATTAACAACAGCAATGGAGCAAGGTATATTTTCCGCATTTTGTTAATTTGTCCATTGATTCGATTAAACGGTCCTATTCAAGGGTTTATTAAATTAAATTCAACATGTATGTGTATATGTATTTTTACACATATATACACATATACGCATCTTCGTGTATGTATTTTTACACATATATACACATATACACATCTTCACGGAATCATGATGTTACAGCACCTGTTTGCGGAGCTGTTCCTGATACAAGTCGACCCAAACACAATTAATTTATGAAAGATTACTTTATATTCAATATGCCTGCATTAAACAGATAAAAATAAAATTTAGTGAAAGGCAATGCATCTTCCATTCTAATATGGCAGAAACCAATAAAAACAATGATATGATCAGGTTTGCATCTTACAGCCTGCATCAAAGACAGTGAAAAAGAATCAAATTATGGGAGATTAGCACATCACTAAAAACCGCCGAAAACAATTCTTCGAAAGAAAAGAAAAAGAAGAGGTCGTCTAAACTGTCAGAAGATTGCGCAATATATCACCATAATTAGAAAGACAATCCGTGATCCTAATTAAAGTAGAATCATCATCATATTGTTTTAATTGATTATGTAGTCCTTGTCATATTTAGCCTACTAGTATACTATATTGAGATGTACATACAAAATGTGAATGAAAGAATAATGTTTCTTCCACCAAGCTCTTGTTCTAACATGCCCTCAGAAGAATCTTAGTTCTAGGACTTAGAACAATCCCATCATCATACCTTTCTAAACCAAATAACCAAAACCAGACAGTTGTAAAATAGGCCCAACACAGCCGCCAGCAGCTCGGCCAAAACACATCCACAAGACAGCCTCATGCTACCACTACAGCTTTCCGGAGGAAAAAAAAGCAAATGTATTGGAGAAAAAAAACATATAGTTTTTTTTCTTCCAATTGCTACTCATTTTCTTTGTCAAAGTTAGTGTGCCACCATCCAAAAATTCAAGAAAAGGAAGCTTCAAAATCTAACCAGCTGACAAAAGTCTATTTCAATGGCTTTTAATTGACTGTCTGGACCCATCAAATCTTACCTTCCAGACTAGAGGTATACTTAACTCTCATTGAAAGTTCATCTCATCTTGCTTGACGAACCAATTAAACTTCTCTTTTGTAATCATTTTTGTCATCCTATCAGCTAGGTTATTATATGTTTGGATCTTCTTGATTGGAAATGCTTCTTCTCGCATGATACATCGTATTCTTACTCAAGCCAATAGCACTTTGACTATCCAATATACTACATATTGTTATTGTTTAGACCCCAACTCCTGTGAAAACCTTTTCATTCAAGGCATCTCCTTGCCAGCTTCATTAAGTGCAATTTACTCTCCTTGTAGTCGATAATGACACACACTTTTGCAGTTTTGACCGGCAAAATATAGCTGCCATAGCAAATGGAAATAGATAGGTAGAAATAGATTTTCTACCATCTAAATCTCCAGCTCTGAATCCTTGTATCTATAAAGAGCTAATCTAGAACCTCTAAAAGTTAAGCATAGTTTTGATATTCTTCTGGGGTATCGCAAGATTCATTTTATTGCTTTTTAAAGCGTCTTTCTAGATACGATAGAAACATGCATACAACTCCTATCATATATGCAATATATAGCCTTCTAACATATTATACCATACATTAAAGTTCCCACTACAGAAGAATATAAAATCAATGATATTTCTTCTTCCTTCTTCTCAGTTGAAAGACACTCTCTCTTACTTAGCTTGAAATGACGAGCACGTGGAGTTGTAACTGGCTTAGCTTTGTTTATATTGAACCGCTAAAGGATTTGTTCAATATATCCATCCTATGATAACCAAAGCTTTACCATTACCCAATCTTCAGTGATATCCATTCCCAAGGTACGATTTGTCAACCAAAAGCTTTCATGTCAAATTTCTTTGACAGTTTCTTTTTTATGATTTGGATCATGTAGCCACATTCACCTAAAATCAGCAAGTCATCATCATAAAAGACAAGGATGGCAAATTTACCATCAACGTATTTATGAATGTATACATAAAGATCAACAATTATTGTCTCGAATTTCTGACTTAGCATGGACGAGGCAAATTTCTTGTACCGTTCTTGTGGTGTTTGCTTCAATTCATGCAAACTCTTTTAGAACTTACAGGCCATGTCCTTTTTATCTTTGATTGTGAAGCCTTCCGGTTGTTTCATGTAAATTTTCTCACCCAATATCCATACAAATATGTTTTTCTTAATACACTCAGATTTATGGGGGCCTACGCTATGTACCAGTCCTAATGGTTTTCAAAACTTTGTGCTATTTCTGGATGATTTTTTCCGCATGAATTGGGTACACATAATAAAGCATAAACTGATGTATATGCGAAATTTGTTTATTTTCCTGAATGACTAAGATTCAATTCAAGTAAAAAAATCTCTTTGGTCGGATAATGGTGGAGAAAATGTGAACCATGAAATAGAAACCTCTTCCATGAAAATGGCCTTATCCATCAAACCTCTTGTCTAAATACAACCTAACAAAATGACGTTGCATGAAGAAAAATTGCATTCTCCTCGAAATGTTCAAGGCCATAATGTTGAATCTGGTGTTCCCCAAATACTTCTGGCCTGAAGTGTTTGCCATATTTCTTTACCTTCTTAACCGCTTACCCACGAATATCCTTGTCCATAAAACTCATCTCCAGGTCATGGAAACCCAAACACAGACACCACAAACATTGACCCTTCCACCACGTATTTTTGTTTGCTCTGTATTTGTCCATACTCCAAAACATGAAAGATCTGAACTCGATATTTGTGCTATTAAGTGCGTATTTGTGGGATGTAGGCTTCAGAAGAAAGGGTCCTATGGTGACAACCCAGTTAACCGTCGGATCCATGTCACCATAGATTGCGATTTCCTTGAAAATATATAATACTATCTCTACCAACTTCATGCTCACAGAAAGATTACACATGACTCGCTCGATTGGTATTGTAACTCACTCCTTCTAGACACTCTTTCCAAATAGTCACCCATCAACGTAGCAGGGACCAATGATTTTAGTAGAGATCACTTTGTATTTAGTAAAGATTACTCTACATATTTTTGTTCTACTTCCGGTACAGGTTGACTCAGATACAATTAATTTAGTAAAGATTACTTTATATTTAATATGCCGGCGTTATAAAAACATAAAAAAAAATTAAATGAACTCACTGCATCTTACATGTCAACATGGCAGAAAAAAATAAATCAATGAAATGATTAGGATTGCATCTTAATGCCTAATATGCTTGGATTAAAATACAGACAAAATAGAATCAAAATGATAGGATACCAATACAACGTCACTAGAAAACATCGGAAAAAAACCTGCTAGCCTCAATTAGATGGATCAACAATGAGACGCATACATGTAATGTAGATAGTAATAAACCATAACTCTCAGAGTAACTGGTATTCTTGTTAGAATTGAATCAATAGACAAATGAAAAACAGAAATGAACGCTTATACACACAGCACATGATCAAACTAAAGGATTGACAAATCGTCGAACACAAATTTTGAAAACTAACTTGTGAGCTAAAACATGAACAGAGAAAACAGAGAAAGAAATGGAAGAAAGTGAGTTGTTATTCCATATTCTGATTCAATGTACAAATGATCTATCTATTTATACAAGCAATAGAATCTCCTAAAAACAGTTTTTCTACGTGTGCACTTTAGTTAATTGCAACCGTTTGACACCTTCTTTGCAACTGTCATCTTGCAACTTGATCCAGCGTGGCATGTTAGTTGAGCTCTATTTGATTGCCTGCAATGCACCTTCACTTATGTAAACTCCACACTAGATAGCTGCCATTAATTGATCCATGGTTCAGAGTTCTTCTGTTGCTGCACCAACACTCCTTGCCAAGTCTTAGTACCGCTGCAATGCTTTACCATGATCTTTTCCATCATGTTGCAGCTAAGTGCTTTTTTTTGACACCACCCTCAATTCTGACTTCTCATACCCATTGCACGCCCCTAATGCAGAAGTCAAGAATTGCAGCTGTCTAAAGTCCAAAGCCTTGGTGATGATGTCTGCAATCTGAAAGTTAGTCTTCACAGGCATAGGTTTGATGACCCCTTCTTGATACTTGTCCCTGATAATGTGACAGTCAATCTTGATATGTTTGGTTCTTTTATGAAAGACATGATTCTCCACTATATAAATGACACTTTTATTGTCACAAAAGAGTTCTACAGCATGAGTGTGTTCTTGTCCCATGTCTCTTAACAACTAAGGAGCCATTGCATCTCATAAGTGGCTGCTACCAAAGATCTATATTCAGCTTTTGAGGACGATATAGAAACTGTAGCTTGTTTCTTGGCTTTCCAAGACACTAAATCATGTCCATAAAAACATACAGTAACTTGTGATTGACCTTCTGGTCTTTGAACATCCCCACAATCTGCATCAACATAAGCTTTAAGCAAAACGGAAACTATGCTATGAAGAAGTACTTACCCAGGAGTTCCCTTTAGACATCTTAGCACCCTACAGGCAGATTTACAGTGTAGTTCTGTAGGACTATCCAAGAATTGGTTCAATTGTTGGCACTATAGGCAATATCTGGTATAGTGATTGTAAGATATAAAAGCTTTCTCCCATAAGTCTTCTGTAACCTAAAACATCAGTCGCCAATTCTGCATCATTATGTGCTAGTTTAAGATGCTGCACCATAGGTGTCAAAGCAGGTTTGGCATTCTTTCAATAACTTTAGAGTATACTTTCTCTGGCATATCATGATCTCCCCCTGAGACCTTGCCACCTCAAGGCCAAGAAAATACCTTAGCTATTTTGAGTCTTTAATTTGAAATGTGCTATGGAGAAAATCCTTTACCTGCTGAATCTGAACAAAAGAATTGCTTGCAACTATTATGCCATCAACATATACTAAAAGAAACAAGAAGGAAGCTGCTGTGGTCCTGGTAAATATAGTATAATCACGCCTAGACTGAATATACCCATGAGAGAGTAGAAAAGTGGTGAGTTTCTCATTCAATTATCGACTGTCTTGCTTGAGACTATAGAGAGACTTGTAAAGTTTGCAGACTTCACAAGTTTTAGAAGGAGAAATCCCCTATGGCAACTCCACATATATATCTTAGTAAAGGTCACCATAGAGGAAAGCATTGTTGATGTCCAACTGATGTACAAACCAATGCTTAACTGAGGCTAGAGCAAGTAGTAGCATAACTGTTGCCATTTTGGCAACAGGAGAAAAGGTTTCACAATAATTAATCCCTTGGTGCTAAGTATAGCCCTTGGCCACAAGTCTGGCATTATACATTTCCACTGTGCCATCTACTTTTCTCTTTATCTTGTACACCCATTTGCATCCAATGGAGTGTTTACCTGGTGGCAAGGGAACAATAGACCAAGTTTTATTAGCCTCAAGCGCTACCAGCTCAAGCTGCATGGCATGCTGCCAAGCTGCTGAAGTGGCTTCTTGTTGATGTGGCACAGGCTCCTGTTCTATACTCATATTAAGTACGTAGGACTTGTACTTAGGTGACAGACCATGGAAGGATAGATAAGATTGTAGGTAGGAGAGTGGACATTTAGTTTTTGGTACCCTTAGAGGTTGTGTGAGAGTGGGTGAGTTAGAAGTCGAAGGTGGAGCAATATTAAAGTCAAAATGTGAAAGAAGCAAAGGCAAGTCAATATGCATGTTGGAAATGGGAATCGATCTAGGTTGAGGATCTGGGGAATAAGAAGTAGAATAGGGAGTAGAGGTGTCTGTGTGATGAGGAATAGGTAAATGGTGTGATGGAGAAGATAATGGGGCTGGAGATAGTAAAGGTTGTGGAGTAGGTGGGAGTGAAACTAAAATAAGATCAACTGGACAAGGTGAGGAATCTGAATGCCTTTGAACTTGTGGAGCATTGTCACTTAAAGGAAAGATCCTTTCCTTAAATGTGACATCTCTAGAAATGATGACCTCTTTAGTGTCTGATCTTTTTGAAATATACCTTTTTGTAGTCAGTGAATGTCCTAAACATACAAGGTATTGCCTTGGTATCAAACTTTAATCTGGTGGGAGAAGTATATAGACAAAAGCAAGACAACCGAAGATTCTAAGATCGGTAAAAACATGTTTGGTGTGATACAACAGTTCATGAGTGGTTTTCTGGTGTAAGATAGGTGAAGGAAAAAAGGCTCATGAGATAAATGGCATGTCGAACACAAAATCCCTAATAGGCCTAAGGTAGATTAGCATGAAACCTTAAGGATTTACCCACGGTGAGTATATGTTGATGTTTTCTCTCAACCACTCCATTTTGTTGTGGGGTATAAATGCAAGTGGTTTGATGAATGATACCATGTGTCAGGTAAAAGTCTTTCATCTTGAACTTATAACCATTGTCAGCTCTAATAATTTTAATGTGAGAGTTGAATTGAGTACTAACATAATAAAAGAAGATTTGCAAAATTCTTCTTGCTTCAATTTTGCTTTTGAGTAGATACAAACAAGTGTAACGGGTGCAATCACTCACTATAATAAGACAATATCTTTGATCATACATTATAGAATGTCTGTTTGGTCCCTACATGTCTACATATATTACTTGAAAAGGTGAATATGAAACATAAACTGAAATGGGAAATGGGGACCTTTTTAACTTTGCTAAAGGACAGATTGTACAAGCATCTTCTAGATTAGAAACTTCAACCTTTTGGCATTCTTTTTGTATTTCTTTCATCCTTACAGCAGAGGCATGCCTAAGTTTTGCCTGCCACAGATAGGACTCAGAGGCAAAATGGTTGACAGAAGGAAATGAAGAAGCTGATTTGGTTGATAAATACATGAGTGTTCCAAGAAGATAGTAGAGTCCATTGTGTTTCTTAGCTGAACCAATCGTCCTCATGGAACAAACATCCTGGATCAAAAAAAAGGAATCATGAAACACAATAAGCAATTGAGGAGAGGCAGTAAGTTTGCTCAAGGAAATCATGTTAAATAAAAAAGAAGGTACATAAAGCACATTGTCTAACACCAACTCATTGTTGATCTTTGCTGTGCCCATGTGAGTGGCAAAGAGAGTTACATTGTTAGGAAGCTTGATAGGAGCCTGAGTAATAGGTTTACAAGAAACGAAGAGAGTAAAGGAGTAAGCCATACGGTCTGTAGCACCTGATTCTATAATTCAAACACAATTAACAGGGTAAGAACACTTACCTGGAGCAACACCATCTTGAGCAGGTATTACAGCATCTTGAGCAACTTTCCCTACACCTGAACCTGTGTTATCATCATCAACATTCAACAGACTCATCAGTTTTTGATATTGTTCTGTTGTCAGCATGGGAACTTGCTGCATCTAATTAGACTGATAAGACTGCTAACAACCTTGTTCATTATAATTATTCAAATTGATCATTCATAACTTTTGTCATGTTAACTTGGCCTTTAAACTTAAAACCTGGAGGAAAACCATGCTTCCTATAGCACCTATCAATTGTGTGCCTAATTAATCCATAATGAGTACATTGAAAATGCTTCTCATTTTCTGGATAAAGTCTACCATTTCCCCTTCTATACTTACCACCTTAACCTCTGTTTGCATAAGTATTGGCTACAAGACTCTCATGTGTGCCATAGTCAACCATTAGTGCAGTAGGTGCATTACCAAAGGTGGTCTGAGAACCTGAAGTAAACAGTTTTCTCTCAAACTTTAAAGTCATAGTAAAAGCAGTTTTAAGGTCAGGTAGATGAGTCATGAAAAACACCTGAGACCTTACAGGATCAAAATCCTCATTTAAACCTTTGACAAATTTAATAACATAGTCATTATCCATATACTCATGCATCTTCTTACGCACATTACAGTTACATCTAAAACAAGTACATTTGGGTACAAGCATTAAAGCCATCAGCTCTTCCCATAATATTTTCAGCTTTGTAAAATAATCATCCAGAGTCATGTTTTCTTCCTTAACACCATAGAAATCATTCAGTAAATCTGACAATCTTAAATGATCTCCACTGCCATGCATCATTGCCAGATCTTTCCAAACTTCAAAGCCCCTATCATACCATATTATGCTTTGAGCAACCGAAGGTGACACACAATTCATAATCCATGACTGAATCATAATGTTTACTTGCCTCCTGACTTGAAATTGAGGATCCATATGACTATGTTTAGGCACTGTACTGTCTATGAAACATGATTTGTTCTTAACCAACAATGCCATATGAAAAGTACGATTCCACGAATAAAAATTGTATGGAATAAGTGGTGGTTGAACCAAAATAATAGCTAGACTATCATTAGGATGAATGTAATATAGATTATTTGCTGGACTTTCATTAACAGCGGTTTTATTATTCCTAAAACAATGAGGAGGAGCAATTGAAGACGAGGCCATTGAAATTGATAACAAGAACTCTATAAACTAACCAGAAGCAAGAAATATCTCTGATATCATATTAAAATTGAATCAATCAACAAATGAAAAACAAAAATGAACGCTTATAGACACAGCACATGATCAAACAATGGATTGACAAATCGTCGAACACAAATTTTGAAAAACAAACCTGCACGCCAAAATATGAACAGAGAGAACAGAGGAAGAAATTGAAGAAAGTGAGCAGTTATTCTATATTCTGATTCAATGTACAGCTGATTTAACTATTTATACAAGCAACCGAATCTCCTAGAAACAATTTTTCCACGTGTCCACTTCAGTTAGCTGCAACCGTTTGACACCTTCTTTGCAACTGTCATCCTCCAACTTGATCTACTGTGGTATGTTAGTTAAGCTCCATTTGATTGCATGCAATGCACCTTCACTTATATACAGTTTTTCTGCTGCTGTACCAAGACTCCTTGCCAAGTTTTAGTCCCGCTGCTATACTTGGCCATGATCTTTCGCTTCCTGTTGCAGCTGATTGCTTTCTTTGACAATTCTAGCTCCAAATATAAAAGCTCTTGAAATTTTGTTTGACTAAGCATGAGGAAATCCTTCATAATATCTGGAGTTTCTCTCGTTGCTATAATCTTTTACTTGGGTAACTCCGTCCATTTTCATGCGGCTACAAAAATTGAACAAGACAACTTAGACACCGTAGCTAGTGCAGGTAAAAACGTTCCACACTATGAAATATTTTGTAAACACTCAATAGAGAAGATTTCTAGCAACTAAGAGCATCAAATCAACCAACAAAGTTTATTAATCACGAAAGGAATTTTGAGGGGATGAAGTACAGAGAAGGAGAGAGCAAAATCAGTGAGGAGAGGAACTCTGCAAAATTCAGTCGAAGAAAACAGTTAACGGCCACTACCTAAAATACAAAATATCTACTTGTAGTGACCAAAATGTCCCTAACTAAACAACTTCTGCCTTTATCATTTAAGGATAGAATGGTCATTTCCCTTCATTTAAACCGCTGGCGCCAACTTCATCTTCTGCCTTTCGCTGCATACGCGCTTCTGCAAGATCACCTGCAGATCTTGCGCACTACTCGACATTGTGATGGTTATTCATCTACCTGGACCCACAACTCAGCACCTAAACCTCTCAATCTCTAATTGCATAACTAAGTTGCAAGGCTACTTCTTTTATTTGCGTTGATCACCCTCAACACTTTCCTGGTCTTTTACTTTGACACCCCCTCAAGCTATGCTTGACATAGATGTTCTGAACCCCCAACAATCTCATAATTTCTTTTATCCTCTTACTGTCTAATGCCTTAGTGAAAACATTTGCCAGCTGAAGATTAGTTCTGACGAGCATTAGCTTTAACATTCCTTCTTGCACTTTGCCCCTTACAACATGGAAGTCAATTTCGATGTGTTTCGTCCTTTTATGAAACACAGTATTCTCTGCAATGTAGATGGTACTTTTACAGTCACAAAACAACTCCACTGGCTTCTGATCGCCTACACCCAAATCCCTCAATAGATACAATAGCCACTGCAATTCGCAAGTCACCATAGCCATGGCCCATAATTCAGCCTCAGCTGAAGACCTTGATACTGTAGACTGTTTCTTAGCTCTTCAAGACACCAATGCATCACCTAGAAACACATAGTACCCATTAATTGATCCACGTGTCTTATTACATCCCCCAGTCTGCATCTAGAACCCCTTAAGCTTCAGATCTCCTGTCCTAGGAAATATTACTCCTTGATCAACAGTTCCTTTTAGGTACCTGAGCACCCTATGTGCTGCTCTGAGATGGTTTGTTGTTGGACAATCCAAGAATTGGCTTAGTTGTACAAAGGCAATTTCAGGTCTTGTAATGGCCAAGTAAATGCGCTTTCCAATCAATCTTCTATAATGTGCACATCAGGTAGCAGATCTGAGTCATTATGGGTCAAGCCTATACGTGTTTCCATGGGACTTCTGGAAGGTTTTGAATTCAAGAAACCTGCTTGCTCTAACAACTCTATGGTATACTTTCTCTGGTTAAGATACATGCCCCCCTCAGCCTTGGCCACCTCAACCCAAGGAAAAATTTCAAATCACCAAGGTCCTTGATTTGGAATTTGTGATATAATGCCATTTAAATGTCCTGAATGAGTGCTATATTGTCACAGTTAACACTTATGTCGTCAAGATAAACAAGTAATACAACCAAAGAACCATCAACTGACTTGGTGAATAACGTATAATCACACTTGGACTGAGTAAATCCATGGCTTAAGAGAAAAGCAGTGAGAATGTCATTCCAATCTCTACTTGATTGCTTTAACCCATAAGTGACTTCCTCAATTTGCACACCATATCTGCCCTGGGGAGGATTAATCCTGGAGGTGGAGACATGTAAATGTCTTCATGAAGATCTCCATGTAAAAAGGCATTGTTTACATCCATTTGGTGAATAAGCCATCTCTTTCTGGCTGCAAGGGCCAACACCAACCTGACTGTTGTCATTTTTGCAACAGGAGAGAATGTATCTTTGTAGTCAATCCCATACTGCTGAGTATAACCCTTAGACATAAGTCTAGTTTTGTACCTCTCAACACCTCCATATGGTCTGTACTTAACCTTATATCCTCATCTATATCCAATGGGTGTCTTACCCTTAGGGAGTGGCATGAGCTCCCAGGTATGATTGCTTTCCAATGCTGCCAACTCCTTGACCATGGTTGCCTGCCATTCAGGTGAACTAACTGCATCTGTATAAGATGCAGGCTCCGCATGTTGACTAATACTTAATGCAAAATGCTTTATACTGTGGAGCTAGCATATCATCAGACACATAGTTATGAAGAGAATGTGGGTGAGTGAGCACTTGTGTGGGAGTGTTGCTGGTAGTGACAAGTTGGTTACATTGATAATTTTGTAAATAAGCTGGTGGCTGTTTGGCACGTTGTGGCCTTGAAGGTACTGTCAGGGGAGAATTGGGCTGAGGGTAGTTATTCAGATCCTTTTAGGAAATGGGTAGTTCAATTACTATATTACAATGAAGTAATTGAGATGTTGTCACAGGGCTATTATGTGCAGGAGAAGTTGAACTATGTGTAGCTGCAGATTCACTGTCTGTTTGAGTAGGTTGGGGGTCAGAAATGGCTAGGGATGATGGAGGAACTGCATCAGGCATGTATGGTATTCAGGATGTGAAGTTATATTGGTCTGTAGGAAGAGTTGGGTGAATTGGCAAGCTGGTGTACAGGTGAAGATGAATTAGGAGTTGAAGATGTGAAGAATGGAAACGTGTGTTCATGAAATGTAACATCTCTGGAAATGTACACAGATTTGGTCTAAAGGTCTTGTAATATAAAACATTTTGTTGTATGTGACAACCCCAAGAATACACTCTTTTTAGCTCTAGGAGAAAACTTATCTTTGTGAGGTTGAGTATTTGTCCCAAAGGCTAAGCATCCAAATACTTTGAGGTTATCATATGAAGGAAGGGTGTTAAACAGAAGCTGATGGGGTGTTTTCTGATGTAGAATGGGAGAAGGGGTCATATTTATGAGGTATACTAAATGTTGAATGCAAAAGCCCCAATAAGAAAAGGGAAGACCAGATTGATATCTTAAGGCTCTTGCTACTGACAATATGTGTTAATGCTTTCTCTCAACAATGACATTTTGTTGAGGAGTATGAGTACAACTTGTCTGATGTATGATGCCCAAAGATGAGTAGAATGAAGGCATATTAAACTCTTGACCATTATCAGTCCTTATAACTTTTATATGAGTATCAAATTGGACTGATACATAGCGACATCAACTTTGGACAATGGATCTAGTTTCTGTTTTTGACTTCATCAAATAAACCCAACAATATCTACGGTAATCATCAACAATTGTAACAAAATATTGCCATTTATACATGGTACAATATCTGTAAGGCCCCATATGTCTATATGTACAATGGCAAAAGGTAAAATAGAGGCAGAATTAGAAACTGGAAAGGGAGACCTCTTCTGCTTAGCCAAAGGGCAAATGGTACATTGATATTCATGATCTGAGGCCAATACAGTTGGATGGTTCTTATGTATTTCTTTGACTCTGCATGCTGACATATGGCTTAATCTTGAATGCAACAGCATGGATTCAGAAGACTGAGCAGAAAACGCTTTGGAAAGTGTAAGATGAGGGTGAGAGGAAGAAGTGTCTATATCTTTCAGGGTGACCTGAAGATGGTTTAGCCCTTTACAGACTTCAGATGAACCAATCATCTTCTTGGCCTTTACATCCTGAATGATACACAGATTTGAGTAGAAAGAGAATTGAACAGAATCGAATTGAGTCAACTTGCTTAAAGACAGTAAATTAAATGAAAAGGTAGGAAATAGAATACACCATTAAGAGTCAGATCATTGTTTACCTTCACAGTACCAATGTGAGTGACACATGCAATGGACTTATCAGGGAGTTTGACATAAATATTAAAGACTGGTGAACAAGAATCAAAGAGATTTATATATGAGCATATATGATCACTAGCTCCAGAGTCCAAAATCCAAATGTTTATGTTTTGGGAAATAGTTTTACCTAACAACTTACCACGACCAGTAGCCATCTGAGCTGACATCACAGCATAGGAGGAATTGACCAGACCAGGCACACCATTAAGAATCTTGCATGTCTTTGCATTGTGTTCCTGCAAAATGATCACAATTGTGTATATTGTTTAGGAGTAAAAACATGTGTTAACTGAGACAATACTTGCCCTGACTCCTGTTCATAGGAATTACATGCCTCATAAGAATTCAGCTCCTCTTGATTAGCTAATTCACTGAAATGTTGATTTCCAGCTTCAACATTCACTATATTCACCTGACTCCTTAGTTTAAATCCAGGTGGATATCCATGTTTCTTATAACATCTGTCTATCGTATGTCAGACATACTGCAAAACGTACAAAATGGAACTTTGGTATTATTCTTTCCATACCTTGGAACCTCCTTTCTATTCCCCTGCCTGCGCTTCCTGACGTATTTAAACTCATACCCTCATTCCCTGGACCTCTATATCCATATGAATTAGTCCTAGGCCCATATTTAACATTCATAATAGCAGTTGGGTTATTATCAAACGGAGTCTGAGAATGAGTGCTCGAATGCAGTAACTTCCTCTCTAGTTTAACTGCCATGGCGAATGCAGTTTGTAAATCAGGCAGAGGTGCTGTTAACAAGATTTGAAACTTGACAGCCTCATCATCATCATTCAAACCTTTTAAAAATTTAATGACACAGTCATTTTCAATAAACTCGCTTATTGAACTACTAATATGGCAGGTGCATCTGCTGCAAGTGCACACAGGAACTGACTTCAACACTGATAATTCCTCCCAAATTCCTTTCAATTTAGTATAATACTCCGTCACCGTCATGTTATTTTGTCTAACTCTATAAAACTCTTCTTGTAAATCAGATAAACGAATCTACATTGCCATATCTAAATTTTAAATCATTCCATATGTCAACCGCATTGTCTAACCATATCACACTTTGAGCAATGCTAGGAATTAAAGAGTTAACTAACCATGAGGCAACAACGTTATTCGATTTGATCCAGGCATTGAACCTCCTTGCACCTTCAGCTGGTCTATCAATCGAACCATCCACGAATCCCACCTTGTTTTTCTATTCAAGCACTGTCTTAACAGACCTACTCCACCGTGGTAATTGTTTCCATCCATCAATGGTTGAACCAATATCATCGAAGGAATAAAATGGATCCTCAGAAGGATCAGCAATCATGGAGTACACATTCACGCCAGAAAGGGAAGCATTACTACTAGATGCCATGAATGATCCAAAGTTCATTTACAATGTCTCTGATACCATGTGAAATTTATTGCAAACACTCGATAGAGAAGATTGCTAGCAACTAAGAACATCAAATCAACCAACAAAGTTCATTAATCACGAAAAGAATTTTGAGGGGACGAAGTAGAGAGGAGAGAGCAAAATCAGAGAGGAGAGAAACTCTGCAAAATTTAGTCGAACGAAAATTGCTAACCGTCACTACCTAAAATACAAAATATCTACTTGTAATGACCAAAATGTCCCAAACTAAACAACTCCTGCTTTTATCATTTAAGGGTAGAATGGTCATTTCCCTTCATTTAAACCGCTGAACGCCAACCTTCATCTTCCTCCTTTCGCTGCATACGTGCTTCTACAAGATCACCTGCAGATCTTGCGCACTACTCGACATTGTGACGATTATTCGTCTACCTGGACCTACAACTCAGCACCTAAACCTCTCAATCTCTGATTGCACACCTAAGCTGTAAGGCTGCTTCTTTTACTTGCGTTGGTCACCCTCAACACCTTCCAGGTCTTTTACTTCAACACACACTAAAATATCGAACTTCTTAGGTCCTTGAAGATCAAAATGTTTGTAAATAGTTTGATTGGCAATCTCTTTCTTAACGTATGAATACATGCGTATGTGAATGTGTTTATTATAAGTATGTATGCGCACAGGTTGGACGAGCATCTTTGTATTCTTCTGTATAACTACAAAATTAATAAATATATGCATATGTATATATTTATTAATACGTATGTATATCTATTTATATATGGATATAGATACAAATATAGATATAGATATAGATACAGTTATAGATATAGATATATGTATGTGTGCGTATGTGTGTATATATATTTCAATATAGATATAAATATACACATATGTAGATATAATTTATTTATATATAGATATAGACATAGATATGGATATAGATATATGTAAATATAGTTACTTTATATTCAATATGCCGGCATTAAACACACAACATAGAATACAATGAACAGCAATGCATCTTCTATTCTTGGAGTAAAAGGCGAAATCCTTCGCCCTAAGCCTTCACCGGCCTAGCCCCAAGAAATATTGTTGAGGATACAAATCAGGAGTCTAGCAGCCTCATAGGTTGGGTGAAGACTTACACAGTGACCCACGCAAGGTGCCCTTCCACAAATCAGGCCATCGGCCTAACAGTAGAGGAACAGCTACACTGTGCGTATCTCTGGATTCGAACTCTTGACCTCTTAGATCAAATTCCAACTCCAGTATCAACTGGACTATGCCATGGTGATGCATCTTCTATTCTAATATGGCAGAAGCAAAAAAAAAATGAAATGACCAGGTTTGTATCTTACAGCCTGGATCAAAGACAGTCTGTTCAGTCAAATCATGGCGATCAACACAACATCACCAAAAAAAAACGTCCTTCAAAAGAAAAAAGAAAGAAGAAAAGATCATCTAAGCACGACTAAATTAATGAACAAATAAATGCTCACTTGTACTATAAATTGCAATAAACCATAACTCTCAGAGTAAGTGGTGGTCTAGCTCCAAATACATAAGCTCTTGAAATTTTTCTTGCTCCAAACACTAACCATGAGGTGCTCCTTCATACTATTTGGAGTTTCTATCGTCGCTAAAATCGTTTACTTGGGTAACTCCTCCCCTTTTATTGCGGTGGCAAGAATTGAACAAGACAACTTAGACGCCGTTGCTGTTGCAGGTAAAAATTCCCACACTAAAATATCGACCTTCTAAGTCCTTCAAGGTCAAACTGTCTGCAAATAGTTTGAATGGCAATCTTATTTTTTATGCGAGTGTATGTGTTTTCCATGCATAGATAAATGCAGATTACACCATGAATGAAAATTTTGCAGATTACAAAGAGTGGATGTAAGTACCCAAAGTGGTAACAATGCAAAGGAAAAAAACTGCCTCGAAACATTCACATCATGGGTGAACCAGGATCAGTATGTGTTTCCGATAACACCTGCGATTCAGGCTGTGATTGCTATCGTTTGCAAAGACCAGATTATTCCACCAACATATGCCTCGAGTGGTGAAGCTAGTGCATTCAGTTATTGGTGTTCGAAGCACCAATCAAAGTGGTGGCTTGAACTTCTGGTTTATTTCGAGTTGTGTTGTGAGTGAGACGATAATAAATTTATGTGTAAGCAAAACTGTGAGGTTTTCCTTTAATTTATGCCAGCTTTCTTTTGGTCTTTTTAATTTCTTAAAGTAATGTGTTATGTACGTGATTGCAGGTTCGTGTATAAGTCCCTGCTAATATTTAGTACTCAATTTGAATATCTATATGAGAAAAATTTTTAGCTGGTGTTTATCGAACATAGTATTATGTGGCGGCTGATTTAATCATTCATGTTCTGATTTGCAATGCAATAACGTATAGAAGTTAAAGGTTCATAACCACTGACGGAAGCCAGTTGGACCTCTATCGTAATCCCTATAAAACTCGGATCAGTGATATATTATTTAAACAGAATATATTGCATACGAAAATTGGGAAAATTGATAAGGAAACAGGAATGGTCATCTTCTTAGGTGGGATTGAAGAAGTATCTGTAAAGAACGCTTTAAAAGATGAATTCAAACAGCATATCAACACAATCGCAAAGCAAAACTAACTGAATTGAAACGGAAATTTGAATATGGCAAAATGGCGCCAAGAGCACAAATGAAGAACCGAGAAATTTTGGGAGATATTTTTCAGTTTCTTCTTGTCTTGTCTGATATATACAACATTGCTAAGTATTTATATCAACTATAGAAACAACTAGAAGCTAATTAGCACGTGGAAAATTATTACTGCTCGTTCCAACCGTTACGTGCCATTTTCCATTTCAGTCAGTAGCGTGCCAAACGCTTAGTACCGTGCCAACTCCCGCGTGCCAGCGTGCCAATTTATTCAGCAGTTTTTAATCCACCGTGGCATCCTAAACTAGAAAACAATTACTCCTTCATGTGACTGCTGGACTATGTACTCTTTACATCAGATGACTTCTACACTTTAATCCAGCTTTTGAAGGTGTGATAAATGTAGATCACACCTCTGATCACCTATGCCATGCTAAGGCATCTTTTCTTTTCTTTCTTCTGTGCTGTGAACCCAATATCTTCAACACCCCCCTCAATTCTGACTTCTCATAAATGTTGCACACTCCCAAGGCGGAAGTCAAGAATTCGAGTCTCTGTGAACCTAACGCTTTAGTGAACAAATCTGCCATTTGGTACTTTGTCTTAACAGGCATTGGTTTGATCACCCCTTCTTGAAACTTATCCATAATCACATGACAATCCACTTCTATATGCTTAGTCCTTTCATGAAACACCGGATTTTCCAGTATGTAAATTACAATCTTGTAGCCACAGAACAATTCCACAGGTTGATCATGTTCTACTCCCAGATCTTTCAACAAATAAAGTAGCCATTGGACTTTACAAATTGCAGCAGCAAGTGACCTGTACTCTGCTTCTGAGAAGGACCTAGATATAGTAGTTTGTTTTTTTGCTTTGCAAGATACCAACACATTGCCAAAGAACATACAGTATCCTGTAATAGACCTTCTGGCCTCTGTACACCCACCCCAGTTTGAGTCTATATAAGCTTTGAGCAATGTTGACCCTGTACTAGGAAATAGTAAGCCTTGTCGAGGGTTCCTCCTCAAGTACCTCAACAATCTCTAAACAGCTTTCATATGCCATTCTATAGGAGTGTCTAAAAACTGACTCAATTGTTGAAAATTATATGATATGCCAGGTCTAGCAATAGTGAGGTATAATAGTTTTCCAATAATCCTTTTGTAACAAGACACATCTGCTATCAATGGTGAATCATTGTGTTCTAATTTTAGATTTTGCTCAATGGGAGTCAATGCAGGTTTAGCAGCCACGAATCCTGTTTCTTCTAATAATTCCATTGTATACTTTCTTTGGCATATCATAATCCCCCCTGAGACCTTGCCACCTCAAGACCTAGAAAGTACCTTAGGACTCATAAGTCTTTTATCTGGAATGTAGAGTGTAAATGATTCTTAAGCTGTTGTATTTGAGACAAAGAGTCACTTGCCACTATGATATCATCAACATAGATGAGCACAGCTAGAAAAGAATCTGGGGACTTCATAGTGAACATGGTGTAATCAATCTTAGATTGTTGAAAGCCTTGAGACAACAAATAAAGGGTAAGTTTTTCATTCCACTACCTGCTTTCTGCTTAAGACCATTGGTAAATCCATATAGATCTCCTGATATAAATACCCATGAAGAAAAGCATTATTGATGTCCAATTGATGTAAATGCCAATTATTCACAAAAGCTAAAGCAAGAAGAAGGCGTACAGAAGTCATCTTTGCCATAGGAGAAAAGGTATCAGCATAGTCAATGCCTGGCAGTTGAGTGTATCCTTTGGCTACAAGCCTAGCCTTATATCTCTCCACTGAACCATCAACTTTTCCTTTAACCTTGTAGACCCATTTACAACCAATCGGTCATTTTTCAGGTGGCAAGGGAACAATGGTCCAAGTCTGTAGCCAGTTCCAATTGCATGGCCTATTGCCAGGCTGAAGATGAAGCTGTCTGTTGATATGTCACAGGTTCCTGCTCAATACTCATGTTAAGAATGTAGGACATGTATTCAGGAATCAAAGCATCAAGGGAGTCACAGGACTGGATAGGGTAAGGTAAAGAAGCTGAAGGAGATGGTTGACAGAAAAAATGAAGTGAATGAGTATTGTTACAATAGTAATCCTATAAGTAACACGGAGCATGTCTTGGTCTAGAAGGTCTGTGATCAGTAGGCTCATGTAATGGCAAATTAGAAGATGATAAGAGGGGCAAATGAACCTGTAGTTGTGTAATAAGTATCTGGCTGGGAGAAGAAGAAAGAGAATCATCAGGTGAAAAAGGAAGTGAAGATGAAGATACTGGTGATGTAGGAGAGGACTCAAATATGTCTAAATGTGTAAGATCAGGCGTGGAAGGAATGATATGTAAAGGATGTAATTGTGGGAGAGTTTGAGAAGATGAAGATGGGCCATTTTTTATGCCAGGAGCTACTGGTACTGATGGTGCTGGCAAGGAAGTAGCATCAGAAAAAGGAAAAGAATGCTCATGAAACTATACGTCTCTGGATACAATGACAGATTTATCATCTATTCTTTGAAGAATGTATCCCTTCATATTCATAGGTATTCTAAGGAAGACACAAGGTATACATCTAGGTGCAAATTTTGCTTTGTGTGGAGTATTAATACAAGCAAATGCTAAGCATCCAAACACTTTAAGATGACTATAGGTAGGCTGTGCCTGATGTAGTATTTCATAAGAAGTCTTATGCTGAAGAACATGCGAAGGCATCAAGTTTATCGAATATGTGCATGTTAGAGACAGAATCCCCAATAAGTAATAGGCAAAGAGGTATGGAATCTAAGTGCTCTACCCACAACAAGAATATACTGATGCTTTCTTTCTGCTACCCCATTCTGCTGGGGAGTGTAATTACAAGCAATCTAATGAACAACACCATGTTGCATTTAGAATCCAGGTATCTTAAACTCAAGTCCATTATCACTTTTAACAACATTAACATAGACATTAAACTGATTTGAAGCATAATGATAGAAACTTTGCAGAATTCGTCTAGCTTCAGAATTATTTTTGAGAAGATATATCCAAGTATATCTAGAACAATCATCCACTATTGTTTGAAAATATTTTTGATTGTACATAGTGGGATGTCTATAAGGACCTAATATGTTTACATGTATGATATCAAGAGGATGTTTGGAAGCTATAACAGACACGGGGAAAGGACTTCTTTTCAATTTTCCAAAGGGCAGACTGTACAACTATTGCCTGATCTGTATGATGGTACATCAGGATGGAGTTTATTTATTTCTTGAATTTTGGCTGATGAAGCATGTCCAAGCCTGGCATGCCATAGGCATGAATTGGAATCTAAGCTTGTTGGAGAAAGAACTGAGGGAAGTACAGAAGAAGTTGAGACTTCAATTTGTGTGGGTAGGCAGGAATCGTATAAGTAGTAGAGTTCATGATGCTTTCTAGCTGAACCGATCATCCTCCTGGACAACTGATCCTGAATAAAGCAGCAAGAGTCACGGAATGAAACAAGCAAATGAGGGGAGTTATTGAGCTTGCTCAAGGAGACAAGATTAAAATAGAACGAAGGCACATGTAATACATCCTTTAGGACAAGCCCACTGTGTAGCCTAACTACTCCTCTATGAGTTGCATCAACTATGATATTATTTGGAAGCTTAATGTTGACATGATCAATGGGACAATAAGGGTGAATCAAGGTAAAAGAACAATAGATATGGTCAGTGGCACCTGAATCTAGGATCCATACACAGTTAGCACTTGTAGAACATTTACCTGAAGGCACATCAACTTGTGCAGCCATGACAGCACCCTAAGATTCCTTGCTCACACCTGTCCTTGAAAAAACATCATTAACATCCAACAATTTTAAAAGTTCAGTAAATTGCTTTAGTGTAAGACAGGGTGTTGGCGGTGGAGGCAGGAAAGTAAAAGTCTGAAATGTCTGGTCACCATTATTGTGTTGAGGCATTTCCTCCACTGCCTCAGCTGCATTTCCATGCTTTCTATGACATCTATCATTTGTATGCCCTATCATGCCATAATGAGTACATTGTAAACTTTTATTCTCTTCCTGATAGAATTTTCCATTTCCTCTCCTATACACTGGGCTCTATCTTCTGTTTGTATACGTATTAGCTACAAAACTTTCTTGCTTATCACAATTACTCATTAAGGCCGTAGGGATCATTAGTAAAATTGACAAGTGCACTATTATTCATGATCTTCCTTTCAATCTTAGAGCCATTGCAAACACAGTCTTAATATCTGGCAATGGTGTCATCCCAAACACTTGTGATCTAACTAGATCAAATTCTTTGTTTAGTCTTTTGACAAATTTGATAATATAATCATTTTCAATGAACTCAGTTTTTAGATTATAAAATGTTTTGATGATATAAAAAGATGTTTTAAAAGGACTAAGATGGAATTTCACACTTTGAGTTTGAAACAAATGGAGAAAAACATATTGCGAGAAGTAAATCTCTCATGGATCGGTTGAAGTATACATCAGCCCCTCAGGGAGGCACATGGATCGATCCATGTGAAGTTTTGTAAACGTTTGAGCTCTCAGATCCACGTCAATCTCTCAGCCAAGAGACATGGATCGATCGACATGTTTCTGAGAGACGTCGATCTCTCAGCTAAAGGTACGTTGATCGATCAACGTACTTCTGAGAGACGTCAATCTCTCAGCCTAGGAGATGTCGATCCATCGACGTCATTCTGAGAGACGTCGATCTCTCAGCCTAGGAGACGTCGATGGATCGACGTCATTCTGAGAGACGTAGATCTCTCAGCTAGGCAGACGTCGATGGATCGACATCATTCTGAGAGACGTCGATCTCTCAGCTCTGGCACATGGATCGATCGACGTCTCCAGAAGTCAAAAGTTTTTTTGAACGTTGGAACAAAATCCAAGGGAGATCTATGATGTTTTCTCTCTCCAATCTTGCTCAAACTTCTTGTGGACTTTAACCCAACATACTACATGCTTCCTTGACTATTTTAACCATGTCTAAGATTCTCTAGGGTGGTTATTCAAGATCAAATCACTCCATAGGGTGGCTAAAGACTATTTGGACACTATCTTGACATTTTTGAAGATGAAGAGTTGGTGGAGTGCCTCAAAAATATGGTCAACTTCATCTATAAATAGAAGAGGCTTGGATGAAACAATTACACACTTTCAACATCATCTAGCTTCATCTTTCATTGTTGTATAATTCTCTCATACTTGTAAATTTGTTTAAAGCTTGTTTAGCTTTTCTTTGCTCTTCATTGTTGTATATTGAGAGAAAGAAAGTCAAGCACAAGAGGAACCATAAATATTTGATCTCTTTCTTGTGCTTAGACTAATGAGAAAGTGTGAACCTTACTATATTTCTTCAACCTACTGTGAGAAGTTCTTGAGGGAACTTTGTTGAAGTTGTGAGGTAGCAAGAAGTTTTTCTTGCTAAGAGCTGTAGTTGCTGTAGTTGCACAAGTGTGTTTTGTGCAAGAAGTTGCTGTTGTTGTTGCTAACACTAAGGTGTTAGTGTAAGTGTTGTTGTGGTTGTTCTTATTACTTTAATAAGAAGAGTAGCTGTTGAAAATCCACTTTGGCAACAAAGTGGTAGTGGAGTAGAATCATTTACGATTTGAACCACTTTATGTCCGGTGTACACATTCATTGCTTCTCATCTCCCATTCTTGCTCTGATTTTGAATTTCTTTTGAGTTGAGCCAAATGAGAAAATTCCACAAAAAGTGCCAAACACTCTATTCACCCTCCCTCTAGAGTGTGTTTCAGACATAACAATTGGTATCAGAGCCTAACCTTGATTGCTTGGCCTATCTTTGCAAGTAGCAAGGTTAAAGATCATGGCAATGACAACCTCAACCTCAACCTCTTCATCTCACACTTCATCTCCTAAGACTACTACACTCTTTTCTGGATCAAACACTAAAGCTCCTATGTTTGATGCCCAAAATTATTCTTTGTGGAAATTTCGAATGATCAATCATTTGAAAGGCTGTGGATTTGATATATGGAGAGCCGTTGTGAAAGGAATTGAAGTTCCTATGATTACCAACTCAAAAGGAGGATCAATGTTCAAAGATGAGGATGACTACACCGACGAAGAAAAGATAAAATTTGCCATAAATGGCAAAGCATTCAATATTCTATCAAGTGCTCTTACCGCCACCGAACTCATAAGACTTCAAGGTCTTGAAACAGCTCATAAGGCATGAAAAAGGCTTGAAATGATACACGAAGGAACTGAGCAAGTAAGAATGGCCAAAATACTTATGCTCATGAAGGAGTATGAGATGTTCGGAATGAAAAACAGTGAGAAGATTGAGGAGACAATCGATCGATTCACACGAATAGTGAATCAACTATCCATGGTGGACAAGAAAATCTCAAATGAAGACCTTGTCTCAAAACTCCTCAACTCCTTGCCAAGAGAATGGACACCTAAAGTCACCGCCATCACCGAATCAAAGAATCTCAAGACTCTTTCCCTTGATGAGCTATTCGGTAATCTTCTTACCCATGAAATACTTATTGATGAACAAAATAGGATGAACCCTATCAAGCCCACACAAACATCACACAAAAGATTGGTGGTAGAGTCCGATGAATCGGATGAGGAAGTTGCCCTTCTAGTAAGAAAATTTAGAAGAATAGAAACTAGAAATAAAGCTCAAGCAAGAAAGTTTTTCAAAAGACCATCTAAAGAAAAGGAAGCAAGTGAAAATTGCTATAGATGTGGTCGACCCGGTCATTTCATTGCCGATTTCCACGTAAAAGAGCCGCAAAAGCAAGAGAAGAAGGTCTTTCCTCAAAAGAAGAAAGCCCTCAATGCGGAGGCAACCACGTGGGACGATCTTCTTTCGGAATCGGAAGGAGAAGAGAGTGAAGATCAAGGTGTTGGACTTGTTGCAATAGTTGGCAATCCAAAGATTCAACATACTTGTCTCATGGCAATTGAAGATAATCTTGAGGTAAATTCTAATCCTTCAAATTTGCATGATGAAATAGGAGATTTGCAGGATGACTTTGAAAAATTGAATTTAAAATATAAGCATTTGAAGAAAGAGTTCAAGAAATGCATCTTAGAAAATAAGAGCTTGCATGACAAGAATATTTTGATGTTTCAAGAGCATGACATCATTCTCACCATGCATAAAACCCTAGCTCTTGAAAATGTAGAAATTAGAAAAGAATGTGAGAAACTAAAGTTAGACTTACAAAGACTAACAAATGGTAAAAACAATTTAGACATACTACTTGGAAATCAAAGAATTGGAAATGATAAATCCGGTTTAGGATTTAATTCATCACTTTCTTCTATTAAATCCAAGTCCTTAAAGAAAAGGGCAAATAATAGAAAAACACAACAAAATTCATCACCTTCTAAACCAAAGCATGTACCCACTTGTTTTCATTGCAACAAACTAAGACATGTGAAAAAAGCATGTAGAGCTAGATTTGGAAGCACATATGTTTGAAAGCCTAAGGGTCGACAAACTAACCCTAAAGGACCCAACCATCAAAGGGTACAAATGCATACATCTTTTGGTTTTGTAGGCTCTCAAGATAAATGGAGTAGCCAAAGAAGAAGGAACCAAATGGCTTATGGACAGCGGATGTTCAACTCACATGACCGGAGACAAGACGTTGTTCACCAAGCTCAAGCTCCAAGATGGTGGAACGGTGCATTTTGGCAATGAGAGAGCCAAAATCCTTGGACATGGAGAAATTGGTAACTCTTCTTTTACTATTAATAATGTACTATATGTAGAAGGGCTTAAGTATAATTTGATAAGTGTTAGCCAACTATGTGATGCTAATTTTCAAATTGAATTTGTGAAAAGAAAATGCGTTGTGAAAAAGAACGATAAGATTGTTTTTGAGGCTATACGTAAAAATGATGTTTACAAATTTAGCACACATGATTTGATATCACAAAATGTTTCTTGTCTAGTTGCCAAAAATGATTTGACTCAACTATGGCATAGACGACTTGGACACATTAGTTTTATAAATTTCAAAGAGATTTGCAAAAATGAAAAAGTCCAAGGTCTTCCAAAATTAAATTTCGAAAACCATGGCTTATGTGACACTTGTCAAAAGGCAAAGCTTGTTAAAACAAGCTTCAAGCCCAAAAGTGAAATCTCCACCACCAAACCTCTACAATTGCTTCGTATGGATTTGTATGGGGATATTGGTACGATCAGTCTGAGTGGAAAACATTACACCTTTGTGATGGTAGATGACTTCTCTAGGTACACTTGGGTAATGTTCTTAGCTAAAAAGAATGATGCATGCCAAGAATTTATAAAGCTTTGTAAGAGATTAGAAAATCAAAAAGAGGACACAATTAAGGAAATTAAAAGTGATAGAGGTGGTGAGTTTGATGGAGAATTTCAAGAATTTTGTGTATCCAAAGGATATGGACACAATTTCTCAGCTCCAAGAACTCCTCAACAAAATGGTGTTACGGAAAGAAAAAATAGAACGCTTCAAGAAATGAGTAGAGCCATGCTAAACTAATTTGAGCTACCCAAGTATTTTTGGGCCGAAACGGTAAATACCGCTTGTCATGTGATCAATAGAGTTTATTTGAGACCATTTCTCAAAAAGACTCCTTATGAGCTTTGGAAAGGTAGAGTACCAAATATTGGTTATTTCAAGGTATTTGGTTGTAAGTGCTTTATACTTAACACCAAAGATAACTTGGATAAACTCGACTTCAAAGTGGATGAATGAATCTTTATGGGTTATGCTCAAATTAGCAAGGCATTTAGAGTATATAATAAAAGAAGCATGAAAGTTGAAGAATCAATTCATGTCAAGTTTAGTGAACTCATTGAGGATAAATCAAACATTAATGATGATGATGATGAAATAATTGAAGTAAGCCATATAGAGAAATTTGAGAACCTAAAAGATTATATTGTTATTGACCTTAGGATTGATCCCCTTGAACCTAAGGTTGAAGATGAAGAAGTAGGAGGAGATACCTCAAATTTACCGGATTCATATAAGTATAGGAAAGATCACCCTGAAGAGTAGATATTAGGTGAAACTAGCCAAGGCATAATGACTAAGAGAAAATTCAATGAAAATGCCTTCATTTCACAAGTTGAGCCTAAAAATATAAAGGAGGCAATAAGTGATGAAGATTGGGTATTAGCTATGCAAGAAGAATTAAATCAATTTGAAAGAAATGATGCTTGAGAATTAGTTGCTAAACCTAGTGATCATCCTGTAATTGGGACTAAATGGGTATTTAGAAACAAAATGGATGATAAAGGAAACATCACTAGAAACAAAGCTAGGTTAGTAGCCCAAGGATATAGGCAAGAGGAAGGCATAGACTATGATGAGACCTTTGCCTCCATAGCTAGGCTAGAGGCTATTAGGATGCTATTAGCATATGCATGCTATAAGGATTTCAAACTATATCAAATGGATGTGAAATCCGCATTCTTGAATGGAATAATCCAAGAAGAGGTCTATGTAGCTCAACCTCCGGGGTTTGAAAATCATGATTATCCAAATCATGTTTTTAAACTCAAAAAGGCCCTTTATGGACTTAAACAAGCTCCTAGGGCTTGGTATAATAGGTTAAGTAACTTCCTACTTGAAAATGAGTTTTCAAGAGGAAAAGTCGACACTACTCTTTTTATTAAAGAACAAGGAAACCATCAATTGCTTGTTCAAATTTATGTGGATGATATTATATTTGGTGCTACTAATGATTCTCTTTGTGAGCATTTTGCAAAATTGATGGAAGGAGAATTTGAAATGAGTATGATGGGTGAACTCAACTACTTTCTTGGTCTTCAAATCAAGCAAACTCAAGATGGAGCGTATATATCTCAAACGAAGTATACTAAAGATTTGCTCAAGAAGTACAAATTTGAGGATGGAAGAAGTGTGAGCACTCCAATGAGCACAAGTATAAAGCTTGACAAAGATGAAAAAGGAAAGCCGGTTAAGGTAACCAAATATAGGGGTATGATTGGTAGTTTACTCTATTTAACCGCTAGTAGGCCGGATATTTTGCATGCTCTGTGCTTATGTGCTAGATTTCAAAGTATGCCTAAGGGATCACATTTAGTTGCTATTAAGCATATCTTTAGGTATTAGAAAGGAACCTTCAACTTTGGATTGTTTTATCCCAAAAATGGATGTTTTGATTTAAGAGGGTATAGTGACTCCAACTATGCCGGAAATCTTGTTGATAGGAAAAGCACCTCCGGGACATGCCAATTCCTTGGAGATTGCTTAGTTTCTTGGTTTTCCAAGAAACAAAATAGTGTGTCACTTTCAATGGCGGAATCCGAATATGTATCGGCCGCTTCGTGTTGTGCACTACTACTTTGGATGATCAACACTTTAAACGATTATAATGTTAAGTTTGATAAAGTTCTCATCCTATGTGACAACACCTCAGCCATAAGTATAGCTCTAAACCCGGTACATCATAGTAGGACCAAACATATAGAAGTGAGACATCACTTTATAAGGGATTGTATTCAAAAAGGATTGGTATGCATTGAATTTGTCCCAACAAATGATCAACTAGCGGATATATTCACGAAATCCCTTCCTACTGAGACATTTGAGTCTATTAGAACAAGATTAGGGATGATAAACATTGTTTAGAGGGTTAAAATTGAGAATTTCAAAAATAGCATACGTCGATCGATCGACGTGTCAAAACAAGAGATCGACGTACGTCGATCTCTGACATCGATCGATCGACGTACGTCGAACTCAGACATCGATCGATCGACGTCGTCGGATTCTGCAACTTTAAAAACCCCAAAAACGCAAAACCTATTTCATTCCAACTTAAACCTTCCACTGAAAACCTTCCAAAACCTACGCCTCCCTCTCCAAATCTCCTTCCTCTCCTCAATTTCATCTCTAAATCACAACATAATCATCTATATACTTGATTTTCATCTTCTTCATTCAAATCTTTCATCCCTCTCTAGAAATCCCAAAATTTCAAGCCCTAATTTTCTCTCAAAAATGTCTTCAAGGAGCAAAAATACAACCAATAGGCCAAGATCGTCTAGAGGTGGAGGAGAAGGGTCAAGCAACCATTCTCAAAGACAAACCTCTCAACCAAGAACAAAACAAACTATGGATATGAGCGAAGGACGAATTTTTGCTGGGATTAGAAGTGATCCAACTCTCTCCAACTTCCCTTGGATTAAAGCCAAAGATGCCAAGGATGCTTTGACGGAACCCCTACCCCTGGGGCAGGTAAGGTATATCATTAGACATTCTCAGATATTATATGATAAATGGGAAGATGATGAGAGAGCCACCATCCTACTCAAATTGCTTGGAATAAATGATATTCTAAGCAATAATGAACTAAATCCTATCATTGAGTGGTTAGATGTTCGAGAATGGAGGAGTATATGGAATGAGAGAGAGATGTCCAAAATGTCCACTAGGTATACTAGACTCTTTTATGCCAACTTATGGATTAAATACATAAATGGCCTTCCTTTAGCTCTACATTCCATTATTGATAGACATCATATTAAATGAAAGGTTGAAAAAATTTGTGATTTGATTGGTGTACCCAACGAGGGGTACTTTGAGTTTGATACGTGGAAATGGGATGTGGCTCGATGGAGAGTCACTGAGGATGAAGTGAAGACATTCTTAAGCTTCCATCCTAGTAAAAACACAAATGATATACCTTTAGTTTATCGTACCCTTCTTGCCATTGTTAAATTTTGTATCAATGGTAAATCCGCAAAATTGCCAAGTAACCTTGACTTCTACATAGCATACCGAATAGCTAACCGCGAGAAGGATAACTTTGGGGAGCTTTTTATGACAAATGTTATCGAAGCCGCAACCAAACAAAATAAAGTCCTTCCCTATAGTAACCTTATTTATAGGATGCTTGTGAAGTCAGGTATTTATGTGGATGACACGGATGTTGACAACATAACACACAAGGATTTTTATGATACAGTCAACATTCAACAAATACTTAAGTCTAGAAAAGAAGCAATGAGGAGAGAACAAGAGGAGGAAGCAAGAGAAGGCGAAGACCTTCTGGGTGAGCCACCCATTCCTGAACCGGATACTCAAGGAAAACCAAGTGTCTTGAGCTCAAATGTCCCGGAACTTCAAGCTCAAGTTGCTAGTCTTCAACAAGAGGTTGGTGAGCTTCGCAACAAGGTGTCTGTACATGAGTCAAGATTTGCAAAGCTCAAGGCAAAGATGAAAGCTTGCATTCCTGGCATCATGTTCTCTTCCGATGAAGACTAGGGTGTTTTTTTAGCTCGCTTCTTGTTCTAGCTTAGTATGTCTTGCTAGTTGTAAACCTTGGCTATGAATTTGAATTTAATGAAGTAATTCTGCTTATTATTTTTGATGCTTTCAAAAAGGAGAAGAAAGTGGAAAGTGGTTATTGTGGCTTATTTGTTAAAGTTGTTTATTGCTCGATGAGATAATTTTTTGGTAGCTGGTATTTGTTAAAGTTATTATGGCTTATTTGTTAAAGTTGTTTATTGCTTGATGAGATAATTTTTTGGTAGCTGGTAAAATGAGGTAAGTTTGAAAATTGGAATCTTGCTGGTAAAATGAAAATGAGCATGTTTAAAAGATGAGTTATTGATGCATGTTTGGTTTAAGGAAGTTAGGTTGTTGATATATGTTTGGTTGAGGGGGAGCAAATTTTAAAGAAAAGTATTTTGATTGGAGTTGTAAAATCTTGTTCACATTGATTATTATGGAAGGTATAAAGTGCATATACTTAGGGGGAGATTGATATTTTTCAAGTTTGAAACATTCAAAACAGTTAAAATGAAGAAAAACATCTTTTAGAATATTGGTTTTGAAATCATCAAAAAGGGGGAGATTGTTAGACTATAAAATGTTTTGATGATATAAAAAGATGTTTTAAAAGGACTAAGATGGAATTTCACACTTTGAGTTTGAAGCAAATTGAGAAAAACATATTGCGAGAAGTAAATCTCTCATGGATCGGTTGAAGTATACATCAGCCCCTCAGGGAGGCATATGGATCGATCCATGTGAAGTTTTGTAAACGTTTGAGCTCTCAGATCCACGTCAACCTCTCAGCCAAGAGACGTTGATCGATCGACGTGTTTCTGAGAGACGTCGATCTCTCAGCTAAAGGTATGTCATTCGATCGACGTCATTCTGAGAGACGTCGATCTCTCAGCCTAGGAGACGTCGATCGATCGACGTCATTCTGAGAGACGTCGATCTCTCAGCCAGGCAGACGTCGATCGATCGACGTCATTCTGAGAGACGTCGATCTCTCAGCTCTGGCACATGGATCGATCGACGTCTCCAGAAGTCAAAAGTTTTTTTGAACGTGGGAACAAAATCCAAGGGAGATCTATAATGTTTTCTCTCTCCAATCTTGCTCAAACTTCTTGTGGACTTTAACCCAACATACTTCTTGCTTCCTTGACTATTTTAACCATGTCTAAGATTCTCTAAGGTGGCTATTCAAGATCAAATCACTCCATAGGGTGGCTAAAGACTATTTGGACACTATCTTGACATTTTTGAAGATGAAGATCTCAAAAACATGGTCAACTTCATCTATAAATAGGAGAGGCTTGGATGAAGCAATTACACACTTTCAACATCATCTAGCTTCATCTTTTATTTTTGTATAATTCTCTCATACTTGTAAATTTGTTTAAAGCTTGTTTAGCTTTTCTTTGCTCTTCATTGTTGTATATTGAGAGAAAGAGAGTCAAGCACAAGAGGAACCATAAATATTTGATCTTTTGCTTGTGCTTAGACTAGTGAGAAAGTATGAACCTTACTATATTTCTTCAACCTATTATGAGAAGTTCTTGAGGGAACTTTGTTGAAGTTGTGAGGTAGCAAGAAGTTTTTCTTGCTAAGAGCTGTAGTTGCTGTAGTTGCACATGTGTGTTTTGTGCAAGAAGTTGCTGTTGTTGTTGCTTACATTAAGGTGTTAGTGTAAGTGTTGCTGTGGTTGTTCTTATTGTTTTAATAAGAAGAGTAGCTGTTGAAAATCCACTTTGGCAACAAAGTGGTAGTGGAGTAGAATCATTTACGATTCGAACCACTTTATATCCGGTGTACACATTCATTGCTTCTCATCTCCCATTCTTGCTCTGATTTTGAATTTCTTTTGAGTTGAGCCAAACGAGAAAATTCTGCAAAAAGTGCCAAACACTCTATTCACCCCCCCTCTAGAGTATGTTTCGGACCTAACATCAGTTACTTTCTTGGTGATATCACAAATACATCTAAGACAGTCACACTTCGGTATGGACCTTAAGGCCGTCAACTCTTCCTATAAAACTTTCAATTCGGTAAAGTAATCGTTGGCACTAAGACTTTCTTGTTTTACAGCATAGAACTCATAATAAATCAGACAATCTGAATAGATCACCGCTACCATATCTCATGGTTAAGTCATTCCAAACATCCAATCATAATCATACTACATTATACTTTGTGCGATAGAAGGAGAAACGCAGTTCATGATCCAAGATTGGATCATGGTGTTTACCTATCGCTAGGCTTGAAACTGAGGATCGTTTGGTGTTGGCTTAAGCATAGATCCATCAATAAAACATGTATTATTCTTCACTAGAAACGCCATTTGAAAGGTTCTGCTCTATGAGTGAAAATTATGTGGAGTAAGTGGTGGTTGGACTAGCACAATTGCTGGAATATCATTTGGATGCAAATAATACGGATTGTTGGCTGGATTATCATTGAGTGTGTTTTATTGCAAGAACTTCAGTTGTGATCAAACACTTACAAAGAAGAAATTGTGCAAAATAAAATCAAATTGAGAAGAATAGAGTATCGATGGTCAATCACCGGAGCTCTGATACCATGTAAAAACCGCTTTAACTGAATATAAACGGAAACTTGAATATGACAAAATGGCGCCAAGAGCGCAAATGAAGAACCAAGAACTTTTGGGAGATAATTTTCAGTTTCTTCTTGTCTTAACTGATATATACAACATTGCTAAGTATTTATATCAGCTATAGAAACAACTAGAAGCTAATTAGCACATGGAAAATTATTACTGCTCGTTCCAACCTTTACGTGCCATTTTCCATTTCAGTCAGCAGCGTGCCAAACGCTCAGTACCGTGCCAACTCCCGCATGCCAGCATGCCAATTTATTCAGCAGTTTTTAATCCACCGTGGCATCCTCAACTAGGCAATAATTACTCCTTCATATAACTGCTGGAATACATACTCTTTACACCAGAGGACTTCTGCACTTTAATCCAGCTATTGAAGGTGTGGTCACAGAAGATCACACCTCTGATCACCTATGCCATGGTGAGGCATCCTTTCTTTTCTTTCTCTTGTGTTATCAGCCTAATATCTTCAAAAGTATCAGAAATGCTCCGTTAGTATATCGGAAAACATGAAAAGAGTTTTCATGATCATCAAAGTTCATAAGTTACATGATGAAGCTACAACTGGCCAGCAATAAATATTTTTCGTTTTTCCAAGAACAACAAAAGAATCCATGTATGTCAAAGAACAGCCCCTTCAGACTTTTCGATCAACAAATCCTACTGATTTGGAACTGTCAAGATCAAAGAACATAAAATTTGTCTAAGATAAACTTCAATGTATATGGGTTTTCTCCAGTTATAGGAGTTACATAACCTCGAAGAGCTTTATTTTCCTAAGAGTAGCTTGATGTCATGTCTACAACGATTAGTTTGGTAACAACTAGTTACCTCATCAGCTCGGACACATGTACAGTTAAAAGATTGAGCTTCATCATCATCATCATCATCATCATCATCATCCGTACCCAGTATATCCCAACGACAACAAAAGCTATCATTAGGGCCTGGGGAGGGTAAGTGGTAGACAGACAATACCTCTATCCCAAGGGATAGAGATTCTGCTTCCAGTGAGACCCCTGGCTCTAAATGAACCTGCATAAATGACATAATAATAGAGATATGATGTGCTAGTGTGTTAGTGATGGAATTCAGAAAATACAAAAAAGAGGCTGCCTAATATCTTATTGCTACAGATATGTCTTCACCTCGTCACCTCAGCTCTTCATACATGTATCTTCCCTGCTTAGCTCTTCACTTCGGTCCTTCTTTACCACGACCACTTATAGTTCCATTTCAAGCTTAGCTCTGCACCTCGACCTTTCTCTTCTTTACCTAGGCCGCTTATAGTTCTGTGATGAGGTGCTACCAAGAACAACTCGGCAATATACCTTTAGCACAGCCTCACCTCGGCAGCCTATATTTTCTACTTAGTCCGTATGGCTGCTACTCTGTTTAGCTCAGCACAGCTCGACTGAGCATATATTTCTATGCTGCTGAGCATGGCTGAACTTATATATGTATACAACCAAGCTTGTATATTAAGATCTAAAATATACTTGTTGGAACTGGTTTTATTAAGATATCAGTGACTTGATCTTTAGTTGAAATATGTTCCAGGCTGATCTCTCTCCCTGTAATTTTTTCTCAAATGAAATGTCTATCTACTTTAACATGTGTTGACTTGTGCTGAACTAGATTTTTGGTCATGCTTATAGCAGATACACTATCACAAAATACCATGATGGGTAATAGTGTTTTTAAACCGAGATCTTCAAGTACTCTTCTGATCCAGATGCCTTAGCATATACTTAATGCAAAAGCCCTTAATTCTGCATCTGCACTGCTCCTCGATACAACTAGTTACTTCTTGCTCTGCTATATAGCTAGATTACCCAATAAATAAGTTCCTTATATGGTTGTTGATCTCATGTCACCCTTGGATTCATCCAATCAGCATCAGTGTATACGTTAATGCTTCTGTCTATATGCTTTTTAAGACTTAAACTTTGTCCTTGTGCATTTTTAATGTACTTGAGGATTCTCAAGGCAACTTGGAAATTTTTATTAGTAGGATCATGCGTAAACTGAGACACGAAATTCATCGCATAATAAATGTCAGGTTTAGTGTGTGATAAATAGATCAATTTACCAACTAGTCTCTCATAACTAAGTTTATCAACGGGTATAGTATCATACTGTTCTCCAAACTTATGTCTAGGTACTATAGGGGTGTTTCTCTTAAAAGATCAAATATGTATTTCATTTGTGATATGTACATCCCTTCTTTCATCATCATCATCATCATTTGTACCCAGTATATTCCAACGACAGCAAAAGCTATCGTCAGGGTCTGGGGAGGGTAAGTGGTAGGCAGACAATACCTCTATCCCAAGGGATAGAGAGTCTGCTTCCAGTGAGACCCCCGGCTCTACCTGCATAAATGACATGATAATAGGGATATGTTGTGCTAGTGTGTTAGTGAGTAAATTCAAGAATTACAAATAAAGGTCTTTCGGTATTAAAATACACATCACGTATATAATGTACATCCCTTCTTTGTTTCTAGTAATTTCTAATCATAAGAAATATCTTAGGTTTCCTAGATCTTTCATTTTGAAGTGCTTTGAACTACATCTTAATATCCTCTATCTCAAGGATATTTTTTACTGTTATTATTATATCGTCTACATATACTATTGTAACAATAATCTCCCCTTTAGGTGATATCTTATGAATAGTATATGATCACTATGACTTTGAATAGACTTATGGTCTTTAATAGTCTAATTGAATGTTTTAAACCAAGGTCTAGGTGATTGCTTTAGTCCATACAATGATTTCTTCAACCTACATACCTTATTCCAATTTGTTATGTTACTGAATCCTGATGGTATGCACATATTAACTTTTTTTTTTGGAGTAAATCTTCATTTTGGAATGCGTTTTTAACGCCCAAATGATATAATTCTAATCAAGGTTAACTGTTATAGAAAAGTAATCATAATAGTCTTAAATTTGATAACCGACATAAATGTTTCTAAATAATCAATGCCAAAACTTTGGGTAATTCTCTTTGCTGTTCATCTAGGTTTGTATTTATTAGATGTTACATCAGTGTTGTATTTAGTTGTAAACACCTATCTGTAGCCAATAGGCTTCATAGTTGCAGACATGGGTACTATCCTCAAAGTTTGATTTTTTTCTAAGGCATTGATTTCTTCATACACTGCATTCTTCCATTCAGGTCAGCTTAAGGCGTCTTTTATATTCTTAAGTATCACTTTATTATCAAGTAAACATATAAATATTTTAAAGTCAGGATTCAACCTATTATATGACACGAAGTCTTCTATAAGATACTTAGTATATACAGGGTTTTTAGTGCATTCCATTGTTCCTTCTCTTAATGCTGTTGGTGTATCATCGGTTTGAGATTCAGTTTCATATTCGTCCTAGGTCTCTGCTAATGAGTCTACTTCCTCTGATACAGGTTGTGGCTTTCTATTAGTGTATTAAGGTATACCAGGTGGTCTATTCCATCCTACTATTTTCTATCTACCATAAGAATTCATAGGGTTGTTTGTTCTAGTAGTTACTTTTTTCCTTAGGCTACGTTGAATTTATACATATGCTATACACCCAAACAGTTTAAATTGTAATTCTGAAAGCAAGATTGTATATGGAAAATAGTTGCGATGCATTTCCCTTTGAGTTTTAAATAATAGATTTGTAAATGACATTATATTTATTAAGTAGCTATTAGTAAGTCTTCTCACTAGTAGTATTTAAGTACGCTCATTGTAAACAAATAGTTCTAGTTACTTCAAGCAAGTAACTAGTATATGAAGTAAGTAGCTATTAGTAAGGCTTCTCACTAGTAGTATTTAGGTATGCTCGTTGTAAACAAATAGTTCTAGTTACTGTCAAATGGTATAAGATAGGAGAACAGAATTTTAGGAACAATTTTTCTGTATTTTTCTGTGTATTTCATCAATCTCAGTACATGTACTTATAGTGGCTGGATTGCCATATACAAGGTAAAACGTATCAAAGAATCAATTATCACTAATGCTAACAGCTACAATTACTCCTAGAATTATGGTGTCATTATATAGAATCTGATATGTATGGTAACAATCTGATATGTATGGTAACTGTCAAATACTAACACTCCCCCTCAAGTTGAACTGTCGGGTCTACGATGTTCAACTTGCACAGTGCATCCGAAAAAGATCTCCCATTTATAGCTTTGGTCAAAATGTCTGCCAGCTGATCTTCAGAACGAACAAAGGGCAAAAATATGAGTCCTGTATCCAGTTTCTCTTTGATAAAATGTCGGTCGATCTCCACATGTTTAGTTCGATCATGTTGTACTGGATTCTCTGCTATGCTGATTGACGCCTTATTGTCACAATAAAGTGGTGTAGGTTGATTAATAGGCAAACCCAAGTCCTTGAACAATTTGTGTAGCCAAAGTACTTCTGTGATTCCTTTCACTATTCCTCGAAACTCCGCTTCAGCACTTGAGAGGGCAACAACCTTTTGTTTCTTACTTCGCCAGGTGACCAAGTTTCCTCCCACTAGTGTGAAATATCCAGAAGTCGACTTTCTATCCACAAGATTCCCCGCCCAATCAGCATCAGTGTATGCTCGGATGTCTAAATTTCCATTATCCTGAAACAAAATTCCTCGACCAGGGGTAAATTTTAAGTATCGTAAAATACGCATAACAGCATCCATATGATGTTCCTGAGGTGAGTGCATAAATTGACTAACTAGACTTACAGCAAAAGCAATGTCAGGGCGCGTATGAGACAAGTAAATTAACTTACCAACAAGTCGCTGGTACTGACCTTTATCTGCAGGGGTTGCACCATCAATTACCTGTAATTTGTTATTTTGCATCATAGGTGTATCACAAGGTTTACAATCAAGCATACCTACCTCCGTGAGAAGGTCCAAAATGTACTTCCGTTGTGAGATGTAGATTCCAGATTTTGACCTAAGGACCTCAATTCCAAGGAAGTATTTGAGTCCCCCAAGGTCTTTCATTTCAAACTTAGTGAACAGATACTGCTGGAGTCGAGTCATTTCTTCTTTATCGTCACCGGTAATGATCATGTCGTCAACGTATATGATTAGGCAAGTTACTCGATTTCCTCGTCGCTTTATGAACAGGGTGTGATCGGCATTACTCTGGGTGTATCCATCCTGCCTCATTACTTCGGTAAATCTTCCAAACCAAGCTCTCGGAGACTGTTTAAGCCCATATAATGATTTTCTTAGTCGGCATGCTTCTCCCTTTCTGAATTCTGTCGAGAAACCAGGAGGCGGATCCATATAAACTTCCTCTTTCAAGTCACCATGAAGAAAAGCATTTTTTACATCAAACTGTCGCAATGGCCAGTGTCGCGTAGCCGCTATTGAGAAAAGAACTCTAATGGTATCAATTCGGGCTACTGGTGAAAACGTTTCAGAATAATCCAGACCATATGTTTGTGTATACCCTTTTGCCACTAGTCTCGCTTTATGCCTCTCTATGCTCCCGTCAGCTTTGTATTTGATGGTGAATACCCATTTGCAGCCAACGGGTCTCTTACCAGGAGGTAATCTACATTTTTCCTATGTTTCACTTTTCTGAAGGGCATCCATTTCACTAATCATGGCAGTTTTCCACTCTGGTCGTTTTAAGGCTTCTTCAATACTTCTGGGAATCTCCTCAGAACAGATCCTTCCGAAAAATCCCTGAGCAATGTCACTTACTTTGTTACGGTTTACAGGATATCGAGATGTCTTGGATATTCTTTCTGGAGAGTACCGAACTGGGGGTATTCCCCGTTTTTCTCTGGGGGGCAAGGTCTTGGTCCCCTGCTGTTCCTGCAATGTATTAGTGGGACACCTGGGGGGTCCTAAGGGAGATTCTGAACCATATTCGGGGTCATATGGGGGTGTAGAGGAAACATTGTCATGTGTAGTATTACAGTTGTTATCAGTAAATGAAAGATTAGATTGTTCGGTACCATTAGTATCGTTCCTTACCTTCGACAGAACATTCGGCTCTGTTTGATCATTGAGTGGTACCTCAGCTTCAGGTTGTTCTTTGCCGGGAGCTATAGCACAGTCGGCGCCATCTACTGACCGTGTTGGAATGGTCTCCGGACAGTTGTAATGTGACATCCAATCTAGGGTTCCATCATTGGCATACGGCTCCCCCTGAACCCGAGATTGGTCAGTGTAATAAAATTCGGTTTCAACGAAGGTACAGTTCATTGTGATATGGATACGATGAGTTCGGGGGTTATAACAGCGGTAGCCTTTCTGGGTAGTGGCATAGCCGACAAATATACATTTGTCGGCACATGGGTCAAGTTTGGTACGTTCGCTTTTCGGGTTATGGATAAAGACAGTGCAACCAAATACTCTTGGAGGAAGGGTGCATATTGAGGGAAGATGATGTTGTGTGGACAGTACTTGTAAGGGTGTTTGAAGTTGGAGAGTTTTAGTGGGAAGTCGGTTGGTAAGGTAGGCAGCAGTGGATATTGCCTCGGGCCAAAAACTCATTGGGACACAGGAGTCTAACATCATTGCTCGAGCCATTTCTAAGAGAACACGATTTTTTCTTTCTGCCACCCCATTTTGTTCGGGAGTGTGTGTACAAGACGTTTGATGAATGATCCCATTTTCGGATAAGAACTTTTGTAACTCCCCATCTATATATTCACCCCCATTGTCCGACCGTAGGATTTGGACAGATTTATGATATTGTGTTTTGATCATATTGTAGAAGATACGAAACTTTTGTGACACCTCGGATTTATGTTTGATGATGTATAACCACGTCATTCTAGAAAAATCATCAATAAAGAGCACATAATATCGAAATCCAAGAGGGGTATTATAAGGTGAGGGGCCCCACACATCAGAATGCACTAAAGAAAAAGCCTGATTAACTCGAGTATTATTTGGTGGATACGAAGCCCGAGTTTGTTTAGCCCGGAGGCAAGTATCACACTGCAAAGGGATAGTTTGTGAAGTAAACAAAGTAGGGAATAAGTGTTTCAAATATGCAAATGACGGATGACCTAGACGACGATGCCACAACCACAGCTGTCGGCTACTTGTCCCGGTGGCCAGATTAGACTGTCCCTGTTGCGCCACCGCATCGACAAAGTACAACCCTCGGCGTTCAGTACCACGCCCAATGATCTCCCTGGTACGAATGTCCTGTAGAATGCAAAAAGACGGATACATCAGAACCACGCAGTCTAATTCTTTCGTAAGCTGACTAACAGACAGTAATTTTGTTGACAACGTTGGAACATAAAGACAGTTTTTTAGGGTGATATTGGGTGTAACTGTGATTGTGCCTCCACTAACAACAGGAATGGATGTGCCATCGGCAGTTTCAACACTCCTTTTGGATGGTGAGGTATGAGTACTAAAATCAGTTGGGTCATAGGTCATGGTGTCGGTAGCTCCACAGTCAAAAATCCACGGGCCATGGGTTTTATGACTTATGGAGTTAGAGATATTGTAAGCTGTGGATAGGGTATTTAAGTTGGTAGGATTATTTATGTTGGGGTCAACAGTGACAATTTTGGAATTTTGTGGACTTAACTGGTCAGTGGGCGAAAGTTGGGGGGCCATATTATGCAGTCTGGAAAACTGTGGGGGGTCAGTGGACAAATAAGGAATTCCAGGGTCACTAATACATTTCACAGAAACAGTAGGGGTCTGATAATAATTCGTGGGGAGAGCAGGGACTACTGAAATAAATTTGGGAGGGGTGTGAGTATAAAAAGGGGCAGGGTTAGGTTTTACCCTAACCCTGATACCTCCTGTGGCGGCTGCGCTGAACCCTTCCTCTCCTTCGTTTTCTTTCGCAGATCCTGGTTCCATTCCTCTTGCACTTTGCTCTCCTGTGGAATTATTGTTTTGCCTGTTGCCATCACCTTCACTGGTGATTTGTGCGGCGTTACTCTGGGTGTATCCATCCTGCCTCATTACTTCGGTAAATCTTCCAAACCAAGCTCTCGGAGACTGTTTAAGCCCATATAATGATTTTCTTAGTCGGCATGCTTCTCCCTTTCTGAATTCTGTCGAGAAACCAGGAGGCGGATCCATATAAACTTCCTCTTTCAAGTCACCATGAAGAAAAGCATTTTTTACATCAAACTGTCGCAATGGCCAGTGTCGCGTAGCCGCTATTGAGAAAAGAACTCTAATGGTATCAATTCGGGCTACTGGTGAAAACGTTTCAGAATAATCCAGACCATATGTTTGTGTATACCCTTTTGCCACTAGTCTCGCTTTATGCCTCTCTATGCTCCCGTCAGCTTTGTATTTGATGGTGAATACCCATTTGCAGCCAACGGGTCTCTTACCAGGAGGTAATCTACATTTTTCCCATGTTTCACTTTTCTGAAGGGCATCCATTTCACTAATCATGGCAGTTTTCCACTCTGGTCGTTTTAAGGCTTCTTCAATACTTCTGGGAATCTCCTCAGAACAGATCCTTCCGAAAAATCCCTGAGCAATGTCACTTACTTTGTTACGGTTTACAGGATATCGAGATGTCTTGGATATTCTTTCTGGAGAGTACCGAACTGGGGGTATTCCCCGTTTTTCTCTGGGGGGCAAGGTCTTGGTCCCCTGCTGTTCCTGCAATGTATTAGTGGGACACCTGGGGGATCCTAAGGGAGATTCTGAACCATATTCGGGGTCATATGGGGGTGTAGAGGAAACATTGTCATGTGTAGTATTACAGTTGTTATCAGTAAATGAAAGATTAGATTGTTCGGTACCATTAGTATCGTTCCTTACCTTCGACAGAACATTCGGCTCTGTTTGATCATTGAGTGGTACCTCAGCTTCAGGTTGTTCTTTGCCGGGAGCTATAGCACAGTCGGCGCCATCTACTGACCGTGTTGGAATGGTCTCCGGACAGTTGTAATGTGACATCCAATCTAGGGTTCCATCATTGGCATACGGCTCCCCCTGAACCCGAGATTGGTCAGTGTAATAAAATTCGGTTTCAACGAAGGTACAGTTCATTGTGATATGGATACGATGAGTTCGGGGGTTATAACAGCGGTAGCCTTTCTGGGTAGTGGCATAGCCGACAAATATACATTTGTCGGCACATGGGTCAAGTTTGGTACGTTCGCTTTTCGGGTTATGGATAAAGACAGTGCAACCAAATACTCTTGGAGGAAGGGTGCATATTGAGGGAAGATGATGTTGTGTGGACAGTACTTGTAAGGGTGTTTGAAGTTGGAGAGTTTTAGTGGGAAGTCGGTTGGTAAGGTAGGCAGCAGTGGATATTGCCTCGGGCCAAAAACTCATTGGGACACAGGAGTCTAACATCATTGCTCGAGCCATTTCTAAGAGAACACGATTTTTTCTTTCTGCCACCCCATTTTGTTCCATTCCTCTTGCACTTTGCTCTCCTGTGGAATTATTGTTTTGCCTGTTGCCATCACCTTCACTGGTGATTTGTGCGGCGGTTGCATGCTGTTTCCGTTTAAATTCTTCCCACCAGTCAGGGAACCCATGGATTTTGAAACATTTGTCACGAGTGTGACCCTTTTTCTTACAGTGTGTGCACTCAACGTTTCTGTCATCCCCCCGCCGTGATGGTGGTCCTGAGCGGGGGTGGTTGCCTCCTCCTCTTCTGGTCGGTTCTGTGGTATTTTTTGTCCCTTTGACAGTCAGTCCCTGTCCCAAACTCATCCCCAGTGACGGATCTGAGGGGGTGAGCTTGAGCAGTCTGTCCTCAGTTTCAGCCCTGCGAAGCTCTCCATATGCAGCTTCTGCAGTTGGTTTCGGGTCCCTTTTCAAGATGTCTTTCTTGGTGGCTGAGTATTTGTCATCTACAGCCATCAAGAGCTGATACAGACGCTGTTCTTGTATAAATTTGTTAAATTTCTGAATGTCCCCTGGACATTCCATGGGGTTTGGGCTTTTATTGTCTATGGTCCTCCATAGACTCTGTAGTTGATTCCAGCAGTCATCCAAAGAATTGGTACCTTGTCTCGTAGTGTACGCCCGTTTGTGTAAGTCAAATACCTGAAGTGGATCTACTCCAGATCCGTATGTAATAGCTAAGCCATCCCAAAGTGCTTTTGCGGTTGGATAGCTAGATGCATTGTTGACCAAACTTTCATCCATATTATCGATTAACCAGGTGAAAACAAGTTGGTCATCTTGTTCCCACTTGGTAAAATTGTTGTCCGTTTGCAGGGGGGGTGGAGGAACCCCTGTGATGTGGGTGCTCCTCCCCCTGCCCATAATAGCTCTTCGCATGAGGTTACTCCACAGTGGGTAATTTCCAGAATTTAGCTTGACTTTCAGTACCAGATTGTCTGATACCGTTGGAGAAGGCAGAGGAACCTGTGGTACTGGGGTTATCTGGTTCTGCATGAATTTGGCGAATTCTGCAGCGAAGTCAAAATTTTCAGGAAGTTTAGGAAATTTTTCTGAGGTTTCTGGCATTTCTGGTATATTTGACATGTTTCTGGTAAAATTTTGCAGGAAGAAAAAAACGGCAAGAAGATGGGCAGTGGGATTACTGGTTACCAGTTGATCCGGGTAGGAACAGGTACTGGGTAAGCCAATTGGCAGGGAAAGGTTACTGGCTGTGATGACACTTGATTCTGAGCCACCAAATTACAAAACACAAACAGAGAGGAACTTGTCCTGCTCTGATACCATGTCAAATGGTATAAGATAGGAGAACAGAATTTTAGGAACAATTTTTCTGTATTTTTCTGTGTATTTCATCAATCTCAGTACATGTACTTATAGTGGCTGGATTGCCATATACAAGGTAAAACGTATCAAAGAATCAATTATCACTAATGCTAACAGCTACAATTACTCCTAGAATTATGGTGTCATTATATAGAATCTGATATGTATGGTAACAATCTGATATGTATGGTAACTGTCAAATACTAACAGTTACTTCAAGCAAGTATCAAGTCTTCCTCTCAGCAACACCATTCTCTTGCAGAGTATAAGTACAAAAAGTCTGATAGTATATGATATTTTCATGCATAAATTTTTGAATCGTTTTTATTAATATTTGAAGTGTCGGGGGTCCTTTAGATTTATGCGGGTTGGGTAGTCGATTTTTTATTTTTCTATTTTAGTTAAAAAATTATGAATGTTTAAGACGATTCCGTAAACTTTTTTTTACATCGTAATTGAATTAAAAAAGACTTTGAGAAAAGATAAAAAAAGAAAGGCAGAATCAACGAAATCTTGCCTGTCTAAGTATTCTGTCACATTATCTAATTTTAATGTTTTAATAGTACATCCGAACTAAATTTTAATAAATGTAAAGTACCTGATAAATGTTTGTGTAATTTCAGTTTTACTCTTGGCCATGTAGACCTAAGTTACCCTCGTGTGGTCATCTACAAAGGTTACAAAACCATCTCGCACCATTGATATGAGTTGTCCTAGACGGACCCCAATTATCAGAATAACAAGATTAAAAGGTGTAGATAACTTGTACACTTTCACATTATTGTGTGTGTTTAGCTAGTTGACATGTTTTGCACTTAATACTTTTGAGCTCAACATTGCTAAACAATTCTGGCACTAATAATTTAAGTATACAAAATTTAGATGATCCTATTTGTGTGCCATAACAAAATATGAGTTATATAAGATTTTTTGGGGTACTTCTTTGTCTTGATGGTTTCTTGATCATCAGGCTGCTTTATTTCACTCATTTAAGTTCATTTTTCAGCTTCTAGTAGAAAATGGACCCGCTATATTCTTAGTGCTGCCAATCATTCATTCATTTTGTTTTTCTAAAAGCAACATTCCTAGGATGAGACTACACAGTTATTAACATTTTTTAATAAGATGATTATCATTTATTATAGCAGAGGCTATTCTATGAACCTAAAGTGACTTACCATTTCCTATTTTTATCTTCTTTGGAATGAAAAACTAGAGTAGGAGATTAAAATGGTACCGTTACTTCTCATATGGTCAGCTATCCCTTAGTCTACAATCCATGAATTGTGTGTATTTGATTGAACGTAACATGTCATTGTAGCTTCAATAGATTCAGCTGGCTCCGTTGCTTGATTAGCAATTGATTTGTTACACCCCGTCTGTTATTACATTTATTTTATTATTGTTCTAATGAGTAGTTTTACTTTCTTAAAATGTCGGGAGACTGTATTCTCGGTGAGATTGAGATTCCGGCGCCGGGGCAGGGAGAATGAGGAATTCCATCAATGGGGCCGGTGGTTAGAAGAGGTGCTGATAGTTGGGGAAGATATCATTTTTAATTTTTTTCTGTTTTTTTCTTTAAACAATTTTATGTCTCGTCCAGTGAGAAGATTTTGGATAAAAACCTTAAGTGAAATAGTTTTGAATGTCTTTATAAGCGACCGCAAAACTTTTACGTAGAAAAAACGATTAACGCTTTACAGTTCTAAATAGGAATGTAATTAAGTTAATTCTTTAAAACACTGATTAAAATCATATTTCGAATTCAAATTAACTAATATCCTTCTTCCCTTTTATCCCGTTATTATATCCCATTTAACAAAAAGCACTTGAACCTCCACCCCTAATTCATTAGAAGTTATGGGTCTTTACATGTACATAGAAGTTCATTTGATACATGAATATATAGCAAGCGACATGGCATATGGACTATGAACATCTAAGTGAGATTAAAAAATATTTTTTGACCTCAACACGGGTCACATGATTTGAACTTTAATAACTAATATTTTATATTTGGAATATATTTAAAAGAATCGGATATGGCGGGATTAAATGGGTACCCTGCGGGTGTACCTGGACACGACTCGCTCTTAGGAAGTAAGTTTAAGGTCTTACCCGATTTGTACGCAAAACCCACTAAGACTATCCCCATACTTACGAGTACCATGTCAGATTCATGTCGTGTTTGAGATTGTGTTAGAATATGTTAGAGTTTTGATGATTTGCACATGTTTGGCACTTGGAACGATAGATTAGGCGCTTCATGTTGTGTGTTGGAAGTCAGTATACTTCGAACGCTCACATTAGGCGCTTAATATGCCTTGGTGGAATCCCGTACACTTTGAACGCCTACATTAGGCGCTTCATGTGAAGTGTATGAAAGTCAGTACACTTCGAACGCCTACATTAGGCGCTTCATGTGAAGTGTATGGAAGTCAAAACACTTCGAACGCCTACATTAGGCGCTTCATGTGTTCTGGAAAAAAGACAGTACACTTTGAACGCCTACATTAGGCGCTTCAAGTGGTCCATCAAGTCAAAGGTACTTCTCTCCAGAATGGGCACGTACACCTAAGTACTTTTTCTGAGAAAATGTCAGATTTAGTTCGAACAAGCATGAAGGGTAACATTAGGTGCTTCATGTGACTTCGAACGCCTTCAGCTGCCCACATAAGGCGCTTAATGTGACTTCGAACGCCAGCTCATTTTCACATTAAGCGTTCGATGTCACTTCGAACGTCTGTTCATTAAACACGCGCTTCATGTGACTAACGTTACAAAGGTTTTTTTGCTTCACTTCTAACATCAGTTGACTCTTTGTACCCTCTTCTTTTAGTGCTACGTTCTCCTTCAAACCTGATAATGCCAAATTTCCGTTCTTTGTTTTCTTTTTGAAGTCTCTCCAAAAGTTTTGCTACATGCCAAGGGATGATCTCAAATGTTGATGAAGTACCATCACAAGATGCCAAAGACCATTATTGGCACTGCAGAGGCTTTCAAACGGGAAGAATTCAAAAGAGATATAAAAGAAGGGTTTCCTCTCTTCTTCTAAAAACTTTCTACATCTCATGCTCTCAGATTTTCTCTCAAGCTCAAGCTCTCAAGATACTTGTAAACATTGTATATTTTACTTTATTGTTGAGAGTGATTATTGTAAGAAGAAGAAGAGTCTTCTTCTTGGTGAGTAATATTGTGAGAGATTGTGTAGATTGTTGGTCAAGGAGCAAGGGTCCTTCTTGTTTGAGATTTCTAGACTTTGAGGGGTTAGTTGATAGTGTGTGGTGCACTATTCTCCCTACAAGATTTTTTTGAGGGCAAAGAAGATCTTTGGAGGCTAGACTTCAAAGGGTTAGATCTCTCGGTTGTGGTCTAGGCGTGTTGCCTAGTTTTTCCAGTTGTTGGATTTTGTTTTTGATTGTTGTTTCCCCCATTGAAATAACAATCCCCTTTTCAAAATCCTTCTTGTGAAAAATCAAGAAGGTAGAGGAATAGAGTCATTTGACTTGAACCTCTATACATACATGCGTTCTTTACTTCCTTGCAAGTTTTTATTCATTCGAAAGAACACACCCAAGTATTGGTTGCACTCCAAAACGAAAAATATCCATAAAATATCCATACTTGGTAAACACACTATTCAATCCCCCCTTCTAGTGTGTTCTAAGGGACCTAACAGATTGCACCCCTAATTGACATTACTTTTCATACATAAAGCCAAAAAATGTTACTTATGTTTGAAATATATTGGGTTGAAGCAGAACACTTTGGCAACACTAGTATGCCCGTCTCTCTCTATATAGGCGAAGCCCATTCGCAAATATTTACGTGAAATATTTTAGAGAGAAGTTATCGATGTCTATTATCAAAGTCTACCCCATTAATTCTTGAAGCATCAACTTAATGACATTAAGACGTGTTTTGTACAAATGAAAAAGCTTCCTATTGATTTTCATGGTTAAAATATGTGCAATTGTGTTGTTGGTCGTTGGTTGAATCTGACTTTTACAGGGAAGAACCAAAATTTGTCGACGGAATAAAACTTAGGTTATTTATTTACTTAAATTTTTCCTTTTTTAGGACAAAGCAGTTTTATTCCTTAACTAGCATCAGCTATAATAGCCAAAAATACACTCGGCCCAAATCCGTCAAAGAAAAATTAACTAGACCATATCTAACCAAGATATGTGCAGGAACATTAATTACTAGTTATTCTCACATGAAGAAAAAGAAATCTTTAAGTTTTTTTTTTTTTTTTTGGCAAATTAAGTACATAGATAGTAAGATGGAGGAAATCCTTTTCTATTTTGGATGAATCCTCTCTCGCCGAGTCAGCAATATTCCTTGGAGGGTTGGTTGGGTTTAAGCATTGGAATCAAGGTGTGACTTTGAGAACTTGAAGAATAAAATTTCTTGCCGATCAAGAACACAGACTTGCTTCTTTAATCATTCATTAGCGAAGTTCTATAATAATGAATTGATTATGTTTCCTGTCTAATCATGAGCATAACAAAATCACATCTCCAGTTTATACTAGATACTAGTCAACTGGCGATCCATATGCAAAAAGATTTGATAATAAAATGATCATTTATATGGAAACAGTTGTAGTTATGGATATGCTCTCATTTATGAGTGTGCCCCTTTAAACCGAGTTATACTTGATCTAATTATACATGATACACTCTCATATATATATATATATATATATATATATATATATATATATATATATATATATATATATATATAAACATACATAGACACACACGCAGATATATTATATAAATATAAATATATAATATATAAACATACATAGACACACACGCAGATATATTATATAAATATATATATATATATATATATATATATATATATATATATATATATATACATATATACATAAGTCAATGCATCACAAACATTAACATCTGATAAAGATAATCTTAGATTAGGATATATATTAAAATATACTGGACCATGAGCCAGTGATGATTGTATGATATCAATCAAAGATTTTTTCCAATTATTATTTCTACCATCTCTTAAAGCTGCTATAAAGCTTTCTGGTAAACCTTCTAAAGTTAAAGGTTTAAAAGCTATTTGAACTAAACCTATATGTATAAATTTATAATTAGATTTATATCTACTTAATTCTCTATCATTAAGTGGTCTTATCATCATATCATCTTTATTAATAGATAAAGTTGACTCAGTAGTTTAACTACTTGTTTAATTCCTAATTTTTCAAATGTACCTAATTGATAAACTATTTTATAGTCTACCTTAGGAATTGTCCATTTATTCAAGAGATCTATATTGTGAGGAATATTGTATTCTTCTTCAATACTGTTTTGAACAGTATCTTCATTCTTGATTATATTCATCAAGAGATTACGTGTTGAACTTTAGTATATGATAATCTATTTTCCATGGCTAATATAACTACTAGGAGAAAAATTAGATGGGAAGAAATTGAATTTCCAGAAAATTGGATAATGGAAGCATCAGTCCCTTCAAAATCATATGTGGATAATAATCCAATTGATATTACACAGTCTGAGGAAGGAACTGTACAAATAAAATTTGGTAATAAAAATACAATAGATTACAAGACAAGATCTAGAAGCAGATCTTCACATTATTATATATCTCCAATTTAATATAAGGTAACAAGTCCTTCGAGGGCTTCAATTTCTCAAATTAGAGAAGAATATCCTGCATCAATAGATGAAATAAGAATAAATAAGCAGAATATAGTAAGAGGAATTCATAAGAATCATGAACCGGAAATAACCGAATCAGAAATGAATTTTTCAATATGAATTTAAAAACAAATATAGATTTTAAAAAAGGATCTCCAGCAAGACAGGAGATAAATAAAGAATTTTATTTACAAAAATGGGAACCATTTAGAAATTGGTTTTTTGGTAATTTTAATAATCAAGATAAATTATATTTTCATGAAAAATATTATAAAGATCTTTCTCAGAAAAACCAAGTTATACCATTTGTGCCTTGGTTTTTGAATAATTACATTTATAGTATTATCTCTGTTATAGAAAGAGATTATAATATGAATGGTAAAATACTCCATACTGTATTTCCACCACAACAACCTTTTCAGATTGGAAAAGAAAATGAAATAAGACATTTTACTACTTTTCAAAAATTATTAGACAATAATACTCTTTCAGTTACAATTGCTCATATTAATATGATATTAACACAACAAAATTATAGTAATTTATATATGGTTGTGTTAGGAGAACAATTAAAAGATATAAATACTAAGATAGATAATATTTTATCATATGTAAAACAAATAAATAATCAAGTACAAGCTACAAATATAGTCAGTACTAGTAAGAGCATAATAGCTGCTCCTACTATTCAACCTACTCCAGATATAAAAGATTTTAAATTAAAATCAACCACTGATTTAGAAAGATTATTAGAAGATAAATTTAAAAATATTAAATTAAGTACTCTTGAAGAAGAATTTGAAGAATTAATGAGTGATAAAGAAAATCATCCTAAAATAAAAGATGATGAGATAAATAAATTAAGATATAAATTTGCGGATAGGCCAACTCAAAGGAAATATTATTATCCAAGACCTACTCCTCAAGATATATTACTTGAAGAAGAAGAATATATAATAAATAATTCATATCATGGGAGATCTATTTATGAATGGAACATAGATGGATTTACAGAGAGACAGATATATAATGTTGTCCATAGAATGTTAATGTATAGTACAATTTGTAAAACAAATAATAATTCTGATAAAGTAGTAGCCAATATGTTAATATCAGGATTTACAGGCCAATTAAAAGGTTGGTGGGATAATTATTTATCTCCCCAAAGTAAAGCAGAAATATTTAATAATATTAAGGTAGAAGATGGAGTACAAACCGAGAATATAGTTTATACTATTATAATTAATATAATAGAAGATTTTACAGGCAGATGGTCTGATAATTCTGAGACTCTTAGAACTTTATTACAAAATCTAAGATGTAGAACACTTACCTCATTCAGGTGGTATAAAGATACATTTTTAAGTAGAGTAATGGAACTTCCAGAGTCTAATAGTACTCATTGGAAATCAAAGTTTATAGATGGATTACCTCCTTTATTTGCAGAAAGAGTTCGAAAGAATCTTCGCAAAGGAGAAGTAAGTATAAATTATGATAATTATACTTATGGCAAGTTAATAGGAACTTGTATCCAAGAAGGTTTAGCCTTGTGCAATGAAATTAAGCTAAATCAACAAATAAAAAAACATTCTTTGAATGAAAAAAGACAATTGGGTCAATTTTATGCTCAATTTGGATTAGAAGATCACTTAGATAAAAGTGATAATAAAAAGAATAAGAAATTTCAATCTTCTCATAAATTTCAAAAAAGAAAAATAAAAAGAGAAGAGAGAAAAAGAAAAATAATGAAAGATAATTATAAGGAAGATATTGGTAATACCAAAAAGAAATATGGTAAAAAATCCAAAGAATATAAACAATCTTATAAATCATATATAATATGTAAAAAATGTGGACGCCCAGGCCATAAGGCAAATACATGTTGGGTAAAGAAAAAAATTAATAGTTTAGAAGATAATAATTTAAAAGATGTTTTATTAAACATTTTATTAAATTCAGACAACAGAGTCATATCAATCTTTTGAGAATTCAGAAGATATAATGAGAATTAAAGATGATAGTATATATTCTTCAGAGGAAGAATGTGGTCCTTGTAATAGAGGAGAAACATGTTGTGAACAATCTTCTGATATAGAAGAAGATAAATTATATCAAATTATTTCACAATTTCATGATTTAGAAATTAATGTTTTGACAAATGATATTTTAGATTTGTTAAAACTAATAGATGATTCTCAAGTAAAACAAAAAATTATATCTTATATCAGTAATAAAGGAAATGATGTTTGGGAGTTAGTTCCCAAACCACACGGCCATCCTATTATTGGTACGAAATGGGTTTTTCGTAACAAGATGGATGATCAAGGTAATGTCACTAGAAACAAGGCTAGGTTAGTTGGTCAAGGATACCGTCAAGAAGAAGGTATCGATTTTGATGAGACATTTGCACCCGTAGCACGGCTTGAGGCTATTAGGATGTTGTTAGCATATGCTTGTTATAGGGATTTTAAACTTTATCAAATGGATGTTAAAACCGCTTTCTTGAATGGTGTTATTCAAGAAGAAGTGTATGTTGCACAACCTCCCGAGTTTGAATGTCATGATTCACCACATCATGTCTTCAAACTTAAAAAGGCTCTTTATAGCCTCAAACAAGCTCCAAGAGCTTGGTACGAGAGGTTAAGTACTTTTCTTCTTAATAATGGTTTTTCAAGAGGTAAAGTTGACACTACTTTGTTCATAAAGGAACAAGGTAAAAATCATTTAATTGTTCAAGTATATGTTGATGATATTATTTTTGGTGCTACTAACAATTGTCTTTGTGAGCAATTTGCTAGTCTTATGCAAGGTGAGTTCGAGATGAGTATGATGGGCGAACTTAACTATTTCCTTGGATTACAAATCAAGCAAACCGAAGAAGGCGTGTACATTTCCCAAACCAAATACACAAAGGATTTGCTCAAAAAGTACAACTTTGGTGAAGGAAGAGAGGTAAACACTCCTATGAGCACAAGTGCCAAGCCTGACAAGGATGAAAAAGGACAGCATGTTGAGGTAACCTTGTATCGTGGCATTTTAGGTAGTCTACTTTATTTGACGGCTAGTAGAGCCGATATTTTACATGCAGTATGTTTATATGCTAGATTTCAAAGTGATCCTAGGAAGATGCATTTTATTGCGGTAAAACACATCCTTAGATACCTTAGAAGTACCTTGAAATTTGGTTTATTTTATCCTAAGAATGCATGTTTTGATTTAAGAGGATATTGTGACTCCGATTATGCGGGGAGTCTAGTTGATAGGAAGAGCACCTCCGGAACTTGTCAGTTTCTTGGAGATTGTCTCGTTTCTTGGTTTTCCAAGAAACAAAACAGTGTGTCTCTTTCTACGGTGGAATCCGAATATGTGTCGGCCGTCTCTTGTTGTTCACAGTTATTATGGATGACTAACACGTTAAATGATTATAACATTCACTTCTCTAAGGTGCCAATTTTGTGTGATAACACGTTTGCTATAAATATTGCACAAAATCCCGTCCAACATAGTCGGACTAAGCACATTGAAGTGAGGTATCACTTCATCCGTGATTGTGTACAAAAGAACTTGGTAAGTGTGGAATTCGTTCCTACACGAGACCAATTAGCAGACATTTTCACGAAACCCTTACCTAGTGATGTTTTTGCATCTATAAGAAGTAGGTTGGGGTAGCTCAACATGGGTTGATAAAACCCATCTTGAGTTTTGAGCAAGAAAATTTTTAAAATTTTTAAGGTCAGTATACATAAGGCGCTTCATCACACTTGCTTCAGGCGTTCGATGTTACATTAGGCGCCTGATGTTAAGTATGTCACTCGTTCGATGTGACATTAGGCGCTTTATGTTGCCTTACACAAGCGTTCGATGTAGGATTAAGCGCTTTATCTGATTGAGTTCACTTGTTCAAAGTAACATTAAGCGCTCAATCTGCATCTCCACAACCGTTCAATGTGACTTTAAGCGCTTCATCCTATTTGTGAAGTCGTTCGAAGTCACTTTAGGCGCCTAAACCCTAATTCTTCACTGTCTTTTCCGCTGTCTCTTCAGTTTTCGCGCCATTCAATCATCATTAATTCTTGCCGCCATTACCTTTTCTCTCTTTCCCACGATTTGACCATTCTCCATCCCTATTCACCTCTTCATCTTCCCCATTCACTTCTTCTTCCTTCACTAATTTCTCTCCCACTTTCCCACTCTCCCATCTCCATTACTACCATTAACCCTTCATCTCCTTTATACTCTCATTCTAATTCCTTTTTTTCATCTTTCCTCGTCTCTGCAAACCTATTCTCAAATTCCTTTCTTCTCAAATCCTTTCACTTCTCCACTCAGATGGCTTCAGCAGGCCCCTCAAAATGCCCTCGCAGTCAAAAGCGCAAGCAAACTGCTGGACTTGACACTACGGAGCCACAAGAAATCAAAGCTATTCGTGAAGGGCTCACCAAGGAATATTTCCTTGGTTAAAGAAATTCGACCCACAAATCAAGAAATCACCACGTCCCTTTGACAAAGGAGTGCATTTATCTATGTACTCAAACATGCTGTTTGATGAATGGCTTACAAATTATCAGCCTGTAATTCCACTCAAACTACTCATGCTTTCTGATCTGTCTCAGACTCGAAATGCGGACCAACTGATTTTCTTGCTCGAGCATCAAGGATGGACCTCTCTCTGGTCCAGAATGGATATGCAAGATTACTCCCTCGAGCACACCAGAATGTTCTATGCAAACTTGTGGGTTACTCCACAGTCTGCATCTCACCCTTTTTCACTAAATACTCTTGTTGATGGTACGGCTCTTAGTTTCTCCATTCCCGAAATCTGTGATGTTTTTAGAATTAGAAATGAAGGGCTAAGTGACTTTTCCGTATTTGACTGGAGCAGTAAATACGGAATTAGTGAACAAGATGTAAAATTTGATCTGGGATTCTTTCCTTCCCGAAAGACTCAGAACATGACTCTAATGGACCGCATCTTGTTGGCCGTCGTCACTTACTGTGTTAATGGTAAGTCGACAAGAAATCCAAGCAACATGGATTTCTACGTCACTTATCGAATCAAGCATGAAACCCAACTCAATTTTGCATGGATCATGATTGAAGTCATGTTTGCTGCTCTTCGGAAAACCTCCAAGGCTTTACCTTTTGCAAATATTGTTACCATTTTATTCAAGTCAAAAGGTATAGTCATTTCTGATAAAGAACTCACCACCGTGGTTAAGACGGATTTCTATGATAATTACAACATTGCCCAAGCCATCGACTCCCAAAAACGCAAATCCACTGACCTGCTTGATATTGATGATGAGGAGGATGAAGGGCCTCAGGAAGGTGAAGGATCCAGTACCAATGCACAGCTGCGTGCACAAATTCAGTCATTGGAACAGTCTATTCAGCAACTTCAGCTCAAAGATGCGCGTCATGAATATCGGTTCAATGCTCTCAAGGCAGCTATGCTCCGTGAATTTCCATGGGCCTACTTTCCTCCTGATTTTGATGATTTAGGGGGAGAACATGCTGGAGTTTCTGCTGCTGGAGATGCTGCTGGTGCTGGTGAAAGCAGACAAGCTGGCGGGGGTGGTCAGCAAATGAGAGGATTTGCAGAGTTGCTGTTGGAGTTGCTGCTGGTGCTGGTTTTTATCACCATTTCCTATGAACCTAAAGTGACTTACCATTTCCTATTTTTATCTTCTTTGGAATGAAAAACTAGAGTAGGAGATTAAAATGGTACTGTTACTTCTCATGTGGTCAGTTATCCCTTAGTCTACAATCTATGAACTGTGTGTATTTGATTGAACGTAACATGTCATTGTAGCTTCAACAGATTCAGCTGGCTCCGTTGCTTGCTTAGACATTGATTTGTTACACGCCGTCTGTTATGACATTTATTTTATTATTGTTATAATGAGTAGTTTTACTTTCTTAAAATGTCGGGAGACTGTATTCTCGGTGAGATTGAGATTCCGGCGGCGGGGCAGGGAGAATGAGGAATTCCATCAGTGGGGCCGGTGGTGAGAAGAGGAGCTGATAGTTGGGGAAGATAACATTTTTAATTTTTTTTCTTTTTTTTTTCTTTAAACAATTTTCTGTCTCGTCCAATGAGAAGATTTTGGATAAAAACCTTAAGTGAAATAGTTTTGAATGTCTTTATAAGCGACTGCAAAACTTTTACGTAGAAAAAACGATTAACGCTTTACCGTTCTAAATAGGAATGTAATTAAGTTAATTCTTTAAAACACTGATTAAAATCATATTTCGAATTCAAATTAACTAATATCCTTCTTCCCTTTTATCCCGTTATTATATCCCATTTAACAAAAAGACACTTGAACCTCCACCCCTAATTAATTAGAAGTTCTGGGTCTTTACATGTACATAGAAGTTCATTTGATACATGAATATATAGCAAGCGACATGGCATATGGACTATGAACATCTAAGTGAGATAAAAAAATATTTTTTGACCTCAACTCGGGTCACATGATTTGAACTTTAATAACTAATATTTTATATTTGGAATATATTTAAAAGAATCGGATATGGAGGGATTAAATGGGTACCCTGCGGGTGTACCTGGACACGACTCGCTCTTAGGAAGTAAGTTTAAGGTCTTACCCGATTTGTACGCAAAACCCACTAAGACTATCCCCATACTTACGAGTACCATGTCAGATTCATGTCGTGTTTGGGATTATGTTAGAATATGTTAGAGTTTTGATGATTTGCACATGTTTGGCACTTGGAACGATAGATTAGGCGCTTCATGTTGTGTGTTGGAAGTCACTTCGAACACTCACATTAGGCGCTTAATGTGCCTTGGTGGAATCCCGTACACTTCGAATGCCTACATTAGGCGCTTCATGTGAAGTGTATGGAAGTCAGTACACTTCGAACGCCTACATTAGGCGCTTCATGTGAAGTGTATGGAAGTCAGAACACTTCGAACGCCTACATTAGGCGCTTCATATGTTCTGGAAAAAAGGCAGTACACTTTGAACGCCTACATTAGGCGCTTCAAGTGGTCCATCAAGTCAAAGGTACTTTTCCCCAGAATGAGCACGTACACCTAAGTACTTTTTCTGAGAAAATGTCAGATTTAGTTCGAACAAGCATGAAGGGTAACATTAGGCGCTTCATGTGACTTCAAACGCCTTCAGCTGCCCACATAAGGCGCTTAATGTGACTTCGAACGCCAGTTCATTTTCACATTAAGCGCTCGATGTCACTTCGAACGCCTGTTCATTAAACACATTAGGCGCTTCATGTGACTAACGTGACAAAGGTCTTTTTGCTTCACTTCTAACATCAGTTGACTATTTGTACCCTCTTCTTTTAGTGTTACTTTTCACAGGTTCTCCTTCAAACCTGATAATGCCAGATTTCCATTCTTTGTTTTCTTTTTGAAGTCTCTCCAAAAGTTTTGCTACATGCCAAGGGATGATCTCAAATGTTGATGAAGTACCATCACAAGATGCCAAAGCCCATTATTGGCACTGCAGAGGCTTTCAAACGGGAAGAATTCAAAAGAGCGATAAAAGAAGGGTTTCCTCTCTTCTTCTAAAAACTTTCTACATCTCATGCTCTCAGATTTTCTCTCAAGCTCAAGCTCTCAAGATACTTGTAAACATTGTATATTTTACTTTATTGTTGAGAGTGATTATTGTAAGAAGAAGATGAGTCTTCTTCTTGGTGAGTAATATTGTGAGAGATTATGTAGATTGTTGGTCAAGGAGCAAGGGTCCTTCTTGTTTGAGATTTCTAGACTTTGAAGGGTTAGTTGATAGTGTGTGGTGCACTATTCTCACTACAAGATTTTTTTGAGGGCAAAGAAGATCTTTGGAGGCTAGACTTCAAAGGGTTAGATCTCTCGGTTGTGGTCTAGGCGTGTTGCCTAGTTTTTCCAGTTGTTGGATTTTGTTTTTGATTGTTGTTTCCCCCATTGAAATAACAATCCCCTTTTCAAAATCCTTCTTGTGAAAAATCAAGAAGGTAGAGGAATAGAGTCATTTGACTTGAACCTCTATACATACATGCGTTCTTTACTTCCTTGCAAGTTTTTATTCATTCGAAAGAACACACCCAAGTATTGGTTGCACTCCAAAACGAAAAATATCCATAAAATATCCATACTTGGTAAACACACTATTCAATCCCCCCTTCTAGTGTGTTCTAAGGGACCTAACAGATTGCACCCCTAATTGACATTACTTTTCATACATAAAGCCAAAAAATGTTACTTATGTTTGAAATATATTGGGTTGAAGCAGAACACTTTGGCAACACTAGTATGCCCGTCTCTCTCTATATAGGCGAAGCCCATTCGCAAATATTTACGTGAAATATTTTAGAGAGAAGTTATCGATGTCTATTATCAAAGTCTACCCCATTAATTCTTGAAGCATCAACTTAATGACATTAAGACGTGTTTTGTACAAATGAAAAAGCTTCCTATTGATTTTCATGGTTAAAATATGTGCAATTGTGTTGTTGGTCGTTGGTTGAATCTGACTTTTACAGGGAAGAACCAAAATTTGTCGACGGAATAAAACTTAGGTTATTTATTTACTTAAATTTTTCCTTTTTTAGGACAAAGCAGTTTTATTCCTTAACTAGCATCAGCTATAATAGCCAAAAATACACTCGGCCCAAATCCGTCAAAGAAAAATTAACTAGACCATATCTAACCAAGATATGTGCAGGAACATTAATTACTAGTTATTCTCACATGAAGAAAAAGAAATCTTTAAGTTTTTTTTTTTTTTTTTGCAAATTAAGTACATAGATAGTAAGATGGAGGAAATCCTTTTCTATTTTGGATGAATCCTCTCTCGCCGAGTCAGCAATATTCCTTGGAGGGTTGGTTGGGTTTAAGCATTGGAATCAAGGTGTGACTTTGAGAACTTGAAGAATAAAATTTCTTGCCGATCAAGAACACAGACTTGCTTCTTTAATCATTCATTAGCGAAGTTCTATAATAATGAATTGATTATGTTTCCTGTCTAATCATGAGCATAACAAAATCACATCTCCAGTTTATACTAGATACTAGTCAACTGGCGATCCATATGCAAAAAGATTTGATAATAAAATGATCATTTATATGGAAACAGTTATAGTTATGGATATGCTCTCATTTATGAGTGTGCCCCTTTAAACCGAGTTATACTTAATCTAATTATACATGATACACTCTCATATATATATATATATATATATATATATATATATATATATATATATATATATATATATATATATATATATATATATATATATATATATAAATACATAGACACACACGCAGATATATTATATAAATATATATATATATATATATATATATATATATATATATATATATATAAACATACATAGACACACACGCAGATATATTATATAAATATATATATATATATATATATATATATATATCTATATATATATATATATATACACACACATATATACATAAGTCAATGCATCACAAACATTAACATCTGATAAAGATAATCTTAGATTGGGATATATATTAAAATATACTGGACCATGAGCCAGTGATGATTGTATAATATCAATCAAAGATTTTTTCCAATTATTATTTCTAACATCTCTTAAAGCTGCTATAAAGCTTTCTGGTAAACCTTCTAAAGTTAAAGGTTTAAAAGCTATTTGAACTAAACCTATATGTATAAATTTATAATTAGATTTATATCTACTTAATTCTCTATCATTAAGTAGTCTTATCATCATATCATCTTTATTAATAGATAAAGTTGACTCAGTAGTTTCACTACTTGTTTAATTCCTAATTTTTCAAATGTACCTAATTGATAAACTATTTTATAGTCTACCTTAGGAATTGTCCATTTATTCAAGAGATCTATATTGTGAGGAATATTGTATTCTTCTTCAATACTGTTTTGAACAGTATCTTCATTCTTGATTATATTCATCAAGAGATTACGTGTTGAACTTTAGTATATGATAATCTATTTTCCATGGCTAATATAACTACTAGGAGAAAAATTAGATGGGAAGAAATTGAATTTCCAGAAAATTGGATAATGGAAGCATCAGTCCCTTCAAAATCATATGTGGATAATAATCCAATTGATATTACACAGTCTGAGGAAGGAACTGTACAAATAAAATTTGATAATAAAAATACAATAGATTACAAGACAAGATCTAGAAGCAGATCTTCACATTATTATATATCTCCAATTGAATATAAGGTAACAAGTCCTTCGAGGGCTTCAACTTCTCAAATTAGAGAAGAATATCCTGCATCAATAGATGAAATAAGAATAAATGAGCAGAATATAGTAAGAGGAATTCATAAGAATCATGAACCGGAAATAACCGAATCAGAAATGAATTTTTCAATATGAATTTAAAAACAAATATAGATTTTAAAAAAGGATCTCCAGCAAGACAGGAGATAAATAAAGAATTTTATTTACAAAAATGGGAACCATTTAGAAATTGGTTTTTTGGTAATTTTAATAATCAAGATAAATTATATTTTCATGAAAAATATTATAAAGATCTTTCTCAGAAAAACCAAGTTATACCATTTGTGCCTTGGTTTTCTAATAATTACATTTATAGTATTATCTCTGTTATAGAAAGAGATTATAATATGAATGGTAAAATACTCCATACTGTATTTCCACCACAACAACCTTTTCAGATTGGAAAAGAAAATGAAATAAGACATTTTACTGCTTTTCAAAAATTATTAGACAATAATACTCTTTCAGTTACAATTGCTCATATTAATATGATATTAACACAACAAAATTATAGTAATTTATATATGGTTGTGTTAGGAGAACAATTAAAAGATATAAATACTAAGATAGATAATATTTTATCATATGTAAAACAAATAAATAATAAAGTACAAGCTACAAATATAGTCAGTACTAGTAAGAGCATAATAGCTGCTCCTACTATTCAACCTCCTCCAGATATAAAAGATTTTAAATTAAAATCAACCACTGATTTAGAAAGATTATTAGAAGATAAATTTAAAAATATTAAATTAAGTACTCTTGAAGAAGAATTTGAAGAATTAATGAGTGATAAAGAAAATCATCCTAAAATAAAAGATGATGAGATAAATAAATTAAGATATAAATTTGCGGATAGGCCAACTCAAAGGAAATATTATTATCCAAGACCTACTCCTCAAGATATATTACTTGAAGAAGAAGAATATATAATAAATAATTCATATCATGGGAGATCTATTTATGAATGGAACATAGATGGATTTACAGAGAGACAGATATATAATGTTGTCCATAGAATGTTAATGTATAGTACAATTTGTAAAACAAATAATAATTCTGATAAAGTAGTAGCCAATATGTTAATATCAGGATTTACAGGCCAATTAAAAGGTTGGTGGGATAATTATTTATCTCCCCAAAGTAAAGCAGAAATATTTAATAATATTAAGGTAGAAGATGGAGTACAAACCGAGAATATAGTTTATACTATTATAATTAATATAATAGAAGATTTTACAGGCAGATGGTCTGATAATTCTGAGACTCTTAGAACTTTATTACAAAATCTAAGATGTAGAACACTTACCTCATTCAGGTGGTATAAAGATACATTTTTAAGTAGAGTAATGGAACTTCCAGAGTCTAATAGTACTCATTGGAAATCAAAGTTTATAGATGGATTACCTCCTTTATTTGCAGAAAGAGTTCGAAAGAATCTTCGCAAAGGAGAAGTAAGTATAAATTATGATAATTATACTTATGGCAAGTTAATAGGAACTTGTATCCAAGAAGGTTTAGCCTTGTGTAATGAAATTAAGCTAAATCAACAAATAAAAAAACATTCTTTGAATGAAAAAAGACAATTGGGTCAATTTTGTGCTCAATTTGGATTAGAAGATCACTTAGATAAAAGTGATAATAAAAAGAATAAGAAATTTCAATCTTCTCATAAATTTCAAAAAAGAAAAATAAAAAGAGAAGAGAGAAAAAGAAAAATAATGAAAGATAATTATAAGGAAGATATTGGTAATACCAAAAAGAAATATGGTAAAAAATCCAAAGAATATAAACAATCTTATAAATCATATATAATATGTAAAAAATGTGGACGCCCAGGCCATAAGGCAAATACATGTTGGGTAAAGAAAAAAATTAATAGTTTAGAAGATAATAATTTAAAAGATGTTTTATTAAACATTTTATTAAATTCAGACTCAGAAACTGTAGCGCCCCACCCGAAACCAGAGTTCCGGCTCAGTGCACCCGCCATACTCTACTCCATAGAGTATAAGGCGTCGATACTATACATGTGCATGTCGACATGAATTATAATCGATATAGCGGAAGCATCTTAAAATAAACTCACGACACGCATATTATTATTACAAACCGTTCAAATCCACACATCCACAAATACAACTTCTCACGATAATTTTATTACATCACAATAAATAAAGCTCACACCACAGGTACATAGCTTCAGCCTAAATCTCTGCTCACGGGTACTCTATCTGAGGTTCCTCCTCAATGAACACGGCATCAGGGTCTCTGTTCTCTGAAATGTTAAGAGGCAAGTATGAGCGATAACCACCATCTTTTAATCGCTCAGCAAGTATTCTTTATAGATACTTCATGTGGATCATACATGGGAAACAAGTAGTAATAAAGTAACAATATATATAATTACATCTTCATTTACAATTGACAGTATTATATATAAGGGTAAAACAGAACATAAGATTTTTCATCATACCTTATAGATCATATCATTCTTCCTCGGCATATCCTTAGCCTACCTTCCATGCTTGAACACTAAACCATCTTATACTAAGGTCATAACTTATAACCATCACCTCTACGTACATAATTTTCCTTAGTCATCTTAAGGCATCATGATTGTATAAATATATTAATCACTACCTAAAGGCATGATCATGACATGATGCATAAAACATGACTTTTCATAAAATGGCCTTTTGTAAACATGGCTTTTCATAAACATGACATCTCATAAATTGATAAGATTTTCATAACTTGCGTAACATGACATTTTCATAACATGAAGACATAACATTTTCATCATTGGCTATAGCACTTTTCATAAGAATAATAACACACGACATACCGATCGATTTCCCATGTAGTACATGTACGACATAAAACATCATAAACATATGTACATGTACTAACGGTGACGCGTTATGACAGAGATCCCGTGTCCCAGACCCGGTGTTACACTCGGCCATATACGTAATCATATGCCCCTGACATCTATCACCCCGATACCGATGTCACGCCGGCGAACATAACATAGTCATAATCATGAACATAACATAACATATCGTGTGTCAATGAAATCGATCATCTCGCGTTTATTATTCACATGCATATGGACTCTCAAAACATGATATGCGTAAAACAACTTTCAAACTTTATCTTCGTGCAACATGAGACTTGTTCGTATGAGATGTTATGGTAAACTACCTCTTATAACATCATTTACTTATTTTCATCCTACATATCATAACTTAAAGAAATTCTCACTTTGACCATCAAGTGGCCATTCGGCCATAGCAATCCAAAACAGCCCATTTTCTCATTTTGTCATCCAACAACACTTTCTTAATTTGTGATTCCAAATGAAATCCATATTTCAACACTTAGGTAATTAAGAACCTTAAACCTATATTTCCTTAACATCTCACCTAAAAGTACCTAACTTATGACATACTCTATTCATCATTTTTATGTAATACATATAAATGAATATAATATGACTAAAATTTATTTGATTCTTTAAAAGGAACCTTGTGGCCGAATACATATATGTTACATATATATATGTATATATTTTCCATACTAATACAATTTTATGTATATATCATAGATGGTAACTTTGTGTCTTGACCATACAAGGGCCGTATACATATATATCTATATATATATATATATATACTATACTCATATACATATATATATACTTATCTACATACTTAAAGCCATACATATATAATCAATATATAAAACATCTTTTTCATATTAATGCATTTATACATATATGTGATTTATGTAAGGTAGTTTTCTTTTATATTTTAACTATAAAAAAACCAAACAATTCTCTTATGCTAACTTTAAACCGTGTATGTATATAGCACATATATGTACTCATTTTTTCATAACAATTCATTTGTATGTAAGTATGATTGTATAAAATATTTTAAGTCAAAAAAAAACATTAAAGCCGAAACTTGTAAGCTTTCTAATGCCTAGGTATTCTTCATATTCTTTCTTTTTTTATATACAATATATATGTGTACCTTTTGTTTTGTAGTAACATATTCACATTATCTTCTTTTCTTTTACTTAAATCTAAATTATGACATTAAGGAAAAACACATAATTATATTATAATGAAAATCATTAAAATGTATTTGTGGTGTCATAACCAACATCTAAATGCATATTTTAAGATAAATAGGATGAAGTTCAAAAACAAAAGAAACACCTCATTGAAATCTTAGGCCGTGAGGTATGTGAGAGTTTTCATAAAATAACAAACATTTAATTATCATTCAAAACATAATCTTAGAACATTTGAATACTAATATCATATTAAAGTACAACTTAAAATCATTATAAAGGAACATAAGGAATAAATTAGAGTTGTATTCTTTACACATTTTTCATAGAGTTCTTCATCTAATATCCTTTGTTCATTCACTTATACCTATGTTACATATATAGCCGTATGTGGTGTATATATCTATATTTATATTTTTAACACTTACAATCTTAGATCTTTCGTATTCTTATGACAAAACTTGAACATACTACATGATGATCCCATTTTGGTATGATTATAAATATTAAAATTTGAAATTCATGAAGGATCTAGGAAGAGTACTTGCCTTGGTTCACCTTTCTTACACTTAGAAGATGGTTCCTTCACTTGGTTTGGAAGAGACTTCTTCTTCTTTCCTTCCTAGTATGCACGGTTTTAGGGTTCAAAAGGAGGGTTAGTGAGCAACTTATGAAACTAATTATATAGAAGAATCAAACTTAAACTTTATAAAGTTCTTACCTTGATTTCCTTTAATTCTAGATGCTACAACCTTCTTGAATCCTTCTTAGTTGATGGAGTGTTTATGATACTTGATTTGAGTGATGTTGGTGTGAAGAAAGGAGAAGAAAATCTTCTCCTTATGGGAGGTGAAGTTTCGGCCAAGAGGGAGGGGAGAGGGTGTTGGAGTGTTCTTGAGTTTTTCTTGGAGATAGAATGAAATTAGTTAATTTGGAGATGTATTATTTGAGGAGTTGAAGAAGAAATAAAAATTCCTTCTTTCTAGATGTGGGGGGGCGGTCAAGCATGTGAAGGAATGGGGTGGGAGACAACCTTTAGACAAGTATGGGTGTAATGAATGGGTTTTATGACAAGATTCCTAAGCATGCTAATTTTTTATGCTAAATGTTTAAAGTGTGAGACAAGTTGTCTTCACCTTCTTTTTCATTTTCCTTTTCTTTTTCTTTCATGTATGTATTTTATTTTCTTTTATTTAAGGTAGTATAATATTGTTGTATCATGTATTTCTTTTTGATTTAATTTATACTAATAGTTTAAGTTGTTACTAATTAAGTTAATTTGAGCTTTTATTGTGTGGATTCAACATTTATGATATATTTGCTAATGAATCGTACACCTATGAGATTATGTTTACGGTATTGGAGGTTGATACTACATAACGAATTTTCCGGGCTGTAACATTCTCCCCCCCTTATAGAAAGTTTCGTCCTCGAAACTTACGTACCTCATACAAAGAGTTGTGGATATTGTTTCTGCATTTGCTGTTCCGGCTCCCAAGTCGCTTCTCTTTCTGTATGATTACTCCATTGTACTTTCACGAAGGGAATTGTCCGTTTCCTCAGCACTTGTTCTTTACGGTCCACGATCCGTGTAGGAACTTCTTCATACGTGACGTCATCCTTAATAGTTACGGGTTGCTGTGCCAGTATATGATCCGAATCGTGTACATATCGCCGCAACTGAGATACGTGAAACACATTATGTACCTGGGATAATGTAGGAGGTAGGGCCAACCGATATGCAACTGCTCCAATTTTCTCTAGTATCTCATAAGGACCAATAAATCTTGGGCTCAGTTTTCCTTTAATCCCAAATCTAATCACGCCCTTGGTCGGTGAAACCCGCAAATATACTTTCTCGCCTACTTCAAACTCAATAGGTCGTCTTTTTGTATCCGCCCAGCTTTTGCTACGGTCTTGAGCAGCTTTCAATCTATCACGTATCACCTTGATCTTTTCCAGAGTCCGCTCCACCAGTTCTGGACCCATAATAGTTCTCTCGCCAACTTCATCCCAATATAATGGAGATCGACACTTCCTTCCGTACAATGCTTCAAAGGGTGCCATACCAATAGAACTGTGATAGCTGTTATTGTAAGAGAACTCAATTAACTTCACTGATTTGTCCCAGCTAACCTTGAAATCCAAAGTGCAAGCGCGTAGCATATCTTCCAATGTTTGTATGGTACGTTCTGACTGTCCATCGGTCTGCGGATGAAATGCTGTACTCATTCGAAGTTCGGTACCCATGGCATTTTGGTAAGATTTCCAGAATCGCGAAGTAAAACGTGGATCTCTATCGCACACAATACTGACAGGTGTTCCATGTAGGCTAACTATTTCATTCATATACATACTCACCAGCTTTTCTATGGATGTCTGAATTGACATGGATAAGAAATGTGCCGATTTAGTGAGACGATCCACGATTACCCAAATCGCATCATTACCATTGCGAGTCTTAGGAAGTCCGGTAACAAAATCCATCGTGATATGCTCCCATTTCCACTCCGGAATCTCTAATGGCTGTAATAGTCCTGCCGGTCTCTGATGTTCTGCTTTAACTTATTGACAAGTATGACATCTCTCCACAAACTCCGCAATGTGACGCTTCATGCCGTTCCACCAATAATTTCTTTTAAGATCCTGATACATCTTCGTTGCTCCCGGATGTATAGATAACCTTGAGTTGTGAGCTTCCGTCATGATCTCTCTTTTAATTCCATCAATGTTTGGCACACACAATCTCTCTTTGAACCAGAGACTGCCATCATTATGCAACTGAAAATCTTTCACCGGTCGTTCTTCAAACTGCTTGACAATGATCATTAACTCAGAGTCATTCTTTTGCGCTTCTTTAATCTTATCAATTAAAGTGGGAGTGATCATTAATTTAGCCAGAATGTTTGCAGTTGAGTCAACCATATCCAATCCAAATTCGGCTATCTCTCTCTCTAGAGGCGTCTGCCTAGCATGACTTGACTTCCTACTCAATGCATCTGCCACTTTATTCGCCTTACCCGGATGATAATGGATAACGAGATCATAGTCTTTCATCAACTCCAACCATCTTCGCTGTCTCATGTTTAATTCTTTTTGGGTGAAAAGATATTTCAAGCTCTTGTGATCTGTGTAGATTTCGCATCTCTCTCCATATAAATAATGTCTCCATATCTTAAGCGCAAATACAACTGCCGCTAATTCTAAATCATGAGTAGGATAATTCTGTTCATAGGGTTTCAACTGTCTTGACGCATATGCGATTACTCGTTCTTCCTGCATTAATACACAACCTAGTCCATTCTTTGAAGCGTTGCTATATACCACAAATCCCTCTCCTGAGATTGGTTGTGCTAATACTGGTGCCGATGTCAATTTCTTCTTAAGTTCGGTGAAGCTCTGTTCGCAATCAGAAGTCCAATCATATCGCGTCTTTTTCTGCGTCAATCGAGTTAATGGAACTGCAATCCGTGAGAATCCCTCAACAAACTTCCGATAATAACCTGCAAGTCCTAAGAAACTCCTGACTTCAGTCACATTTGTCGGCCTCGGCCATTCCGTAATAGCCTCAATCTTTTTGGGGTCTACTGAGATACCATCCTTAGACACAACATGACCCAAAAATGCAACACTATGGAGCCAAAATTCGCACTTGCTGAGTTTAGCATATAACTGCTTCTTTTTTAATACATTCAGGGTTATTCTTAGATGTTCTGCATGGGTCTCTTCATCCGGTGAGTATATTAGAATATCATCAATAAATACTACCACGAACTTATCCAACTGATCCCGAAATACTGTGTTCATCAAATCCATGAATGCTGCAGGCGCGTTGGTCAATCCAAATGGCATCACTAAGAACTCATAATGTCCATATCTTGTACGAAAAGCAGTCTTAGCGATATCTTCCGACTTGATCTTTAATTGATGGTAACCAGAGCGAAGGTCAATCTTGCTGAACACTTTAGCTCCCTGTACGAAGAAATTATATTGATATTTATAATAGTTATATATTTGTTATGTAATTATTTAAATTACTTACCCTTAATTGATCGAACAAATCGTCAATTCGAGGCAGTGGATATCTATTCTTGATAGTGATCTTATTCAGCTCTCGGTAATCGATGCAGAGTCGCATGCTGCCATCTTTCTTCTTAACGAACAACACTGGAGCTCCCCATGGTGATACACTTGGCCGTATAAACTTCTTATCTATCAATTCTTGCAACTGTGATTTCAATTCCTTTAATTCGGATGGGGCCATTCTATACGGTGCCTTTGAGATTGGTTCAGCCCCTGGAACGACATTAATCTCAAATTCAATCTCCCTGTCTGGAGGTAAACCTGGTAGATCATCTGGAAATACATCTGTGAACTCCTTGACCACTGGAATACTGTCAATTGATGGGGTCTCGGAATCCTTGCCAAGAGCATACACAAGGAATCCTTCGCTACCCTTCTTCAGTGATCGAAAGGCTTTTGCTGCTGTCAGATAAATATTCTGTGGTATCTTTTTCATCTTGGAGTTCCCTTGATAAATCACTTCTTCTCGTATTGGATCCTTAATCATAACACGCTTACCACGACAATCAATGTAGGCATGGTGTTTGAACAACCAATCCATGCCTAGAATAAGGTCGAAATCCCCAATCTGTATAGGAATTAGGGTAACTTCGAACTTTTGTCCTCCCATTTCTATCTCGCAATTCTTATATATATGATGTGAAATGATTACTTGATCACCAGCTGCCTGAACGCGATAAGGCGTATCCAGTCTAGTCGGACAACTATCAAAGTTCTTAGCAAACCTTTTCGATACAAAGGAATGGCTTGCACCACTATCAAATAATACGTTGGCAGGTATGTTGTTTGTTAATATAACACCTGAGACAATTCATAATTCAAATATGCAGTCCCGAAACAAACAGATAATATCATAAACTTTTCAAAATGAATTATACCTGTCACCACGTCTGGGGCTTCCATAACCTCCTCATCTGTCATCACATGGACTCTGGCATTGGCTCTTGGGCCATCTCTCTGCTGAGGTGCGGCCCTCTGGGGTCCCTTCCTGAGCTCAGGACAGTCTTTGATCATGTGGCCAACCTTGCCACAGTTAAAGCAAGCTCCAATCTTCAGCAAACATGTTCCTGTATGCGGTTTCTGGCACTTAGGGCATCTCGGAATCGGATTCGCCTGTGGTGGACGTTGCGGCTGAGGTTGCTGCTGATAATTCTGCTGACGTGTACGTCCATCATCTCCTCTGATAGTCTTAGCTCCTTTATCAAACTGACCATCTCCAAACTCTTAGGGTCTCTTGCCCCGGGTATCAGCGTCACGCCTAATGATGTCCCTCTCTACCCGATAGCAAGCATCCAGTAATTCACCAAAATCTCTTGGATTGACATTCACAATCCATGTGCGAATGCGTGGGTTCAGTCCTCTCTCAAACTTGATCATCTTCAGTTGTTCATCCCCCATAACCGCTGGAACATATCTTCCCAATGCAGTAAATCGGTTAGCATAGTCTGCCACTGTCATACCAGACGTCTAGACTAAAGACTCAAACATCCCTATCTTCTGTAAGGTAACTGATGGTGGAATATAGAATTTGCGGAACTCTCTCAAAAATCGCTCCCAAGTAACTGGAGCTGGCAAATGCTGCAAATTAGTGGTCCACCATTCATCGGCCTCACCCGTCAGAAAAGGTTTGATAACCTGAGCTTTTATCTCTTCCGGTATTTGAATCAGTTCGAAATTGTTCTGTACTTCTTTTAGCCATTTCTCGGCTATGTCAGGGTTAGATCCACCTTCAAAGTTAGGCATGCGGGCCTTCTTCATTTCTCCATAAAAGAAACGAGTACCATGCTGTGGTGGAGGTGGTGGCGGTGGTGGTGGAGGTGGCGCATAATTCTGGTGGCCGTTGTTACCTACCGCATGTCCTATCTGTACCAAAGCTTGCAGAACAGCCTGCTGAAAATCTCCCTGACCCTGCTGCTGTGGGGGTGGAGGCACATGCTCAGTGTAAGGTGGAACCGGTCATGTCTGCAAGGGTATCTGTGGTGGTGGAGGAGGTAACTGTGCAGGTCTGTCAGCGCGCGGTCTACCTCTAGGTCGTGGAGACATCCTATTGAAGATATTATCATTAGTAATCATTTATAAAAGAGAGAGATCAATTTGTCTTCCTGATTAGTTCAGAATTAATTTTTTTTTTATTGGGGCCTTAATAATTCAACAAAACTTTTAAATGTTATTTAGCTATCCCTAAATATTCTAAGGATTCCAATCTAGGATATCACTCTTGGTCTAAGATCATAACTTAAGTTCTAGGATCATCACTTAACTTCTAAGTGCTTACTTTACTATTTCCACCGTGGATCTAGAGCCTTGTCTCTGATACCAACTGTAGCGCCCCACCCGAAACCAGAGTTCCGGCTCAGTGCACCCGCCATACTCTACTCCATAGAGTATAAGGCGTCGATACTATACATGTGCATGTCGACATGAATTATAATCGATATAGCGGAAGCATCTTAAAATAAACTCACGACACGCATATTATTATTACAAACCGTTCAAATCCACACATCCACAAATACAACTTCTCACGATAATTTTATTACATCACAATAAATAAAGCTCACACCACAGGTACATAGCTTCAGCCTAAATCTCTGCTCACGGGTACTCTATCTGAGGTTCCTCCTCAATGAACACGGCATCAGGGTCTCTGTTCTCTGAAATGTTAAGAGGCAAGTATGAGCGATAACCACCATCTTTTAATCGCTCAGCAAGTATTCTTTATAGATACTTCATGTGGATCATACATGGGAAACAAGTAGTAATAAAGTAACAATATATAATTACATCTTCATTTACAATTGACAGTATTATATATAAGGGTAAAACAGAACATAAGATTTTTCATCATACCTTATAGATCATATCATTCTTCCTCGGCATATCCTTAGCCTACCTTCCATGCTTGAACACTAAACCATCTTATACTAAGGTCATAACTTATAACCATCACCTCTACGTACATAATTTTCCTTAGTCATCTTAAGGCATCATGATTGTATAAATATATTAATCACTACCTAAAGGCATGATCATGACATGATGCATAAAACATGACTTTTCATAAAATGGCCTTTTGTAAACATGGCTTTTCATAAACATGACATCTCATAAATTGATAAGATTTTCATAACTTGCGTAACATGACATTTTCATAACATGAAGACATAACATTTTCATCATTGGCTATAGCACTTTTCATAAGAATAATAACACACGACATACCGATCGATTTCCCATGTAGTACATGTACGACATAAAACATCATAAACATATGTACATGTACTAACGGTGACGCGCTATGACAGAGATCCCGTGTCCCAGACCCGGTGTTACACTCGGCCATATACGTAATCATATGCCCCTGACATCTATCACCCCGATACCGATGTCACGCCGGCGAACATAACATAGTCATAATCATGAACATAACATAACATATCGTGTGTCAATGAAATCGATCGTCTCGCGTTTATTATTCACATGCATATGGACTCTCAAAACATGATATGCGTAAAACAACTTTCAAACTTTATCTTCGTGCAACATGAGACTTGTTCGTATGAGATGTTATGGTAAACTACCTCTTATAACATCATTTACTTATTTTCATCCTACATATCATAACTTAAAGAAATTCTCACTTTGACCATCAAGTGGCCATTCGGCCATAGCAACCCAAAACAGCCCATTTTCTCATTTTGTCATCCAACAACACTTTCTTAATTTGTGATTCCAAATGAAATCCATATTTCAACACTTAGGTAATTAAGAACCTTAAACCTATATTTCCTTAACATCTCACCTAAAAGTACCTAACTTATGACATACTCTATTCATCATTTTATGTAATACATATAAATGAATATAATATGACTAAAATTTATTTGATTCTTTAAAAGGAACCTTGTGGCCGAATACATATATGTTACATATATATATGTATATATTTTCCATACTAATACAATTTTATGTATATATCATAGATGGTAACTTTGTGTCTTGACCATACAAGGGCCGTATACATATATATCTATATATATATATATACTATACTCATATACATATATATATACTTATCTACATACTTAAAGCCATACATATATAATCAATATATAAAACATCTTTTTCATATTAATGCATTTATACATATATGTGATTTATGTAAGGTAGTTTTCTTTTATATTTTAACTATAAAAAAACCAAACAATTCTCTTATGCTAACTTTAAACCGTGTATGTATATAGCACATATATGTACTCATTTTTTCATAACAATTCATTTGTATGTAAGTATGATTGTATAAAATATTTTAAGTCAAAAAAAAACATTAAAGCCGAAACTTGTAAGCTTTCTAATGCCTAGGTATTCTTCATATTCTTTCTTTTTTTTATATACAATATATATGTGTACCTTTTGTTTTGTAGTAACATATTCACATTATCTTCTTTTCTTTTACTTAAATCTAAATTATGACATTAAGGAAAAACACATAATTATATTATAATGGAAATCATTAAAATGTATTTGTGGTGTCATAACCAACATCTAAATGCATATTTTAAGATAAATAGGATGAAGTTCAAAAACAAAAGAAACACCTCATTGAAATCTTAGGCCGTGAGGTATGTGAGAGTTTTCATAAAATAACAAACATTTAATTATCATTCAAAACATAATCTTAGAACATTTGAATACTAATATCATATTAAAGTACAACTTAAAATCATTATAAAGGAACATAAGGAATAAATTAGAGTTGTATTCTTTACACATTTTTCATAGAGTTCTTCATCTAATATCCTTTGTTCATTCACTTATACCTATGTTACATATATAGCCGTATGTGGTGTATATATATATATTTATATTTTTAACACTTACAATCTTAGATCTTTCGTATTCTTATGACAAAACATGAACATACTACATGATGATCCCATTTTGGTATGAACATAAATATTAAAATTTGAAATTCATGAAGGATCTAGGAAGAGTACTTGCCTTGGTTCACCTTTCTTACACTTAGAAGATGGTTCCTTCACTTGGTTTGGAAGAGACTTCTTCTTCTTTCCTTCCTAGTATGCACGGTTTTAGGGTTCAAAAGGAGGGTTAGTGAGCAACTTATGAAACTAATTATATAGAAGAATCAAACTTAAACTTTATAAAGTTCTTACCTTGATTTCCTTTAATTCTAGATGCTACAACCTTCTTGAATCCTTCTTAGTTGATGGAGTGTTTATGATACTTGATTTGAGTGATGTTGGTGTGAAGAAAGGAGAAGAAAATCTTCTCCTTATGGGAGGTGAAGTTTCGGCCAAGAGGGAGGGGAGAGGGTGTTGGAGTGTTCTTGAGTTTTTCTTGGAGATAGAATGAAATTAGTTAATTTGGAGATGTATTATTTGAGGAGTTGAAGAAGAAATAAAAATTCCTTCTTTCTAGATGTGGGGGGCGGTCAAGCATGTGAAGGAATGGGGTGGGAGACAACCTTTAGACAAGTATGGGTGTAATGAATGGGTTTTATGACAAGATTCCTAAGCATGCTAATTTTTTATGCTAAATGTTTAAAGTGTGAGACAAGTTGTCTTCACCTTCTTTTTCATTTTCCTTTTCTTTTTCTTTCATGTATGTATTTTATTTTCTTTTATTTAAGGTAGTATAATATTGTTGTATCATGTATTTCTTTTTGATTTAATTTATACTAATAGTTTAAGTTGTTACTAATTAAGTTAATTTGAGCTTTTATTGTGTGGATTCAACATTTATGATATATTTGCTAATGAATCGTACACCTATGAGATTATGTTTACGGTATTGGAGGTTGATACTACATAACGAATTTTCCGGGCTGTAACAGAAACAGAGTCATATCAATCTTCTGAGAATTCAGAAGATATAATGAGAATTAAAGATGATAGTATATATTCTTCAGAGGAAGAATGTGGTCCTTATAATAGAGGAGAAACATGTTGTGAACAATCTTCTGATATAGAAGAAGATAAATTATATCAAATTATTTCACAATTTCATGATTTAGAAATTAATGTTTTGACAAATGATATTTTAGATTTGTTAAAACTAATAGATGATTCTCAAGTAAAACAAAAAATTATATCTTATATCAGTAATAAAGGAGAAGCTGAGTCTTCTATACCAAGAATATCTCAAAGAATAGAACAAACAGAACCTTATACATTATCAGAGGTTAAGAGAGAAATGTCTCAAAGAAATAAAAATAAAGAATCTGTAGGAATTGCAGAATTAATAATTGAGATTAACAATCTAAAACAAGAAATAAAAGAAATAAAACAAAATAATTTGTTATTAGAAGAAAGAGTTCATAAACTTGAAAAAGGAAAGGAAATTCTTTTTGAACCTTCTGAAAATATTTTAGAAGGACTAGATGATCAAAAATATTTGTCTATATTAGAAATTGTTACTTCACAAAAATGGTATGTGAAAATTAACTTATTAATAGATGATAAATTTTGTAAGGAATTAGTTGCATTAATTGATAGTGGTGCAGATTTGAATTGTATTCAAGAAGGGTTAATACCTACTAGATATTTTCAAAAAACTACACATTCATTAAGTTCTGCTAGTGGGCAGAAATTACATATTAATTATAATCTTCCTCAAGCTTATGTATGTAAAGATCAGGTATGTATTCCTGTTAGTTTTTTATTAGTTAAAAATATTACTAACCAAGTAATACTTGGTACACCATTTTTACAAAAGTTATTTCCTATTAAAAATATTGATAGAACAGGCTTTATAGGAAATTTCAAAGGAAAAGACATTACTTTTAAATTTATTGCAGAACCTTTAACAAGGTTTATAAATAATTTTACAGAATCTGTAAAAGCAAAAGAAAATCAAATAAATTTCTTAAGACAAGAAATTACGATATTAACTATAGAAGAAAAATTGCAAAAACCTAAATTACAGGATAAAATCAAACTATTGCAGAATGAGTTTTCATTACAAATATGTAATGATCATCCTAATGCTTTTTGGGATAGGAAAACACATATAGTTTCTCTTCCATATGAAGAAGAGTTTGATGAGAAAACAATTCCGACGAAGGAACGACCTTGTCAAATGAATTCTGAATATTTAGAATTATGTAAGAAAGAAATATCTTCTTTAATAGATAAAAAATTAATAAAGCCCTCAAAGTCATCTTGGTCTTATACTTCTTTTTATGTAAATAAGCATTCAGAACAAGAGAGAGGGGTTCCAAGATTAGTAATAAATTATAAACCCTTAAATAAGGTTTTAAAATGGATCAGGTATCCTATACCGAATAAAAAAGATTTATTGGATAGGCTAAATGAAGCACTTATTTTTTCTAAATTTGATTTAAAATCAGGATACTGGCAGATTCAAATAAATGAATCTGATACATACAAAACAGCTTTTACTGTTCCAATAGGACATTATGAATGGAATGTAATGCCATTTGGATTGAAAAATGCACCTTCTGAATTTCAGAATATTATGAATGATATTTTTATTCCTTATAGTGATTTTATTATAGTTTATATAGATGATATTTTGGTGTTTTCTAAGAATATTGAAATACATTTTAAACATTTGAATATATTTAAGAAAATAATTATTCAAAGTGGTTTAGTTATTTCTAGGCCTAAAATGTTACTATTTCAGACAAAAATAAGATTTTTAGGACATAATATAGAAAAGGAAAAAATTATTCCTATAAATAGGAGTATAGAATTTGCTTCTAAATTTCCAGATAATATTCTGGATAAAACACAATTACAGAGATTTTTAGGGAGTCTAAATTATATCTCTCCTTATTATAAGAACTTGGCAGAAGATACTGCTATATTATATGATAGGTTGAAGAAAAATGTTAAACCATGGACTGAAGATCATACTAAAGCAGTTCAGGTAATTAAGCAAAAGGTAACTCATTTGCCTTGTTTGATGTTAGCAAACCCAAATTGGGAAAAAATTATAGAAACAGATGCCTCAGATATAGGATATGGAGGTATTCTAAAACAAATTTCACCTATTGAGAAACAAGAATATCTTGTTAGATTTCATTCAGGAAAATGGACTAATAGTCAAAAGAATTATGCTACTATAGCAAAAGAAATTCTTGCTATTGTGAAATGTGTTCTTAAATTTCAAGACGATTTATATAATCAAAAGTTTATTATAAAAACTGATTGTCAAGCAGCAAAATTTATGTTTAATAAAGATTTTAAACATGATGTTTCTAAGCAGATGTTTGCAAGATGGCAGGCTCATATGGCACCCTTTGATTTTGAAATTCAATACAAGAAAGGGTCAGATAATAGTCTCCCTGATTTTCTCACAAGAGAATATATTAATGACTAATATCTCTCATTTTGCAGATATGTCCCAATGGGGCAGAGGAAGTCCCTCTAATAGGAGAGGACGAGAAACCTACTCTAATAGAGGAGGAAGAGGTGGTGAAATTCTTGGCCAAATTGGTCAACAGAAATTAATTTCTGCGAATATTGCATCTTCATCTTCGAGTAATACTCAAAAAGATGATGATAAGTTATATAAAGAATTTTTAGCTTATAAAGCTTCTCAAAAGAAGGAGGATAATAAACCTTCCTATGCTACAATGGTAACAGAAGAAACTGATGAAGTTTATGATCAAAATTCACATTCTGAAAGTATATTACTTTTGGAACAAAAGGATCTTAAATGGAAAGATCAACCATGGATTTTATTACAAAGATATTTGGACACAGTGTCATACACTGCAGCTTCTTATAAGAACAGAGGATATTATGAGTCTATACTTAAAATCACAGAATCCTTTGAAATTACTCATTTTACAACTGCTAATTCTGCTGTTTATAATTTCAGCAAGGTAATAATAAAGCAGATTATATCAGCTGATTCATGGGGAATATCTACCCTAAAAGAAAAGGAGTTTATACACCCAGAAGTTAAAGTTCCAGTCAAATATAATTACTGGGATTATGTTGAAGCATTTCATAAAGCTTTCTTATATGAGAATCCAAAAAGGAAGCATTCTTGGTTTTTCAGGATATGTCCTGAGGTATATAAACAAGAAATACCAAATTGGTTATACCAATGGTGGTCCTCATATGGTCCATCAATAAATATTCTTCCTGAACCATACAAGAGTTTATATACTCAATGGATTGAAATTTCACCAGCCATAATAGAGGCTCAGAATGAAAGAAGCCTAATTACAGGCATGAATACATTACATTTCTTTATGGAATTTGGAATACCATGGATTTGGAAATGGGAGGTGAGAGTTGGATATACCCAACAAAATATTTTGTCATTAAGAAGAGTTTTTTATACAAAATTCTGGAAGAAAATGCTTCATAAGACTGAAGAAGGAATTGTTGAAGGACAACAAACATTGGATCATATCCAAAAAACTTTGATAATATATCAAACTCAAATGGAGGAACGGAAAGATCATTCTAGCCCATTTCAACAGATAATGCAAAAAATGAAGATGGTTAAAGGAGATCATATAAATCTCTCTAAGGAAGAAATTATATCTTCATATTTCGAAGAAATTAAGAAAGATTTAATGAGAAATCTTCAGAAAGATAATGACTCTAGTTCAGATGTATCTATGTCTGGTACATATCAAGATAAAGATGTATTAGCTGGAGAATCTCAAGATGAAGATGATGATGATCAGATGCAACAAATGGTGGATGCAACGATGAAAAATATTCGTCAACAAATTGATAAAGAAATTGGCTAAAGACAAATAATTGAAGAAATGGTAGACATATGGGTCCTATCATGTCAACTTTTTGTAAAGGACATTATTCCTTTTTGGCATTATACTGGCCATTATTGTAAATTTTGATTTCATGTAAATTTCATCTACAATTTTGATTTCATGTAAATTTCATTTACATTTTATTTGAATTTTAGTATAGAATAGATTTGAAGTCCGGGATTTTGCCTATAAAAAGAGGCCATCCCCCATTTGTAAAGACACCTTTCAGATATTCTCTTTCTGTTTTTTGTACTTTTCAGGTATTCTCTTTCTTTTTTTTGTATACAATTTTTTGTGAATAAAAATTTGGAAGATTGTTCGTGCATTGCTTAGAGTCTTTCAGTTTGAGGTATATTTCTTTCTTTCTTCTTTTTATTTATTTATTTCATTTTTGTTTTGAACTTAGCCTAATGAAAGGCTAAGAATTTATGTGTTGAACTATGCTGTATGATTAATTTATTTGATATGGTAATGAACAACGATCATATACATCATGAGTGTGCCAGGGGGTGTTCATGCCCTTAATCCCTTCTGGGATATCTGGATTTGTAAGCTCTGTGATGGAGGATTGATCGGTAAAATAAAAAATAAAAAAAAATTTATTAAATAATTTGTTCTTGAAGGAAAGTTTATAGATGTGATCAGGCTGGATCTATTTTAGTTTCTCGAATTTGCGGGAGGCCGTTTTAGCCGATTGAGTTAATGGCATTTTAAGGGCAAGACTGCGTACTGAGAGATTAGAAATAGATTCCAATGCCAGATTATATTTATGTAAAGTTATCCTGAGCCTTTGAATAAATTGTTTAATAAATTGTTTAATAAGATTGGTTGTTTTGTTTGTTTTATGTTTGTTTTTATTACTTTGTTTTATTAGTTTGTTTTATTAGAGATTCTGGGTGAATAATTGGTATCAGCTGTATTATAGCTTTTCTATATATATTTATGTAAAGTTATCCTGATACCAATTATTCACCCAGAATCTCTAATAAAACAAACTAATAAAACAAAGTAATAAAAACAAACATAAAACAAACAAAACAACCAATCTTATTAAACAATTTATTAAACAATTTATTCAAAGGCTCACGATAACTTTACATAAATATAATCTGGCATTGGAATCTATTTCTAATCTCTCAGTACGCAGTCTTGCCCTTAAAACGCCATTAACTCAATCGGCTAAAACGGGCTCCCGCAAATTCGAGAAACTAAAATAGATCCAGCCTGATCACATCTATAACCTTTCCTTCAAGAACAAATTATTTAATAATTTTTTTTTAAATTTTTTTACCGATCAATCCTCCATCACAGAGCTTACAAATCCAGACATCCCAGAAGGGATTAAGGGCATGAACACCCCCTGGCACACTCATGATGTATATGATCGTTGTTCATTACCATATCAAATAAATTAATCATACAGCATAGTTCAACACATAAATTCTTAGCCTTTCATTAGGCTAAGTTCAAAACAAAAATGAAATAAATAAATAAAAAGAAGAAAGAAAGAAATATACCTCAAACTGAAAGACTCTAAGCAATGCACGAACAATCTTCCAAATTTTTATTCACAAAAAATTGTATACAAAAAACAGAAAGAGAATATCTGAAAAGTACAAAAAACAGAAAGAGAATATCTGAAAGGTGTCTTTACAAATGGGGGATGACCTCTTTTTATAGGCAAAATCCCGGACTTCAAATCTATTCTATACTAAAATTCAAATGAAATGTAAATGAAATTTACATGAAATCAAAATTGTAGATGAAATTTACATGAAATCAAAATTTACAATAATGGCCAGTATAATGCCAAAAAGGAATAATGTCCTTTACAAAAAGTTGATATGATAGGACCCATATGTCTACCATTTCTTCAATTATTTGTCTTTAGCCAATTTCTTTATCAATTTGTTGACGAATATTTTTCATCATTGCATCCACCATTTGTTGCATCTGATCATCATCATCTTCATCTTGATATTCTCCAGCTAATACATCTTTATCTTGATATGTACCAGACATAGATACATCTGAACTAGAGTCATTATCTTTCGGAAGATTTCTCATTAAATCTTTCTTAATTTCTTCGAAATATGAAGATATAATTTCTTCCTTAGAGAGATTTATATGATCTCCTTTAACCATCTTCATTTTTTGCATTATCTGTTGAAATGGGCTAGAATGATCTTTCCGTTCCTCCATTTGAGTTTGATATATTATCAAAGTTTTTTGGATATGATCCAATGTTTGTTGTCCTTCAACAATTCCTTCTTCAGTCTTATGAAGCATTTTCTTCCAGAATTTTTTATAAAAAACTCTTCTTAATGACGGAATATTTTGTTGGGTATATCCAACTCTCACCTCCCATTTCCAAATCCATGGTATTCCAAATTCCATAAAGAAATGTAATGTATTCATGCCTGTAATTAGGCTTCTTTCATTCTGAGCCTCTATTATGGCTGGTGAAATTTCAATCCATTGAGTATATAAACTCTTGTATGGTTCAGGAAGAATATTTATTGACGGACCATATGAGGACAACCATTGGTATAACCAATTTGGTATTTCTTGTTTATATACCTCAGGACATATCCTGAAAAACCAAGAATGCTTCCTTTTTGGATTCTCATATAAGAAAGCTTTATGAAATGCTTCAACATAATCCCAGTAATTATTTTTGACTGGAACTTTAACTTCTGGGTGTATAAACTCCTTTTCTTTTAGGGTAGATATTCCCCATGAATCAGCTGATATAATCTGCTTTATTATTACCTTGCTGAAATTATAAACAGCAGAATTAGCAGTTGTAAAATAAGTAATTTCACAGGATTCTGTGATTTTAAGTATAGACTCATAATATCCTCTGTTCTTATAAGAAGCTGCAATGTATGACACTTTGTCCAAATATCTTTGTAATAAAATCCATGGTTGATCTTTCCATTTAAGATCCTTTTGTTCCAAAAGTAATATACTTTCAGAATGTGAATTTTGATCATAAACTTCATCAGTTTCTTCTGTTACCATTGTAGCATAGAAAGGTTTATTATCCTCCTTCTTTTGAGAAGCTTTATAAGCTAAAAATTCTTTATATAACTTATCATCATCTTTTTGAGTATTACTCGAAGATGAAGATGCAATATTCGCAGAAATTAATTTCTGTTGACCAATTTGGCCAAGAATTTCATCACCTCTTCCTCCTCTATTAGAGTAGGTCCCTCGTCCTCTCCTATTAGAGGGACTTCCTCTGCCCCATTGGGACATATCTGCAAAATGAGAGATATTAGTCATTAATATATTCTCTTGTGAGAAAATCAGGGAGACTATTATCTGACCCTTTCTTGTATTGAATTTCAAAATCAAAGGGTGCCATATGAGCCTGCCATCTTGCAAACATCTGCTTAGAAACATCATGTTTAAAATCTTTATTAAACATAAATTTTGCTGTTTGACAATCAGTTTTTATAATAAACTTTTGATTATATAAATCGTCTTGAAATTTAAGAACACATTTCACAATAACAAGAATTTCTTTTGCTATAGTAGCATAATTCTTTTGACTATTAGTCCATTTTCCTGAATGAAATCTAACAAGATATTTTTGTTTCTCAATAGGTGAAATTTGTTTTAGAATACCTCCATATCCTATATCTGAGGCATCTGTTTCTATAATTTTTTCCCAATTTGGGTTTGCTAACATCAAACAAGGCAAATGAGTTACCTTTTGCTTAATTACCTGAACTGCTTTAATATGATCTTCAGTCCATGGTTTAACATTTTTCTTCAACCTATCATATAATATAGCAGTATCTTCTGCCAAGTTCTTATAATAAGGAGAGATATAATTTAGACTCCCTAAAAATCTCTGTAATTGTGTTTTATCCAGAATATTATCTGGAAATTTAGAAGCAAATTCTATACTCCTATTTATAGGAATAATTTTTCTCTTTTCTATATTATGTCCTAAAAATCTTATTTTTGTCTAAAATAGTAACATTTTAGGCCTAGAAATAACTAAACCATTTTGAATAATTATTTTCTTAAATATATTCAAATGTTTAAATGTATTTCAATATTCTTAGAAAACACCAAAATATCATCTATATAAACTATAATAAAATCACTATAAGGAATAAAAATATCATTCATAATATTCTGAAATTCAGAAGGTGCATTTTTCAATCCAAATGGCATTACATTCCATTCATAATGTCCTATTGGAACAGTAAAAGCTGTTTTGTATGTATCAGATTCATTTATTTGAATCTGCCAGTATCCTGATTTTAAATCAAATTTAGAAAAAATAAGTGCTTCATTTAACCTATCCAATAAATCTTTTTTATTCGGTATAGGATACCTGATCCATTTTAAAACCTTATTTAAGGGTTTATAATTTATTACTAATCTTGGAACCCCTCTCACTTGTTCTGAATGCTTATTTACATAAAAAGCAGTACAAGACCAAGATGACTTTGAGGGCTTTATTAATTTTTTATCTATTAAAGAAGATATTTCTTTCTTACATAATTCTAAATATTCAGAATTCATTTGACAAGGTCGTGCCTTCGTCGGAATTGTTTTTTCATCAAACTCTTCTTCATATGGAAGAGAAACTATATGTTTTTTCCTATCCCAAAAAGCATTAGGATGATCATTACATATTTGTAATGAAAACTCATTCTGCAATAGTTTGATTTTATCCTGTAATTTAAGATTTTGCAAATTTTCTTCTATAGTTAATATCGTAATTTCTTGTTTTAAGAAATTTATTTGATTTTTTTTTTGCTTTTATAGATTCTGTAAAATTATTTATAAACCTTGTTAAAGGTTCTGCAATAAATTTAAAAGTAATGTCTTTTCCTTTGAAATTTCCTATAAAGCCCGTTCTATCAATATTTTTAATAGGAAATAACTTTTGTAAAAATGGTGTACCAAGTATTACTTGGTTAGTAATATTTTTAACTAATAAAAAACTAACAGGAATACATACCTGATCTTTACATACATAAGCTTGAGGAAGCTTATAATTAATATGTAATTTCTGCCCACTAGCAGAACTTAATAAATGTGTAGTTTTTTGAAAATATCTAGTAGGTATTAACCCTTCTTGAATCAATTCAAATCTGCACCACTATCAATTAATGCAACTAATTCCTTACAACAATCATCAAGTGTCAAAGTGTGATTATCTTCAGGCGCTTTGACTTGCTCTTGCATAGCGCCCGCCAATGAGGATCTTTAGCTGCTTAGGAATATGACTGTGGTTATGTAACCAAAGTAATAGCATCAAGAAAAGCTGATGGCCTGGAGAAAATTTATAAGTACTAGGAAAACTGGTGATAGAATAAGGAATACCTGAGGTAATGGATGGTGTGACGGAGTTGACCGAGGGGTTATACTGTACTGCATTCATGTCATAGTCTGCAAATTTTTCCTAGAGTCTCTTGATCCGATGACCACATCAGAGTGAAGAGGAGGAGGGCGAAGGTTGTGCGTCGTCGGGTTAAGGATTGAGTGAGGGTAAGGGTCAGAGGATGGTTGTGGCTAATGTTCGGAAGGCGGGTCACATGGCGGAGCTAGAGCAGAAACCACATACTCATCATCAGATGTGGGCAAAACAGTGGGCAATGATTTAGAGTTTGATGGTAAAGATGGGGTGCTTGGTGAGTAGAAAAAGGGAATTCGGTTTCAACAAAAGTGATATTTTGAGACGTGAAAATTTCACGATTGCCTAGATCATACATGTTCTAACCCTTCTTCCCGATGGGATATTCTATAACAATGCATTTGTGGCTTCTGGTTTGAAACTTATCACTGTGCCATTGATCATTGTCAATAGAGCATAGACTCCTAAAGACTCGAAGATGGGAGTAACTCAGAGGTCTGCAAAAAAGTATCTCATATGGAGTTTTACCATCAAGCGAAATGGATGGAGTATGATTGATTAAGTAAACTGCAGTTAACTCACACTCGCCCAAGAAGAATTGAGGTAAGTTTGCTTGAAAACGGAGTGTGCATGCCACATTAAGAATATGATGATGTTTGCATTTCACTCTTCCATTCTGTTGTGGAGGATGTCGAATGGAAGTGTGATGGAGCACACCGTGATACTCAAAGAAGGAGCACAAATGAGAGAATTTTGTTCTATTATCACTGCAAAAGGTTTTAATAGTCCGTTCGAATTGAGTATGTACTATAACGAAAAACTACCTCACCACAGTTGGTACACGATCTTTGGTTTTCAAAAGATACACCCAGACAGCCCAGGAATGATCATCCACAAATGTTAGAAAATAATATGAACGGCACGACGTTTTGTGTCGATAAGGATCCCACACAGCACAATAGATCAAATTGTAACACTGTTCAACAATTCTATTACTTAAATCAAACGGGTCTTTTCCCGACAACACACTTCACATAAAACTTTGCTATTTTTATTGAAAAAGAAGATGTTGTATTACATATCATACATAAAACCCGACTAGAAGGATGTCCCAAGTGGTTATGCCACAAGTCCAGATCCGAGTCTACACCGCGGGCGCACATCCGAACGGCAGAGGATTCCATCAACAAGTATAGCCCGTAGGTCGGCTCACTCACCCCAATCCAAATCCTAGTATTCTGGTCTTGTATCACACAACCATAATTAGCGAACTCAACAACATAGCCACCATTGCTTAACAATTGAGAAACTGACAAAAGATTACAAGTCAAGTGCGGAACAAAAAGAACTTTATTGAGAACCAATCGGTCATTAAGGTGTGCCACGCCTTGCTGAAGTGCATGTGTTTTTGTTCCATTGGACATCCGAATAGTGCATGGTACAATAATGACACAATTATGCAAAAGGCTCAAATTACCCGTCATGTGATAGGAAGTTACTGAATCGATAATCCTAGAAGAGTTAGGACACTTACCACTCAAGCGTGCGGTTGATGTGTGCTTACGCGTACTGAGAGCTCAGAGCAGCGAACCCAGATCATCCTCTGACAGCCTGGCCAATACCTCCACAATGCCATTCATAGCATCAGATGTTGCCGTAGAAGGCTTTGTGTGGGCTGCCGCCATGTGCATAGTTGCACCCGTGAGCCTCAACCGAGAGGGGGCCTCGGCTGCTGCACCTTTGGCATAGGGTGGTCCTTTCGGTCGATGACCCTGCCATTCTGGATAGCCAATATGTTGAAACCATCCAGTTACCCTGTGTCTTTCACGACGACAAATTGAGCACACCACTCTGGCTTTGGATATTTTTCGGTCTCTGACTTGCTTTGCAGCCAACGTCATTGCAAAAACGACAGGTTTGTGCTATTCTTCCATCCTTGCTATAGAACCGAGGCTTTCCTTTTGAAACACCATACGATGGACACGATTCAAGGTGGGGAAGGTTTCCTGATGAAGAATAGAGGAATGTACCGTTCTGTAGGTTGTATCATCAAGTCCCATAAGAAACTATTGAACTTTGTCCGCTTTCTTACGTCGAGCAAGTGTCTGCGCAGGTCGCATCCGTAGCAAGTGCATGAGCATATTGGGATGTCATCATAGTCCTTCAGCTCATCCAATAGTTTCTTCAGCTTTCCATAGTAGATCATGACTTAATCATCATTCTGTTTGCAATTTGCAAGTGCCTCTTTAAATGCTGCACTCGAGGAGCATTCATCACAGCAAAGCACTGTTTGATCTTGTCCCATAAATCTTTGGCATTCTCTACATAGGAAATTATGGAACGTAGGCTGGGTTCGATAGTATTCAATATCCAGGCCATGATCATTGAGTTGACATGCTCTCAATCGGCTAAGTTCGGAGAGCCGTCAACCGGTTACTCTATGGTTCCATTAAGGAAGCTATATTTTTGGCGAGCAAATAGCGAGCCCTGAACAACTCGTGTCAGTCCTTCATAGTTTGATCCAGTTAATTGTACAGGAGCGATAAGTAACCGAGGATGATCTCCTGAATGTAAGTCATGGGGTGAGATTTTTTCTTTTGGTGAGCCGATTCGGCTGCTATTGTTGGGTTTGAAGAGGCCGAGAGAGAGAGAGAGAGAGAGAGAGAGAGAGCAAAGTTAAGGTGCCGTTGGCTCTGATACCATGTAAAGAAAGATTTTGACAACTGAAAGTCTGTCTTTCTCCATTCAATCAAATAAATTTATAATGGTTACAATTGACACGTGATACTAATCTATTTTCTAAATTATATGTAAAAAGATAAACACAAATCTTATCATTTATGTACATGATAAAATACAATCAATAAGAAATATTTGATGATATTATGTTAATCTCCTAAATTATATCATATCATATCCTTAACAGCGTTCCATATCGAAACATGAATGATTAAATCAGCCGCATAATACTATGTTCCGTAAACACCAGTTAAAAAATTTTAGCGTGGGGACTAACGAGCCTGTAACCACGTACATAACACATTACATTAAGAAATTAAATAGACCAAAACAAAGCTGACATAAACTAAAGGAGAACGTCACAGTTTTGTTTACACATAAATTTATTGTCATCTCACTTACAAAACAACTCGAAATGAACCACAAGTTCAGGCCACAACCCTGCATGGAACACCAATAACTGACTGCAGTAGCTTCACGACTCGAGGCATATGTTGGTGGAATAATCAGGTCTCTGCAAACAATGGCAATCACAGCCTGGAGCGCAGGTGTTATCGGGATGGCAATCCGTCCCTGGCACACATAGTGCGCCTGAGTCATCCAGAATGTCAATGTTTTGAGATAGTTTTGTTTTTGTTTGCATTGTTACCACGTTGGGCACTTCCATCCGCTCTCTCTAATCTGCAATATTTTCATTCATGGTGTCATATGAACGGATCTCACTTCAACGTGCTGCATGTATCTATACGTGGAAAAAAAATACATGCACATACACTCAAATAAAAAATAAAATTGTCACGTGAACTATTTGCAAACAGTTTGACCTTCAATGACTAAGAAGGTCGATATTTTAGCGTGGAAAATTTTTACCTGCCGCAGCAACGGTGTTAAATTACATCAAAACAACTTTGACTAATCCACAACAATATGTAAAATTGCACAAGAACAGTAACAACTAAAGCTTGAAGAAATAGAGAGAAGTGAAGAAATTGTAATGGAAACAACTTAGAGAAGTGAAGAGAAAACTCTATTGATCAAAATAAACAGAAGAATACATGTGTTCGACTTAATTCCCTTTCCTTCATATACACACCGTCAGGAAGAGGATGACAGGCAGAAAATATGAATACAGTGTGATTTTAGTATGTTGCCCGTACTAACTGCCTATTTTAAACGATACAATTAAAGACAAAATAGTCATTCACAGCCTTTTGAAACTGCTGCTGCCTTTTTGTTGCAACTGCTTTCAACTCCTCAACTGTAACTTCCTTTCTTGATTTTTCCAAGCTGAATTCACTTTGCTGATCCATCTCTAACGTAGATTACCAAGCTATCTAATGTCTTTCACAGCCTCACATGGATCATTCTTTCCTGGCTATGCAGTGTTAAGTCCGAAATACACTCTAGAGGGGGAGGGGGGAGTAAATAGAGTGTTTGACACTTTTGCGGAATTTTTCTTGTGTGACTCAACTCAAAAAGATATTCAAAATCAGAGTAAGAATGGGAGATGAGAAGTAATGAATGAGTACACCAGATATAGAGTGGTTCGAATCGTAAATGATTCTACTCCACTACCACTTTGTTGACAAAGTGGATTTTCAACAACTACTCTTCTTATTAAAGACGATAAGAACAACCACAGCAACACTTACACTAACACCTTAGTGTAAGCACCAACAACAGCAACTTATTGCACAAAACACACTTGTGCAACTACAGCTCTTAGCAAGAACAACTTCTTGCTACCTCACAACTTCAACAAAGTTCCCTCAAGAACTTCCCACAGTAGGTTGAAGAAATATAGTAAGGTTCACACTTTCTCACTAGTCTAAGCACAAGCAAGAGATCAAATATTTATGGTTCCTCTTGTGCTTGACTCTCTTTCTCTCAATATACAACAATGAAGAGCAAAGAAAAGCTAAATAAGCTTTAAGCAAATTTACAAGTATGAGAGAACTATACAATAATGAAAGATGAAGCTAGATGATGTTGAAAGTGTGTGTTTGCCTCATCCAAGCCTCTTCTATTTATAGATTAAGTTCACCACGTTTTTGAGGCTCTCCACCAAGTCTTCATGTTCAAAAATGTCAAGATAATGTCCAAATAGTCTTTAGCCACCCTATGGACTGATTTGATCTTCAATAGCCAACCTAGGATTGCTTAGACATGTATACAATAGTCAAGGAAGCATGTAATATGTTGGGTTAAAGTCCACAAGAAATTTGAGCAAGACTGGAAAGAGAAAATACCATGAATCTCCCTTGGATTTTGTTTCAACGTTCAGAAAATTTTGAATTCTGGGGGACATCGATCGATCGAAGTGCCTGGGGGAGAGATCGACGTCCTCCAGAAACTTTGCAGTTTTTGACACTGCCTGGCATCGATCGATCGATGTCAGAGGCTGAAGTGACATCGATCGATCGATGTCCCAGCCTGAGAGATTGATGTTGGACAGAATACTTTCTGACTGACATCGATCGATCGAAGTCTCCCTGAGGAGAGACTGAAGTGACATCGATCGATCGATGTCCCTGGGTTGAGAGATCGATGTTGGACAGAATGCTTTCTGACCTACATCGATCGATCAAAGTCAGAGGCTGAAGTACATCGATCGATCGATGTCCCTAGCCTGAGAGATCGATGTTGAACAGTGAGTTCCAATCTCAACAATTTTTGACATAGTGTAATTTTCTCATCTTGCATCAAGTCTCAGACATAAATTTAACTCATTTAAAACATCTTTTCATCATCAAAACAATTTATAACTTAACAATCTCCCCCTTTTTGATGATTTCAAAACAATGATTTAAAAGATGTTTTTTCATGATACATTTTCAACTAAACTTGATATTTTACAACTCCCCCTTAGTTCATGCTCCCTTATCATATGAACACATCAAAAATTCCTTTTCAACACGCAACCTACCCAATATGTGATATCAATACCAAAATGCTCCCCCGCAACCCATGCATCAAATTTCACATTTTCATCTTTTCAATATGTCGGATATCATGACAAGCATATCAAGAGATATCATCATAAAGCAAGCAAATGCTCAATCATACTATATTCCAAAACATGACCAAACATGCCAATGCCCAATCATGTCAACTAATCCAGGCCAATGCCAACTAAAACAATCATGCCAACAAAACAATTTCTACTAAACCATCATGCCAACAAAACAATTACTTACCAATGCCAACTAAAACAATTACTTACTAATTACTTACTTCTCCCCCTTTTTGAAAGCATCAAAAATAAGAAACGTAAAAATAGATAACTTAAATACCAATAATTAATAATGAAGTTTATGAGACACAAAGGTAATCTCATCTTCTAAGCTATCTATAGCTACGGGAAAAATGGGGAATCATATAGAATTACTCTTCATTGGAAGAGAAACACAATCCGGAGAGGGCCGCCTTGAGTTTAGTTTTCAACTTTTGATATTTAGTTTTCTGAACATCCAACTCCGTTTGCAGTGTCGTGACTTGAGTGTTAAACTTCGTTTCAATGGTGTTGACACGGTCCTGAAGGTTCTTATACTCTTTTTGGAGATCATCAATACGGACTGCTTCCGTGGCCAAGTCTTCCCCTCATTGACCAAGTGTATGGCGAATGTCGTCAATTTCGGCCTCCGCATCGAACTCCTCATCTGACCCACTACCTTCTTCCATAGGGGCTTTTCCTTTGTCCTTTTTGGAAGTGGAGCTTGGTTGTGGAGGCGGTTGTGGTGAAGGATGAGAAGAGGGTTCCATGAGAGGTTCAGTAGGGGATGGTGGAGGTATAGGATCTTCAGGCCCGTCTTCGTCTTGTTCCGGTTGGCCACCCTGCTTTTATGCCTCTTTCCGGGATTTGTGGATTTGTTGAGTGTTGGCTTTTGTGTTATAGTCTTTGTTGGTTATTTGATCCATGAATTCATCATTAACTCCACATTAGCTTCTTTAAGCAATCTATATATGAGATTGCTATATGGAAGCGCTTTTGATTTCTTGGTGGCGGCTTCCAACATGTTCGCAAACACAATTTCCAGTGGCTCCTTCATAGCAATACGATAAGCAACATAGAAATCTAAATTGCTCGGGAGTTTAGCCGACTTGCCATTCACACAAAAGTCACAATGGCAAGCAACACCCTATAAACTAAAGGCATGTCATTTGTATTCTTGGTGGGGTGAAAACCAAGAAATGCCTTTATCTCGTCCTCAAAGACTTGGTACTTATACGTGTCCCACCTCCAGGGGTCAAAATCCTCCAAACCCTCATCAGGAACTTCAAGTAACTCATTAAACGTTCTAGACATAAACATCAACGATTGACCTGCTATAATTGTATTCAAAGCATAAGGCACCCCATGTCTATAGTCTACCCACATATTTTGCATAAAACATTCAAGTATACCGGGTAGACATGTTGGTCATCTTTGAGACCTCCCAAACAGGTCTCCATTTTTGAACATCAAGCCAATCAATGATTGGTTTTAATTCTTCATTTCTCAAAATATCCTCAATTTTGAGCAATTTCAAAGGAATGGTAGCCCTTTTCTTATGCTCCTATTCATTGAATACCATTTGGGCTCTAAGGGTGATATAGTCAAATTTACATGTTCCAGTAGGCTCCTTCAAAGCACCTTTGTATTCCCCGGATTTGAGCCATGGAAAGTTATTGATGGGGAGCCTACTCCTTGTTTCAGTCAACATAGTTCTATGAGAGAGAGTGACCTTCTTCCTCAACCCTTGCGTTCTAGACCCCGTTGGAACTTGAGGATGTGATTGTTGTGCCTCACTTTCACTTTCATGAGAGGTTCTTGCACTCTTGGAAGAGGGTTTCGATTTTGGAGCCATTTGAGGTTTATGTTTCGGATTTTTTTAGAACTAAAGAAGAAATTGATGAGTTTTTGGAAATTACAGTTGGATTTGACAGCAAATTTGAGATTTTGGCAAAGATTTTGAGTGTTTTTGAGGAATATTTGGCGTTTGGGGAAGAGAGGTTTTAGGGATTTTGATTTTGAAGAGAGAGAAGTGAGGAAGAATAAAGGAATTGCAGCTTTTAATTGCCTGTCCTGCTGACATCGATCGATCGATGTCTGGGACTTCGATCGATCGATGTCCTGGACATAGATCGATCGATGTCTTGTTTGACATCAGTCTCTCAGACTGTCACATGGATCGATCAATGTCTTCTGAAATCAGCCTTTTGACTATTTTTACCCTCTATCCAATGTTCATCATACCTAATCTTGCTCTAATAGATTCGAATGTCTCGGTGGGAAGGGATTTAGTAAAGATATCCGCTAGTTGGTCTTTTGTTGGAACAACTTCAACGACTACTAATCCTTTTTTAATGCAATATCTTATGAAGTGATGCCTTACTTCAATGTGTTTTGTCCTACTATGATGAATCGAGTTTTGTGCTATACTTATGGCTGATGTGTTATCACATAGGATGGAAACTTTATCGAACTTAACATTGTAATCGTTCAAGGTGTTGATCACCGAAAGTAATTGTGCACAACACGAAGTGGCCGATACATACTCGGATTCCGCCGTAGAAAGTGACATACTATTTTGTTTCTTAGAGAACCAAGAAACTAAGCAATCTCCAAGGAATTGGCATGTCCCGGAGGTGCTTTTTCTATTAACAAGATTTCCGGCATAATCGGAGTCACTATATCCTCTTAAATCAAAACAACCATTTTTGGAATAAAACAATCCAAAGTTCAAAGTTCCTTTCAAATATCTAAAGATACATTTAATAGCAACTAAATGTGATTCCTTAGGCATACTTTGAAATCTAGCACATAAGCACACAACATGCAAAATATCCGGCCTACTAGCGGTTAAATAGAGTAAACTACCAATCATACCCCTGTATTTGGTTACCTCAACCGGCTTTCTTTTTTCGTCTTTGTCAAGCTTTGTACTTGTGCTTATTGGAGTGCTCACACTTCTTCCATCATCGAATTTGTACTTCTTGAGCAAATCCTTTGTATACTTCGTTTGCGATAACACTCTATCTTGAGTTTGCTTGATTTGAAGACCAAGAAAGTAGTTGAGTTCACCCATCATACTCATTTCAAATTCTCCTTCCATCAATTTTGCAAAATGCTCACAAAGAGAATCATTAGTAGCACCAAATATAATATCATCCACATAAATTTGAACAAGCAATTGATAGTTTCCTTGTTCTTTAATAAAAAGAGTAGTGTCGACTTTTCCTCTTGAAAACTCATTTTCAAGAAGGAAGTTACTTAATCTATCATACCAAGCCCTAGGAGCTTGTTTAAGTCCATAAAGGGCCTTTTTGAGTTTAAAAACATGATTTGGATAATCATGATTTTCAAACCCCGGAGGTTGAGCTACATATACCTCTTCTTGAATTATTCCATTCAAGAATGCGAATTTCACATCCATTTGATATAGTTTGAAATCCTTATAGCATGCATATGCTAATAGCATCCTAATAGCTTCTAACCTAGCTACGAGGGCAAAGGTCTCATCATAGTCTATGCCTTCCTCTTGCCTATATCCTTGGGCTACTAACCTAGCTTTGTTTCTAGTGATGTTTCCTTTATCATCCATTTTGTTTTTAAATACCCATTTAGTGCCAATTACGGGATGATCACTAGGTTTAGCAACTAATTCCCAAACATCATTTCTTTCAAATTGATTTAATTCTTCTTGCATGGCTAATACCCAATCTTCATCATTTATTGCCTCCTTTATATTTTTAGGTTCAACTTGTGAAATGAAGGCACTTTCATTGAATTTTCTCCTAGTCATTATGCCTTGGCTAGTTTCACCTAATATTAACTCTTTAGGGTGATCTTTTCTATACTTATATGAATCTGGTAAATTTGATGTATCTCCTCCTACTTCTTTATCTTCAATCTTAGGTTCAAGGGGATCAATCCTAAGGTCAATAACAATATTACCTTTTAGATTCTCAAATTTCTCTATATGACTTACTTCAATTATTTCATCATCATCATCATCATTAATGTTTGATTCATCCTCAATGAGTTGACTAAACTTGACATGAATTGATTCTTCAACTTTCATGCTTCTTTTATTATATACTCTAAATGCCTTGCTATTTTGAGCATAGCCCATGAAGATTCCTTCATCCGCTTTGAAGTCGAGTTTATCCAAGTTATCTTTGGTGTTAAGTATAAAGCACTTACAACCAAATACCTTGAAATAACCAATATTTGGTACTCTACCTTTGCAAAGCTCATAAGGAGTCGTTTTAAGAGATGGTCTCGAATAAACTGTTTATCACATGGCAAGCAGTGTTTACCGCTTCGGCCCAAAACTATTTGGGTAGCTCAAATTCGTTTAGCATGGCTCTACTCATTTCTTGAAGTGTTCTATTTTTCCTTTCCGCAACACCATTTTGTTGAGGAGTTCTTGGAGCTGAGAAATTGTGTCCATACCCTTTGGATACACAAAATTCTTGAAATTCTCCATCAAACTCACCACCTCTATCAATTCTAATTTCCTTAATTGTGTCTTCTCTTTGATTTTCTAATCTCTTACAAAGCTTTATAAATTCTTGGCATGCATCATTCTTTTTAGCTAAGAACATTATCCAAGTGTACCTAGAGAAGTCATCTACCACCACAAAGGTGTAATGTTTTCCACTTAGACTTGCCGTACCAATATCCCCATACAAATCCATATGAAGTAATTGTAGAGGTTTGGTGGTGGAGATTTCACTTTTGGGCTTGAAGCTTGTTTTAACAAGCTTTGTCTTTTGACAAGTGTCACATAAGCCATGATTTTCGAAATTTAATTTTGGAAGACCTTGGACCTTTTCGTTTTGCAAATCTCTTTGAAATTTTTAAAACTAATATGTCCAACTCGTCTATGCCATAGTTGAGTCAAATCATTTTTGGCAACTAGGCAAGAAACATTTTGTAATATCAAATTATGTGTGCTAAGTTTGTAAACATCATTTTTACGTATAGCCTCAAAAACAATCTTATCGTTCTTTTTCACAACACATTTTTTTCCACAAATTCAGTTTGAAAATTAGCATCACATAGTTGGCTAACACTTATCAAATTATACTTAAGCCCTTCTACATATAGTACATTATTAATAGTAAAAGAAGAGTTACCAATTTCTCCATGTCCAAGGATTTTGGCTCTCCCATTGCCAAAATGCACCGTTCCACCATCTTGGAGCTTGAGCTTAGTGAACAACGTCTTGTCTCCGGTCATGTGCGTTGAACATCCGCTGTCCATAAGCCATTTGGTTCCTTCTTCTTTGGCTACTCCATTTATCTTGAGAGCCTATAAAACCAAAAGATGTATGCATTGGTACCCTTTGATGGTTGGGTCCTTTAGGGTTAGTTTGTCGACCCTTAGGCTTCCAAACACATGTGCTTCCAAATCTAGCTCTACATGCTTTCTTCACATGTCCTCGTTTGTTGCAATGAAAACAAGTGGGTACATGCTTTGGTTTAGAAGGTGATGAATTTTTTTGTGTTTATCTATTATTTGCCCTTTTCTTTAAGGACTTAGGTTTAATAGAAGAAAGTGATGAATTAAATCCTAAACCGGATTTATCATTTTCAATTCTTTGATTTCCAAGTAGTATGTCTAAATTGTTTTTACCATTTGTTAGTCTTTGTAAATCTAACTTTAGTTTCTCACATTCTTTTCTAATTTTTACATTTTCAAGAGCTACGGTTTTATGCATGGTGAGTATGATATCATGCTTTTGAAACATCAAAATATTCTTGTCATGCAAGCTCTTATTTTCTAAGATGCATTTATTGAACTCTTTCTTCAAATGCTTATATTTTAAATTCAATTTTTCAAATTCATCTTGCAAATCTCCTATTTCATCATGCAAATTTGAAGGATTAGAATTCACCTCAAGATCATCTTCAATAGCCATGAGACAAGTGTGTTGAATCTTTGGATTGTCAACTATTGCAACAAGTCCAACACCTTGATCTTCACTCTCTTCTCCTTCCGATTCCGAAAGAAGATCATCCCACGTGGTTACCTCCGCATTGAGGGCTTTCTTCTTTTGAGGAAAGACCTTCTTCTCTTGCTTTTGCGGCTTTTTTACGTGGCAATCGGCAATAAAATGACCGGGTTGACCACATCTATAGCAATTTTCACTTGCTTCCTTTTCTTTAGATGGTCTTTTGAAAAACTTTCTTGCTTGAGCTTTGTTTCTAGTTGCCATTCTTCTAAATTTTCTTACTAGAATGGCAACTTCCTCATCTGATTCATCGGACTCTACCACCAATCCTTTGTATGATGTTTGTGTGGGTTTGATAGGGTTCTTCCTATTTTGTTCATCAATAAGAATTTCATGAGTAAGAAGATTACCGGACAGCTCATCAAGGGTAAGAGTCTTGTGATTCTTTGATTCGATAATGGCGGTGACTTTGGGTGTCCATTCTCTTGGCAAGGAGTTGAGGAGTTTTGAGACAAGGTCTTCATTTGATATTTTCTTGTCCACCATGGATAGTTGATTCACTATTCGTGTGAATCGATCGATTGTCTCCTCAATCTTATCACCGCTTTTCATTCCGAACATCTCATACTCCTTCATGAGCATAAGTCTTTTGGCCATTCTTACTTGCTCAGTTCCTTCGTGTATCATTTCAAGCCTTTTCCATGCCTCATGAGCTTTTTCAAGACCTTGAAGTCTTATGAGCTCGGTGGTGGTAAGAGCACTTGATAGAATATCGAATGCTTTGCCATTTGTGGCAAATCTTATCTTCTCTTCGTCAGTGTAGTCATCCTCATCTTTGAACATTGATTCTCCTTTTGGTTGGTAATCATAGGAACTTCAATTCCTTTCACAACGGCTCTCCATATATCAAATCCACAGCCTTTCAAATGATTGATCATTCGAAATTTCCACAGAATAATTTTGGGCATCAAACATAGGAGCTTTAGTGTTTGATCTGGAAAATAGTGCAGTAGGCTTAGGAGATGAAGTGTGAGATGAAGAGGTTGAGGTTGAGGTTGTCATTGCCATGATCTTTAACCTTGCTACTTGCAAAGATAGGCCAAGCAATCAAGGTTAGGCTCTGATACCAATTGTTAGGTCCAAAATACACTCTAGAGGGGGGTGAATAGAGTATTTGACACTTTTGCGGAATTTTTCTTGTGTGACTCAACTCAAAAGATATTCAAAATCAGAGTAAGAATGGCAGATGAGAAGTAATGAATGAGTACACCGGATATAAAGTGGTTCGAATCGTAAATGATTCTACTCCACTACCACTTTGTTGCCAAAGTGGATTTTCAACAACTACTCTTCTTATTAAAGACAATAAGAACAACCACAACAACACTTACACTAACACCTTAGTGTAAGCACCAACAATAGCAACTTATTGCACAAAACACACTTGTGCAACTACAGCAACTACAGCTCTTAGCAAGAACAACTTCTTGCAACCTCACAACTTCAACAAAGTTCCCTCAAGAACTTCTCACAGTAGGTTGAAGAAATATAGTAAGGTTCACACTTTCTCACTAGTCTAAGCACAAGCAAGAGATCAAATATTTATGGTTTCTATTGTGTTTGACTCTCTTTCTCTCAATATACAACAATGAAGAGCAAAGAAAAGCTAAATAAGCTTTAAGCAAATTTACAAGTATGAGAGAACTATACAATAATGAAAGATGAAGCTAGATGATGTTGAAAGAGTGTGTTTTTGCCTCATCCAAGCCTCTTCTATTTATAGATGAAGTTCACCACATTTTTGAGGCTCTCCACCAAGTCTTCATCTTCAAAAATGTCAAGATAATGTCCAAATAGTCTTTAGCCACCCTATAGAGTGATTTGATCTTCAATAGCCAACCTAGGATTGCTTAGACATGTATACAATAGTCAAGGAAGCATGTAATATGTTGGGTTAAAGTCCACAAGAAATTTGAGCAAGATTTGAAAGAGAAAATACCATGAATCTCCCTTGGATTTTGTTCTAACGTTCAGAAAATTTTGAATTCTGTGGGACATCGATCGATCGAAGTGCCTGGGGGAGAGATCGATGTCCTCCAGAAACTTTGCAGTTTTTGACACTACCTGACATCGATCGATCGATGTTAGAGGCTGAAGTGGCATCGATCGATCGATGTCCCAGTCTGAGAGATCGATGTTGGACAGAATACTTTCTGAAGAACATCGATCGATCGAAGTCTCCCTGAGGAAAGACTTAAGTGACATCGATCGATCGATGTCCCTAGGTTGAGAGATCGATGTTAGACAGAATGCTTTCTGACCTACATCGATCGATCAAAGTCAGAGGCTGAAGTACATCGATCGATCGATGTCCCTAGCCTTAGAGATCAATGTTGAACAGTGAGTTCCAATCTCAACCATTTTTGACATAGTGTAATTATCTCATCTTGCATCAAGTCTCAAACATAAATTTAACTCATTTAAAACATCTTTTCATCATCAAAACAATTTATAACTTAACATGCATTTTGCACCATTTGGTGGCCTAGGCCTACAGTAGTTGAGTGTTGCTGCACCTCACTTTTCAACACCTCTCCCCTCAAGCTCTGCTTGCCATAGATTTTAAGAGCCCCCAGTGACTTCATCAATTGTTCTAGTCTTCTGGAATCAAGTGCTTTTGTAAATAAATTGGCTAGCTGCAAATCAGTCCTTATAGGCGTAACTTCCATGTTCCATTCTGCACCTTCTCTCGTGTAATGTGACAATCTATCTCTATGTGCTTGGTTTTCTTTCATTAGCAACAGAATTTTTAGCAATGTGCATCGCACTTTTACTGTCACAAAATACTTCTAATGGATTCTGTTTCCTTAACTTCAAGTCATCAGCTATATAAAGGAACCATTGGACTTTGCATGTCAAGGATGACATGACTCTATACTCTTCTTCAGCTGAAGATTTAGATACAGTTGTTTGCTTTTTGGCTCTCCAAGAGATCAATGCATCTCTAAGGAAGACACAGTATCCAGTAATGGATATCCTAGTTCCATTACAGCCTGCCCAGTCCGAGTCTACAAAAGATCTCAACTGCAATTCACCTTTGCTTGGAAACATAAGCCCTTGAACCACTGTTCCTTTTGAAGTATCTTAACAACCTATGGGATGATTTGAGATGGTTCTCTGTAGGACAATCTAGAAACTGGCTTAGCTGCTGTACTGTAAAGGATATATTAGGCCTTGTAATGGTCAAGTAAATCAATTTTCATATGAGACTCATTTATCGTGCCTTGTCTGAAAGCAAAGGGCCATTATTGTGGGTCAGCCTCATGGTACTTTCCATAGGACTTTTAGCTGGCTTGGATGCAAGGAAGCTAGTTTCTTCAAGTAACTCCAATGTGTACTTCCTTTGGTTAATAATTAGCCCCCTGGGACCTAGCTACTTATATGCCAAGGAAGCATCTAAGGTCCTTTAAATCCTCAATTTTGAATTCTGAATGTAGGGATGCCTTAATCTGTTGACATCATGTAAATTTGAACAAGCAACCACAATGTCATCTACAAGCAAAAGAAGAATGAGCAAAGCAGAGCCTATGGACTTGATAAAAAGAGTATAATCATTCTTGGACTGAACAAATCCTTGAGATAATAAAAACTGTGTGAGCCTTGCATTCCATTCTCTGCTAGCTTGTTTAAGACCATAAAGACTTTTCTAAAGTTTACACAATAGATTTGGTTGCTATAGTTCAAGTCCAGGAGGAGATACCATATAGATCTTTTCATGAAGATCTCCATGAAGAAAGGCATTGTTGACATTCATCTAAATATGCCAGCCTTGATGTGCTGTCAATGCTAGGATCATTCTCACAGTAATCATTTTGGCTATGGGTGAGAAGGTTTCTTGGTAATCCACCCCATACTATTGGGTGTAACCTTTGGCAACAAGCCTTGCCTTGTATTTTTCTATACTTCCATCTTGCTTAAGTTTAAACTTGTAAACCCATTTACATCCAATTGATCGTTTCCTTAGAGGTAGTGATACCATTTGCTTGGTATGACTATCCTGCAAGGCTTGTAATTTAGCATCCATAGCAGCTTGCCATTGTGGTGATCTTGTTGCATCTGCATAAGAGGAAGGCTCCAAATGCAAGCTTAGATTTAAAACATATGGTTTGTAGTGTGGAGACAAAGATGCAAGACTGAAGGAACTTTCAAATGTGTGAGGTGAAACATGTGAGAGCATGGACTAGACATCGATATCTTACATAGATCAATCGATGTAAACATTAGTCTCTCAAGCAGAGACATTGATCGATCTATGTTGGAAAGGGTCAAGGTTGGAGCCTTTCTGTCCAACATCGATCTCTCAAACTAGGGGACAACAATCGATCGATGTGACATCAGTATCTAATGATAGAGTCATCAATCGATCGATGTAGTAAAGCTTCAAGACTAAAATCTCTCTAGAGGACATCGATCTCTCAACTTTGGGACATTGATCGATCGATGTCACATCAGTCTCTCAAAGAGAGACATCGATTGATCAATGTATGGCAGGTTCAACTGGAACCTTACTGGAGGACATCGGTCTCTCATTGCAGACACACCGATCGATTGATGTCATCCAGAATTGAAATGTTTATGACCGTTGGAACAAAATCCAAATGACATTCATGGTGTTTTCTCTTTCCAATCTTGCTCAAATTACTTGTGGACTTTTCTCTAACATTAAACATGCTTCCTTGACTATTGTATCCATGTCTAAGATTCTCTAGGGTGGCTTTGGAGGATCAAAGCAAACCATATAGTGGATAAAGGTTATTTTCAACTTTTCAAGACTTGAGATTGACTTGAAGACATGGGGGACGCTCTAAAAACGTGGATTACACCTCTTATAAATAGAAGAAGGTCAGATGAGGCGTATATACACTTTCACCATCTTCAATCTTCATTCTTCATTGTTGTAAATTTCTCTCGATTGTGTAAAAGTGCTTAAAGCTTGTAAAGATCTTATTTGTTCTTCATTGTTGTAAATTGAGAGATTGTAAGTCCAACACAAGAGGAACCATAAATATTTGATCTCTTGCTTGTGTTTAGACTAGTGAGAAAGTGTAAAGCATGTTATTTCCTCAAACCCACTGTGAAAAAGTTCTTTGAGAGAACTTTGTTGAAGTTGTAATGTAGCAAGAAGTTGTTCTTGCTTAGAGCTGAAGTTGTTGTAGTTGCACAAAGTGTTTTGTGCAAGAAGTTGTTGTTGTGGTTTCTTACACTAAGTTTTTAGTGTAAGTATTTCTGTAGTTATTCTGATTAAGTGAAGAGTAGTTGTTGAAAATCCACTTTGGAAACAAAGTGGCCATGGATTAGAATCATTTAAGATTCCAACCACTCTATATCCAGTGTACTCATTAATTGTCTCTCATCTCCCATTCTTTACTTTGAATTTAAATTTCATTGAGTTGGAGATAGCCAAAAACAAGAAAATTCGGCAAAATCGTCAAACACTCTATTCACCACCCATCTAGAGTGATTGTCACGGACCTAATAATTGGTATCAGAGCCTAACCTTGATTGTTTGGCCTATTTTTGCAAATAGCAAGGTTAAAGATCATGGCAATGGCAACCTCTGCATCCTACACCTTAACTTCCAAGCCAACTGCACTAATCTTAGCTTGAAACACTAAAGCACCTATGTTTGATGTTCAAAATTATTCTTTGAAGAAGTTTCGAATGATAAATCATTTGACAGGTTGTGGATTTGATATATGCAGAGCTGTTGTCAAAGGAATTGAAGTTCCTATGATCACCAACTCAAAAGGAGAATCAATGTTCAAAGATAGGATGACTACACCGACGAAGAAAAGATAAACTTCGCCATAAATAGAAAAACATTCGATATTCTTTCAAGTGCTCTAATCACCACTGAGCTCATAAGACTTTAAGGTCTGGAAAAATCCCATGAAGCATGGAAAAGGCTAGAAATGATACATAAAGGGACCGAGCAAGTATGAATGACCAAAAAACTTATGCTCATGAAGGAGTATGAAATGTTCGAGATGAAGAGTGATGAAAAGATTGAGGAGACAATCGATTAATTCACTCGAATAGTGAATCAACTCTCCATGGTTGACAAGAAAATCTCAAATGAAGATCTTGTCTAAAACTCCTCAACTCATTACCAAGATAATGGACACCTAAAGTCACCGCTATTACCGAATCTAAAAATCTCAAGACTCTTATGGGTCACCCTGTTTAACCCCACGTGTCACTGGGAAATAGCCCACTGGCTTTCCATTTATAAGAACATAACATTGTTGTTGCCAAATTGTTTAAAATAATCCGCACTAATCGTGAGTGGAAACTTACTTAAGCATATGCTGGCCAAGATAAGTCCAACACAGCCTGTCAAAAGCTTTGGCCATATCCAACTTAATAATAACATGTCCTCCTCTGATAGGCCGATCTAAAACATGCACCATTTCCTGAGCCAAGAGAATTTGGTCTGTAATATCACGCCCTTTCATGAAACCAGCATGCCGTGGAGAAATTAATCTTGGAAGTAATGATGAAAGACGTGTAGCAAACAATATAGTTATCACCTTAGATAAAAAGTTTGTCAGACAGATAGCCCGAAATTCCAAAAATGATTAGGGATTCATCACCTTAGGAATAATAGTAATCAGTGCAAACGCAACCTGACTAGGTGGACGAATGCCTAAGAAAAACTCTTGGACTGCCTTAAAAACATTCGGATGTATAACGTGCCAAAAACGACGATAAAATAATCCGGGAAAACCATCAGGTCCAGCCACACTCGTAGGATTAAAATCCCAAACTGCATGCTTCACTTCTTGTAAAGTCGGTTGAAACATCAGAAGGTGATTATCATCTGCAAATACCAGCTGTGGAATATACTGATGAAAGGAGTCAAGCTAAGAAACAGTGTCAGCCGAAAATAAAGCCAGATAAAAGCAGATCGCCTCCATCTCAATATCAGACTCATTGTCACTCTCCACCCTATCATCACGAATAATCCGACGGATGGCTTGATGCTGGCGACGATCCTTAACCGTCTGATGATAAAATCGGGCGTTAGCATCTCCTTTGCGCAGCTATTTAACATTAGCCTTTTGTTTCTAAAATAACAATGCACATGATTGTGCAAGTCGTAATGCAGCCACTTTGTGTCTCATTTTGCTTCGAATTCCAAGTGTGAAATTCCTTTTTAACTATTTCAAAACATCTTTTTATATCATCAAAATATTTCATATCCCTACGATTAAATCCGCCATAGGATCATAAACACAGAGATGATGTTCTAAAATAAGTACAACATATAAACAAACATATACATATATAAAACCATCTCCATTTCACAATTAAGGCTAACACATCCTTAATACATATGACCACAAAAATAAAAGACAAATCACATAAGTCCAATTTTTAAGTCCATTACTTTATTCCATGAAAGCCCATATCCAGATAATGTCTATAATCCATGAATGTTTAATGTCTAAATAATGTCCATAACTCATGAAAAGTAAAGTCCATAATCCATGTCCAAATAAATTTCATGTCCATGTTCATATGCTTTCCATGATCCATGATGATGCAAGTTATAAAAATGCAATGCATATCCATGTCCACATCTGTTCGGAGACCAATCCATGTCCAGTCAGAGATGGTCCATATCCAAATCTGGTCAGAGACCAGTCCATATCCGTATCTGGTCAGAGACTAGTCAATGTCCATATCTGGTTGACCAGTCTATATCCATATCCCATCCGCAGAGGGTTAGTGATTTTACAAACAATGCAGTATGGAAGTTTTTCATACAATCAATGAATTTTGCAAAATGTCATGCATTCTGATCCATGTCCAGATGAGTCAAATTATCAATCCATAAATGTCCATATTTAGCAATTCACAATTCAAACTCCATAAATATATGAACAAGCACAAGTGACCATAAAGGATCCATTATCTCATATACTTTGACATTTAGCAAATATACCCTTTCTCTATTTCAAGAGGTCAAATAAATTCCCAGGTAATACATTTTCCAACCATTTTCACTTAATGGATGTTATCTTTATCCATTTTTTCCCTATTCCTCACATAGTCATGGTTTCATAGCCGAATATACCTACACACTTCCTTATTAGATTTTCAAAATTCCGAGTTAACTTTCCCAAAATTAAATAACAATTCCATATTATAGTGCATTATGTTCAAAACATAATTTTTACATGAAAAGGCCCTTAGGGCCGAAAGGGTACACATGTGTGTGTATTTATTTTACCAAACCAAGGGAAATTACCCACAATACATTATCATCTCCCTATTGTGGTTTATTATGTCAAAAAATTTGAGTTCCATGGAAAATGGCCCCAAGGCCGAGAGGTGCACATGCATGCATTTACATGTTTTTACATCACAAACACATCTTGTTTTACTCTCTTTCCTCTCACCTTTTCCAAAAATCATGAAAGCCATTTTCTTTTACTATGACTCTATTGTGGTTCACAGAGTCCAACATAATTTTTCTTCCATACCCATGGCTATGTGGCCGAAAATTACACTTACATGCATACTCAAGATTTTTACACCACACACATCTTTGTTTGCTACCTTTCTCCCTTTTCCTTTTTTTTCCTAAAATCAAGAAAAAAAATGGCTTTTCTCGTATGATAGATTCACCACAAAAAGAATTTGGTTTAGCGACGAAAAAGTCACTGACGAAACAAGGTATGTCGGTATTTCGTCGGTAATTTGCGACGAAATTGCGATACACGCATTTTCGTCGTTAATTGCGATGAAATTACGACGAAATGCATTGTCGCTAACAAACAAGTAGTCAGGTTAATCATTTCGTTGAAATGTCGTCGGTGTTTTGTTGGTGGTTCGTCGCTACTCTGTGTCTTTTGTTTGTCGCTATTAAGTTTGTAACGTTTCGTCGCTATATCATCGGTAATGTATCGCAAAAATTCCAGAAACATAAACACGGATAAACACGTGTATGAATTAAGAAAAAAGAAAGCGGTGATTGGGAAAAAAATTTATTCATTTAGTAATAAAAATTTACATTATGAAGACGAAAAATTAAAAAAAAATCTAAAAGAGAGGCGGAGAGGGGCCGTTCACTCTTCGTCATCGGAAGAAAGAGTGGCCGCCACATTCTCTGCGAACTCTTTGAGGAGACGCTTCAGCTTGTAATATCTGGATTTCAACTTGCGCAGCCTTCTATTCATGCTGCGCAGTTGCCTCGACTGCTGCTGCATGTTTGCTATAAGCATACGGTAGTCGATATGCGGTTCCGGCATTTCTTCGTGAGGATCCTCTGGCGGCATTGGGCCATGCACATATATTGAACCCTCCCGCTCAACCGATGGTTGTGGTTAAGGAGGAGGCCGTTGTGGAGGTGCACTGTTTGCCCCTCCACGCCTTGGGGTTTTTCTATAACAACGCGGCATACTTTGAAGTTTTATAAATTTGTTTATGTGTAATGCACGGATGGGATGTGGGGTTATAAATAGGTAAATTTAGCGACGACATAGCGACGAACCTGCGACGAATTTTTCGACCGTTAATCAAGATGGGAATATGTGCGGGCGTGACGCTTGGTTTGAATTAGCGACGACTTAGCGATGCCGTAGCGACGTAAATTCATCAGACGTTGTAACCATCGGGCACTGTGCGGACACTGCCGAATAGCGACGCATCAGCGACGCCGTAGCGACGAAACGCGTCGAATGGTGTGAAGAGACGTCGTGCGTCGCTAGTTCGTCGGTAAAGCGTCGCTAAATTTCGCGGGTTACCAGATTCTCGTCGTTTTAAGTTTCGTCGGTATATAGTTGCTGTTTAGTCGGTGAATTAGTCGTCCCAAATTTTTTCGAACCACATTTCGTCTGTATTTTAGCGTCGCCGAGATTCGTAAGGGATTGAATACGTATTTAAATTAAGAAAACGAAAGCGATGATTGTGAAAAAAATTTCATTAACATAGAATTATAAATTACAATATACATAAGGAAAAAAGCGAAAAAAATCTATAAGAATAGCAGAGAGGAGCCGTTCACTGTTCGTCATCCGAACAGAGAGTAGCAACACTCTCCGCGCACGCCTTCAGGAGGCGTCTCAGCTGCGCAGCTTTGGCTTTGATGCGCATCTACCTTGTGTGCAGGTACTAGAGACGTTCATCCTGATAGTTAAGCACCTCCTTCATATTCTCCACTTTTTTCCACAGCTCCTTTATTTCTACACGAGGATCGCCAATTTGGCGATCCTCTTGCCTCCTTGGCCCCTGAACAGTGGGTTCGGAGGAGTCAGCCGGCGGTGGTGCTTGTGGTTGTGGAGGAACCGGTGCAGGTGCCGGTGGTTGAAGACCCCGTCTTGGGTATGTACGTCCACTACCACGTCATGCCTGGGCCTTAGTACGAACCATATTTGTCTTTTTTATATGATTATAAAGGAGATTTTGTTTTTTTGTCCTACGGGAGTCACGGCAGGCTGTTTATATAGGGGAATTCAGCGACGACATAGCGACAACTTAGCGACGTAAATGCATCGTAAGTTGTAACAATCGGGCACTGTACGGTCACTAGATAGCGACGCCGTAGCGACACAAATAGTGACGAATCGCATCGTATCGTGTGAAGATACGTTGTGCGTTTATATAAGGGACTGCAGCGACGACAGAGCAACGACTTAGTGATGTAAATGCATCGGAAGTTGTAACAATCGGACACTGTACGGTCACTGGATAGCGACGCCTTAGCGACGCCAGTAGCGACGAATTGCATCGTATCGTGTAAAGATGCGTTGTGCGTCGCTATTTCGTCGGTAAAGCGTCGGTAAGCAATGAATGCAGACATTAATACACGCGCACCATACGATGAAATTCGTCGCTATTGGCGTAGCTAAGGCGTTGGTATTTGTGTTTGTTGCCTTTTATTCGACGGAGATTGTGTTTCTTGGTCGTCGCTATAGCGTCGCTAAGACGTCGGTAATATTGCAGGCTGAGAACCATAAAATGCAGCTTTCTTCTTCCACTCTTCTCCCATTCTTCTCCCATTTCAAACACATAAATCATCACTTTTCAACGAAAATATAGAAGGAAGATATCTTATTGTGTGGGATTTTTAGGTTTTCCACACCGAGAAAAGATAGCTGCTGTTCTTTTGAAGGTATAGCGAGAAAATGGATCCGATGAGGAGCGATAGAAAGTGGATGCACGAGGGAGTAAACAACGGGGAGTGGAGTTTTAGATTTGTTTAAGGTCTCGAAGAATTTGTGGATTTTGCGACGAGTAATGAAAGTGAAACGCAGATTAGATGTCTGTGTAAGAAATACAAGAACCGTAAATATATGGATCCGGGTGATGTGAGGGTTCACTTATTGAAATAAGGTTTCGTGCACAATTACCATACATGGTACTGCCACGGAAAATATGAGGGGGCGTCTACATCTGCAACTGTTCACTTTGAAGGGGGACCCGGTCAGGTTGACGTCGAAGAAATAGGCGAGGGATCTCACAACCCATACGTGCAGATGGTGTAAGACGCAGTTGCCGGCACATTTACGGGAGAGCAGTACTTACAGTTTCATGTCGGGTACGAACGTGCACAGGATCCGGACGAACAGCCGCGTATATTCGTGGAGGAAGATCCGAACCCTCAGGCGAGACAGTTTTTTGAGATGCTGAACGTCGCCAACACGCCGCTGTATCCCGATTGCGGTAGTCACACACAGATGTCCATGATCGGTCGGATGACAAGCATGAAGACGGAGCACCGCATGATCGGTCGGATGACACCCTTTCTTATTTTTCACTTGCCATTGCTTCATCTAACCTAATATCCTCTTGACTAACCATAATCTTGCTCCTCTTACACATGCAAGATTAAATCTACACATCATCATCATCATCATCATCCGTACCCAGTGTATCCCAATGATAGCAAAAGCTATTGTTAGGTTCTGGGGGGTAAGTGGTAGGCAGACAATATCTATGTCCCAAGGGATAGAAAGTTTGCTTCCAGTGAGACCCCCAGCTCTACTTGTACCTACATAAATGACATAATAATAGTGATATGATGTGCTAGTGTGTTAGTGAGGAAATTCAGAAAATACAAAGAAGAGGCTTTCGATATGAAAATGCACATAATGCGTATATGTACATGCAATGCAAAACAACGGTAAAACATAAGCAAACAAGTGCAAAGTCAACCTAAAGCGTAGAAAGTGTCTACACCTATCTATGTCTCTAAATATACTTTAAGGTCTCCTTATATATGAGCTATACCTCGTTAACCTTAATGTTATGTCTCCATGAACTCCTATCCTGGACCATTTCCTCAGAGAGGTGTAAATCTAGCAGGTCGTGCCTAATCTGCTCGTCCCAAGTCAGTTTGCGCCTTTACTCCTGTTCCCCTCTATAATGAGGCTTTCAATTGCTCTGACCGACGCCGTTGTCTGTCTCCACTTGACATGTCCAAACCATCTCATTCTTCCCTCCCTTATCTTATCTGCTATACTAGCCACGCCTAACCTTTCTTGAAACACCTCGTTTCTGATCCGATCTAGCCTTGTATGTCCACACATCCACCTCAACATCTTCATTTCTGTCACTTCCATCTTCTGCAATTGTGACCTCTTTATGGCCTGATCCGATCTAGCCTTGTATGTCCACATATCCACCTCAACATCTTCATTTCTGCCACTTCCATCTTCTGCAATTGTGACCTCTTTATGGCCCAGCAGTCTGTCTCAAATAGCATTTCCGGTCGCACTGCCATCCTATAAAAATTTCTCTTTAATTTAGTTGGGAAATTCTTGTCACACATCCCTCAGTCCGCCCTCCATGTACACCAGCCTGCTTGAACTCGATGTGCTACATCACTATCTATGTCCCCATTCTACGGCATAAATGATCCTAGGTACTTAAACTTACTTACCTGTGCTACTACTTGACCCTCGATGGTAAGCTGGCTATTCTCACTGTCGGCTATGCCACTGAAGTTGCAGTGCAGATACTCGGTCTTAGAACTGCTAATCCTTAAGCCTTTTCTCTCTAGCACACCTCTCCACTACTCTAGTCTCATACTCAGGGTATGCCTACCCTCTGCTACTAATACAATATCGTCAGCAAAAGCATACACCACAGAACTGCCTACTGTATCGGCTTTGACAACTCGTCAAGGACAAATGCATAAATAAATGGACTCAACGTAGACCCTTGATGGAGGCCTACCTCTACCGAAAAGAAGTCCGTATTCCCCACAGGCATACGAACGGTTGTTTTCGTCTTAGCATACATATCTCTAATTATGTCTATATACTTCATAGGGATCCCTCTTGCATCCAGACTATCCCATATCAGGCTACGTGGCACACTATCATATGCTTTTTCAAGATCGATGAAAACCATATGTAAATCGCACTCCTTCGCCATGTACTTCTCCATTAATCTCCTGAGAATATGTATTGTTTCCGTAGTTGGCCTTCCTGACATAAAACCAAATTGGTTCACTCTAACATGAGTTTCTCTCCTAATTCTAGCATCGATTACTATCTCCCATAACTTCATGATATGGCTTAGCAACTTAATCCCTTTATAGTTCCCACAACATTGTTCATCTCCTTTGTTCTTATATAAGGGGACCAAGACACTCTTTTTCACTCATCTGACATCTTTCCTGTTTTGTAAATATGATTGAACAGAGTAGTTAGCCATTGAACCTCTTCCTCTCCCAAATACTTCCACGCCTCAATAGGTATGTTATCTAGGCCGAACGCTTTAGCTCTTCCCATCTTCTTCAGTGATCTCATCACCTCTCCTTTTGTGATGTTCTGACAGTCAGAGTTATTATGTTGTTGTTGTTGGTTAGTGATGCTTTCTCGTTCTTCGTAGTCGCCACTATCGCCGTTGACAAGATTGTGAAAGTATGTTTGTCATTTCAAATTGATGTCTTGTGCTTTGACTAACACATGTCCATCTTCTCCTTTTATAAACTTCCCGCCTCCTAGGTCCTGCCTCTTTCGATCCCTAGCTTTGACAATCTTGAACATATCCTGCTCTCCGTCTTTTGTTTCTGGTCTTTCATACATCCTTTTATAAGCTGCAGTCTTTGCCTCTGTCACTGCCTTCTTTGCCTCTTTCCTGGCTATTTTGTAATTCTCCTTCAATCTCACTTTCTCTTTCCCATTTGTGCAGCTTAATAGCTCTCTAAAAATCCTTTGTTTGTCTTTTATTTTTTTTGCACATCCTCGTTCCACCACCACGTCTCTTTATGTACAGACGTCTTTCCTGTTGTTACCCCGAGCATTTCTCTCGCAGCATGAGTAATAGTAGTCGATATAGCCTCCAACATCTGATTTGTGCCATCACCCAAACGATCTGGTTTCACGGAGAGGACCTTGTCTCTGAATATATTAATTTTTTCGTCTTTCAAACTTCCCCATTGAACATTGCTGTCTCCCAATGTATAACCTTGCAGTCCCTCTACAATCGTCAGTCTTCATGCCTCATCAGAAAATAGTCGATCTACGTGTTATGTCCTCCGCTGCTAAAAGTGATCAAATGCGATTCTTTTTTATTAAAAATGAGTTTATAATGCATAGGTCATGGGCCACTGCTAGGCCTAGCAGATCTCTACCCTGTTCCCTTCTATCTCCATAACCAAACTCGCCATATGCCAACTGAAAACCATTGCTATCCTTTTCGATGTGTCTATTAAAATCACATCTGATACAAATTCGTTCCTCCCTAGATATTGACTTTAACATTATATCTATGCAATCCCAAAACCCTTTCTTCTCCTATTATCCTAGTCACACTTGGGTTGCATAGGCGCAAATCATTGCCACTATCTCCTTATTTAGTACTACCTTCAACAACATAATTCTATCATTATATCTAATGACATCAATCACGTTTGTGTGTAATTCTAACTTTAATAGAAATCCTACTCCATTCTTGGTCCCATCTGACCCCGAATATAACAACTTATACCCATTACACACTTTGCCTGTATTCTCTTTCCACCTAGTCTCTTAGAGGCATGCTACATCTATCTTACGTCTCTTAAGTGTATCTACAACCTCCAACAAATTACCACTTAAGGCTCCTACATTCCAAGAGGCTACCCTTAGACTATCTTCCTTTTCCTTCCCCTACCTCCACCCCTCTTCCTTAGACATATTCTCATGGAAAAATCATGATGTCTTATATCAATCATTGCAACTAAAACTAAAAATCCAAGGTATGCTACTGATGCCAAAATTTTGAAACTAAATATAAACAATCAAAATTACTTCAGTGATAATAAGACAAAATGAAATCATATCACCTGATTGGGTTGTGGCACACCAAGATTCAAAAGAGCAATAGATCTGGATCTATATTTTCTTCAGGTTACTCGAAGCTCGAGATTTAAAGAAAGGCTACAAAGGAAGTAAACCAAGATAATTTTAAGGAAGGCGGGGCTGGGGTATACACATGCCCATTTTATTTCTATACATGCAAGCCTCTGGAAGCCATTTCATATGAACATAAACTTTTTTATATATAGAGATAACCTTTTTATACCTTTATATACCTTTTATAATGGTCAAACCTTACATGCAAGCTTCAAAAACTTACATGCAATGCTTATGACCAATTTATATACATGGAAAGAGCCTTGAAAATACTCATGCATGATCTATTTTTCTTATATAAACTACTTAGTGAGTTGGAAAATAGTGAGTTGGAAAATGCATGAAGAACCTAAGTGGTATACTTTCCTACTATTTTGATTTTTATATTTCAAGAAGTCTTCTTGATGAAGACTCTAAAAGCTTGATTCTTGCTTTGGGATAGAGAGTTCTTCCTCCTCCTTGCCCTAAGAATACCCAGGATTAGAAGAGGTAAAAGAAGAGAGGTGATGAACAATTTATAAAAGAGGTTGAAAGAAAGTATTTGGAATCATTTATGCATGCTTCTTACCTTGCTTCTCCTTGCTATTAGGCCCTCTTAGAATTCAAATTCTAAGCCTAAGATGAAGGAAATCTTTCGCTTTGGTCTTGAAGGACAGAGAGAGAGTGAATTAAAGAGAAAGTTTTGTTCTTCCTCTTCCCCTAGATACCCATGGTTTTGGGAAGGAATTTCAGGCTTGGAGAATTTTGTTGCCTTTTTGTGAAGAAGAAGAGAGAGGGTTGGCTTGGAAGTGGGGGAGGGGATGAAGTGAAGAGTTTGTCTTCCTTATCCCCTTGTATACCACAGTTGAAATGAAAAGGAAGAGGAGAGTTGAAGGTTTGAAGACTTGGTAAGGAGAGAGAGAGATATATTCGTTGAATTGGTGAAGTGTAAGATGTAAGAATGAAATGGTTTGAGGGAAAGAGAGGAGTTGTCTTCAAAAAGAGGGGTTTTGGCTGCCAACTAGGGGTTGGGAAGGGGGAAGCATGGAGTGTGGTGGATGACATGCAAAAGTTGCCTCCCTTTTTCTTTCTTTTCTTGCATGTCTATGACAAAGGTGTGAAAAAGGAAGCTTTTTCCCTTCCCTATAATGCATGGCAGAAAATTTTTGCTGCCTTCCTCTTTTTTCTTTTTCCCATGAATAATAAATTACTTTCCTATGTGTTGTTTTAGTTTTCCTTTTTTTAATTGGAATAAACACTTGTGTCATCTTTTCATTTCCATTTAATTTCTTCCTACTAAATAACTTGTTCCACCTTCCATTTTATTTGCAACCATTCATATATTCTTTACTACTCCTTATGCATTTTACTTTCCATTTATTTAAATTATACTACCAACACAATCATATCACACAGATTAATCATATTGACATATACACAAAATATGCTATCTTAGCCTATATTGGAAATAAAATAAAATGAGGGTGTAATAGTCTCTGTATAATCGAGGCCTTGTACCTGATGGTCACCATGGATGACCAGTTGAGCCTTGTAACGTTCAACACTACCATCTGAGTTGTGTTTAATTTTGTAATTCCGCTTACATCTGATGACACGCTTGCTTGGTGGCAATGGCACAAGCATCCAAGTATTATTATCTTCTAGGGCTCGCATTTCCTCCTGAATTATAGCCCGCCATCGAGGGTCTTTGACGGCTGAGAATAGGATTGAGGCTCTGCACTCAAAGTGATAGCAGCAAGAAAAGCCCGATGGGCGGGCAAAAATTTTTGAGTACTAAGAAAATTGGTGATAGAGTATGGAATACCTGAGGAAGCGGATCTCATGGTGAAGTCGACAGAGGGGCTATCCAGTATGAAATTCATCTCAAAATCTATAAAATTTCAGGAGATTTCTCGATCCGGTGTCTGCGGCCGAGGAGTGGCGATGAGGGTGTAGGTTGTGGATCGGTTGGCTCAAAAGTGGGATTTGTCGTGGGGGCAACAATCGGACCATTGGAGTCTGGAGGCATGGTGGATTGATCAGGAGTATTTCATCTTTCGGTTCATGGACAACCGTGGGGGAAATTTCCAAGGCCGGTGAGGTCGGAGCAGTGATAGGTGATGCAAAGGGAAAGACTGCCTCGGCAAAAGTAACATTTCGGGAAGTAAAAAAGTCATGAGAGTCAAGGCCACAAACAATCCAATCTTTTTGTCCTATCGGATATCCCACAAAGATACACTTGCGACTTCAGCTTTGGAATTGGTCAGGACGCAACTGATCATTATGAACATAGTAAAGACTCCCAAAAACTTGCATATGAGAATAGTCGCGAGGCTTTCTAAATAGTATTTCATAAGGCGTTTTTCCACCAAGGATTGTTGGGGTGCGATTAATTAAATAAGCTGCAGTCAGGACACATTCTCCCCAAAAGGATAATGGTAAGTTGGCTTGAAAATGCAATGCTTGGGCAATGTAAAGAATATGACGATGTTTGTGTTTTACACGTCCATTTTGTTGAGGAGTGTAGTGAATAGAGGTATGATGCACTATACCATAGTCTGCGAAGAACGACTGGAGAGGGAAATTCTAACCCATTATCACTGCGGAAGGTTTTGATAGTCTAGTCGAACTGAGTATGTACTATATCAAAGAACTGGCACACCACTGAGGGTACAAGGTCCTTTGCTGTTTATAGATATACCTAAATCCCCCAGGATCGAGCATCCACAGAAGTCAAGAAATAAGAGGCACAACACAAAGTTTTCTCCCGATATGGTCCTTAAGCCATAATGACCCAAATCAAAGGATTGTGCGGCTAATGTTTTGCTTAGCTCAAAAGGCCGTTTTATTTGTTTTGCCTGACATCAAACTTCTTAAGGAACATCACAATCTTTATTCAAAGGAGAAACAATATTACATATCATATGCAACACTACTAGAGAGATGTCCAAGACGATTATGCCACAAGCCTTTATCCACCTCCACTCTTAGTACACAGTTCCGGGCGTAGGAAGGGACCTTCAACAAATATAGTCCATCGGTCAGCTCACCCAATCCGATCCTCATCCTTGTACGCCAGTCCTGTATCACACAATCATCATTAGTAAACATAATAATACAATCATCACTTTCAATAATTGAGACGCCGATAATAAGTTGCAAGACAAGTGAGTCACAACACCCCTTGCCGACTTGTCTGCATCTTAGGCCACTAGACAGCCAGACATTACACAGAATTGTAGGTACACAATTATGTAAGCTACTTAAATTACCCATCATATGATCAGACGTGCCAGAGTCGATGATCCAGGACGAGTCAGGATACTTACCACTCACACATTCGGCCGAGGTGTGTTTCCGAGCATTAAGTGCTTGAAGCACCACGCTCAAATCATCTTCGGACAACTCGGCCAAGGCCTCCATGGCATCGGTAGTGCCGGCAGATGGAGTCGCATGAACAAAAACCATGTGAGCTACAGCCCCAGTATGCTTGGGCAGAGAGAAAGCGCTGGCTGTAGGGCCTTTCGGATGTGCAGGTGCCTTTGTACAACGTCCCATGAGTCTGGATAACTCACAATCTGAAAACATGCACTTGCCTCGTGGCATTCGTTGACAGTGTTAGCATGTCGCCCATGCTTTAGACATCTAGCGGTCTCCTTCTTGGTTAATCAATGCCTCAATAGCAAAGCCCATAGGAGCCCATGTCTCATTTATCGATGCAATAGAGCCGAGTCTCTCCTCTTGGACCACCATGTGATAGACAAGATTCAGAGGTAGGAGGGGGTTCTGATTAGGAATAGACAAACATACCATTTTGTATGCAGATTCGTCTAAGTCCCATGAGAAACCGTTGGATCTTGTACACCTCCTTGCATCTGAGAAGAGTCTTCCATATATCACATGTGCAACCGACATACGAGCACATGGGAATGTCATCGTAATCCTTCGACATATCCTAAAGTTTCTTTAGTTTGCCATAGTAAACCATAATGGATTCACCTTCTTCAACTGTTGCGCCCTCGGAGCATTCATCACAACAAAACGCTGTTTAATATTGTCCCACAACTCCTTCGCATCCTCGTCATAGGAGATGGTGGAATACATACCTGGTTCAATCATATTTAGCATCCACGTGACAATCATCGAGTTGATTGGCTCCCAATCCATCAAGTGAGAGGAGCCATCAACTGGCCGTTGGATCGTGCCATCAAGGAAGCCTAACTTCCGTCGGGCAAGAAGGGAGCCACAGACTGCCCATGCCCGCTCTTTGTAATTCAGTCCCGTCAACTGGACTAGGGTAATAAGCAATACGATCGACAGAGTGCGAATCATAAGGTGAAATAATTTTTTCTATTTGGGCGGAGAGCGAAAGAGACGCTTGAGAGCTTTTGGCCGCCATTGTTTATGCCAAGCTCTCGGTCAAGCACTCGGCCAAAGAAGAAAAGGAGCCATGTATGACTCTGATACCATGTAACGAAATATTTGACGATTCAAGCTTGCCTTTTTTTCTATTCAGCCATACCAATTTATAGGGATACAATTTGACACGTTATGCTAAATTATAGCTAATCACTAGGCCAATATCTATCAATTAAGATATTACATAAATCTACAATTTATGAAAGCGATATATACATGGTAAGACAAAATCAATCCTAATCAGTCAATCTTATCTGTTAACAATCTGTCCTTGATTCTCTCACATACATATATATGTATGCATCTACATCTACGTACCCATATGTATACACACGTGATCTTCACGGGATCATGATGTTACAGCACCTGTTTGCGGAGCTGTTCCTAAATGTCGACCCAAACACAATTATTTTATTAAAGATTACTTTATATTCAATGTGTCGGCATTAAACAGAACAAAATAGAATTCAGCAAACAGCACGGATCTTCTATTTTTTGGCAGAAGCAAACAAAAACAATGAAATGACCAGGTTTGTATCGCACAGCCTGGATCAAACACAGTCCGTTCAATCAAATCACGGCGATCAACACAACATCACTAAAAGAAGTCCAAAACAGTTCTTAAAAAGAACAAAAACGAATAAAAGATCGACTAAACCACAATTAAATTAATGAATACTGAAATGCTAACTTGTACTATAAATTTCAATATACCATAACTCTCAGAGTAAGTGGTAGTCTAGCTCCAAATACATAAGCTCTTGAAATTTTTTTTGCTCCAAAGACCAACCATGAGGAGCTCCTTCTTCATATTGTTTGGAGTTTCTATCGTCGCTATAATCTTTTAATTGGGTAACTCCTCCCCTTCTATTGCTGCTGCAAAAATTGAACCATAACTGTTATAAACCAAAATTTTAAACTAATTGCTAACACGTTAAATTAATATTAAGCAGTCGATGGATAGAACGACACCTCGAAATTACATTAGATGTAACGTGTTAATTATGTTTGGGTGTTTTTATAATTACAAATAATGATTATGTAAATATATGTACATGTAGTAATATAAGGTAGGAGAAAAAGAGTTAAATTAAATTAAATAAATAGGAGAAGATAAAATTATAATAGTAATAGGAATAAAATAATTATAAACAAAATTAAAAAAAAGAAAGTAAACGTGACTTAATGGGGGGGAGTAACCGCCCCCCCCCCATGATTGCAGCTTTCGGTTATTAAGAAGGGGCAGGGGCAGGGGAAACGAAACACAATGAAAGAAAATTAGGGAAAAAGAAAATAGAGAGAGGGTGAGAGCAGCAGGAAAAGAAGAGGAGGAAGGAAGAGAGAGGGAAGAGAGAAGAGAAAAGCAAGTAAAGCCAACAGGAATCCATTGTAGTCGCGTAGTCTTATCAACAAGCCAGGTAGGTTCCTTTTCCCCCTCCAATCGGTACAAATTCAAGCATGCCTTGGTGATATATTTTATGTGTTTTTGTTGCTTTAGTTGTTGCAATTTATAGCATGTTAAATTACCTGTGAAAAGCATGAGATCTTGCAGACTGTGGAATGCGTTGCTGATATCTGCGTGTGTTGCTTTTGATTTTAGAGAAAACTTTGATAATAAAAATAGCAAAACTATTGCATGATTAGAGATTTTTCAATTTGTTTTGGCCTTAAAATAGGTACCCATAGATTGGAAATAAGAAGAAGTATAGATCGGGATCGAAAAACGGTCGCCGGAGACCGCCGGTGCGCCACACGCGCCGCCGGAAGCGGCAGCGCGTGGCTGCACGCGCCCTGCTGCCAAGGGCTGGTGTTGCGTTGCTGTTAAAGAAAATGCTACACCTGGGAAAGAAAAAAATAAGAAGGGCTGAAGCCTTTATGGTGGAGGGCCGAAGCCCTTTATGGTGGAGGCTAGTTGGGTGGGCCGCTGCTCCTGTTGCAGTCTTGGCCCAAGATCAGTTATTATATAAAAAAAAGAGGGGAAGGGGCTACCAGTTTCGCGGACCGGGCCGGATGGCCAGCGGTTCGGGCCAGTTGTTGGTCGGCCCAAATCAGCTATAGGATAAAAAAAGTATATATATATATACATGGTGCAGGCCAGTCCGCTTTTGGACCGGGCCAGAGGGAGAGAAACGGGTTCAGGGCTAGCAGAACAGGGCCAGCCCAATTTGCAATATTTTTTTTTCTTTCTGGAAATTCTGAAATTTGGTAATAGTATTTATTTAACTTAAAATAGTAATAATTAAGGAAAAATTATAAATAAATATCAGAAAATTATAAATAAATACCAGAAATTATAAAATATAAAAAAATAATTATTTCCACTAAATTTCAGCAATTGCGGTAATTTATTTAATTTGGTTAATTAGGTAATAAATAGAAATAAATTAAGGAAAAATAGGGAAAAATATAGAAAAAAACACACAATAAACCTTGGAATAATAATTTAAACCTCAAACAACATTAAATCATTATTTGAAGAATAAATGAACTTAGAGTTGAGTGCCGGAGGATGGTGAGGATGGGCCATAGGCCTCAGGCGTGTGTGTTGTTTGCATTCATGGCACGTGCATTTGCATGATAGTGGGTCGTGATGTACGAGTCACGGGCGCTCAGGATGGTGTACGGTGGCGGTGCCAAGTACACTCAGGATGGTGACTGTGGGTGGGTACGACCCACAGCCACTCAGTTAGGACCCGGGTTCATGCATTGCATGGTGGAGCTACCGGCATTTTGTGTGACATGACTTAGTTGCGTGTGACATGCATAATAGGACATGCATCACGACGTTGCGCATTCTTTATCTGGAGTGAATTACCTTTCCACATTCATATGCTTATGTGATATTATGTCTTATGTGCTATGTGCTTTATCATTATGGTATGTTTGTCTTGTACTACTTGGAGGCAGGTGCCTACTGAGTGATTTCCCAGTCACTTACCCCTACTCCCCCCCACCAGGTGAGCAGGAAGAAGCGTTTGATTATGTCTTTGTTGAGGACGGGGCTGATACGGTGGAGTGGGCAGATTGATGGCCGCATTTAGGACACGGGACGATCTTGCGGACATTTGTTATTATTCTGTTGGGATTTCATTAGTCACTATTCTGATTAGACAGTTAGCACATCGATGCTATTGTTAGTACTGGTTTAGTGTTTTATTGAGACAGTTCTTTTATTTATGGAGTTTAATTAATGGTAATTCGTTTCTGCGCGAAAAATTTTCTACGGTTTTTCGAACAGGTAGAAAGGCGACTCGACGCTTTGTATTCTCCTCAGTGAGATACGGCGGGTGCACCATTCTCGATGTTAGGGATCGGGAGCAGGGCGCTACAGGTGGTATCAGAGCCGAGGCTTCAGATCCGCCTCGGGAACGCAGGATTAACTAGATCACCTAGACATAAGCTATGACATTTTCCTAGAAACGATAATATGACCCTAATAAATGAAGTAGACCTAAGTTATGATCGGGTTTAAGGGAGGTGTGTGCCGATGGTGAGCTTTTCTTGTTAATTACCGTTCTAAATCGGAATCAACTATTTATTTTTATTTATTTACTTTACTGACCTGCTTGCGTTTCATGAACTCGAACTCCAGGAAAATGCCTCCACGACGTGAGCCAGCAGGAAATGGAGGGCACGACGGTGACGACCACCAGGGTCAGGGGGCCATACCCCAAGTCCTTGCAGACACACTAGCCACCCTGACTACCTTGGTGGCCCAGCAGCAGGTACAGATGGCTCACCTGCAGCAGGAGCAGCAGGAGCTGCAGCAGCAGCAGCCACCACCACCAGCACCCCCGGGACTTCGATTCTACTATAGAGAGATGCAGCACTCCCGGGTACCGATGTTTAGGGATACTACACGTCCGGAGGAGGCCGAAATCTGGCTCAAGAATGTGACCGAGCAGCTGAGGTTACTGCAAGTGCCAGATGATTTGAAGGTGGAGGTGGTAGTTCCATTCCTCGAAGGGGATGCCAGGGAATGGTGGCTTGGTGTACATCGCCGACAGACCCCACAGTTGACTTGGGCCCAGTTCAGGGAAGAATACGAAAAGCACTATATCCCCGAGAGTGCCTTACAGAGGAGGATGACCGAGTTTCAGCTGCTTACACAGGGGTCCATGACTGTGGATCAATATTCAGAGAGATTCCATGCCTTGGGGAGATACATGCCTTCCGTTATGGATAACGAGAGAGCAAAGATGTCCAAATTTAAGACAGGACTGAGTTCTCGCATTCAGACTTTGATTATTTGTGCGAGACCGAGGACATTCGAGGAGTTACTAGAGGTGTGCCGTGATGCTGAGGGTGACCTCAGGAGGGTTGCAGCAGAGGACCGAGCAAAGAGGCCACGTGAGGAGTATCTGTTAAGTTGTAAAGTGTTTTGATGATGAAAAGATGTTTTGAATAAGTTAAAATTATGTTTGATATTTGATGCTTGATGAGAAAAATACGTTATGTCCAAAGATGGTTAAGATGGGAACTCAAAAGAAGACATCGATCTCTCAAGGAGGAGACATCGATCGATCGATGTCACTAACATCGATCGATCGATGTAAGATCTGAATACATCGATCTCTCCCTCCCTGGACATCGATCGATCGATGTAAGATCTGAATACATCGATCTCTCCCTTCCTGGACATCGATCGATCGATGTGGGATCTGAGGACATCGATCTCTCCCACTCAGGACTTCGATCGATCGATGTAGCATCTGAGGACATCGATCTCTCCCTTCCAGGGACTTCGATCGATCGATGTCCTCCATAATTCAAATTTTCTGAACGTTTGAACAAAATCCAAGGCAGATTTTCAAGGTTTTCTCTTTCCAATCTTCTTCAAACTTCTTGTGGACTTTAACCCAACTTATTACATGCTTCCTTGACTATCGTAAACATGTCTAAGATTCTCTAGGGTGGCTATCCAAGATCAAATCACTCCATAGGGTGGCTAGAGACTATTTGGGCATTGTCTTGACATTTTTGAAGATGAAGACTTGGTGGAGAGCCTAAAAAACGTGGTGAAGTTCATCTATAAATAGAGAAGGCTTGGATGAAGCAAATACAAACTTTCAACATCATCTGGCTTCATTTTACATTGTTGTACATTTCTCTCATACTTGTAAATTTGTTTAAAGCTTATCTAGCTTTCTTTGATCTTCATTGTTTGTATATTGAGAGAAAGAGAGTCAAGCACAAGAGGAACCAAAATTACTTGATCTCTAGCTTGTGCTTAGACTTGTGAGAAAGTGTGAACCTTACTATATCTCTTCAACCCACTGAGAGAAGTTCTTGAGAGAACTTTTGTTGAAGTTGTAAGGAAGCAAGAAGTTGTTCTTGCTAAGAGCTGCAGTTGTTGTAGTTGCACAAGAATTTTGTGCAAGAAGTTGCTGTTGTTGTTGCTTAGACTAAAGTGTTAGTGTAAGTGTTGCTGTGGTTGTTCTTATTGTTCATAATAAGAAGAGTAGTTGTTGAAAATCCACTTTGGAAACAAAGTGGTAGTGGAGTAGAATCATTTACGATTCGAACCACTCTATATCCGGTGTACTCATTCATTATCTCTCATCTCCAATTCTTGCTCTGATTTTGAATATCCTTTTTGAGTTGAGAAAAACAAGAAAATTCCGCAAAAGAGCCAAACACTCTATTCCCCCCCCCCCCCTCTAGAGTGAATTTCGGACTTAACATTTGGTATCAGAGACTAACCTTGATTGCTTGGCCTATCTTTGCAAGTAGCAAGGTTAAAGATCATGGCAATGACAACCTCAACCTCAACCTCTTCATCTCCCAAGCCTACTGCACTATTTTCCGGATCAAACACTAAAGCTCCTATGTTTGATGCCCAAAACTATTCTTTATGGAAATTTCGAATGATCAATCATTTGAAAGGCTGTGGTTTTGATATATGGAGAGCTGTTGTCAAAGGAATTGAAGTTCCTATGATTACCAACTCAAAAGGAGAATCAATGTTCAAAGATGAGGATGACTACACCGACGAAGAGAAGGTAAATTTCGCCATCAATGGCAAAGCTTTTGACATTCTCTCAAGTGCTCTTACCACCACTGAGCTCATTAGACTCCAAGGTCTTGAAACAGCCCATGAGGCATGGAAAAGGCTTGAAATGATACATGAAGGAACTGAGCAAGTAAGAATGGCCAAAAGACTCATGCTCATAAAGGAGTATGAGATGTTCGGAATGAAAAGCGGTGAGAAGATTGAGGAGACAATCGATCGATTCACACGAATAGTGAATCAACTCTCCATGGTTGACAAGAAAATCTCAAATGAAGATCTTGTCTCAAAACTTCTCAACTCTTTGCCAAGAGAATGGACACCCAAAGTCACCGCCATCACCGAATCACAGAATCTCAAGACTCTTACCCTTGATGAGCTATCCGGTAATCTTCTTACTCATGAAATTCTTATTGATGAACAAAATAAGATGAATCCCATCAAGTCGACACAAACATCACACAAGGGATTAGTGGTAGAGTCCGATGATTCGGATGAGGAAGTTGCCCTTCTAGTAAGAAAATTTAGAAGAATGGCAACTAGAAATAAAGCTCAAGCAAGAAAGTTTTTCAAGAAACCAACTAAAGAAAAGGAAGCAAGTGAAAATTGTTATAGATGTGGTCGACCCGGTCACTTCATTGTCGATTGCCACATAAAGGAGCCACAAAAGCAAGAAAAGAAGGTCTTTCCTCAAAAGAAGAAAGCCCTCAATGCGGAGGTAACCACGTGGGATGATCTCCTTTCGGAATCAGAAGGAGAAGAGAGTGAAGATCAAGGTGTTGGACTTGTGGCAATGATTGAAAATCCAAAGGTTCAACATACTTGTCTTATGGCGATTGAAGATGACCTTGAGGTAAATTCTAACTCTTCAAATTTGCATGATGAAATAGGAGATTTGCAAGATGACTTTGAAAAATTAAATTTGAAGTATAAGCATTTAAAGAAAGAATTCAAGAAATGTATTTTAGAAAATAAGAGCTTGCATGACAAAATATTTTGATGTTTCAAGAGCATGATATCATACTTACCATGCACAAAACCGTAGCTCTTGAAAATGAAGAAATTAGAAAAGAATGTGAGAAACTAAAATTAGACTTACAAAGACTAACTAATGGCAAAAACAACTTAGACATACTTCTTGGAAATCAAAGAATTGGAAATGATAAATCCGGTTTAGGATTTAACTCATCATCTTCCTCTATTAAACCTAAGTCCTTAAAGAAAAAGGCAAACAATAGAAAATCACAACAAAATTTATCATCTTCTAAACCAAAGCTTGTACCCACTTGTTTTTATTGCAACAAGCTAGGACATGTAAAGAAAGCATGTAGAGCTCGATTTGAGAGCACATATGTTTGGAAGCCTAAGGGTTGAAAAACTAACCCTAAAGGACCCAACCATCAAAGGGTACCAATACATACATCTTTTGGTTTTGTAGGCTCTCAAGATAAATGGAGTAGCCAAAGAAGAAGGAACCAAATGGCTTATGGACAGCGGATGTTCAACTCACATGACCGGAGACAAGACGTTGTTCACCAAGCTCAAGCTCCAAGATGGTGGAACGGTGCATTTTGGCAATGGGAGAGCCAAAATCCTTGGACATGGAGAAATTGGTAATTATTCCTTTACTATTAATAATGTACTATATGTAGAAGGGCTTAAGTACAATTTGATAAGTGTTAGCCAACTATGTGATGCTAATTTTCAAATTGAGTTGTGAAAAGAAAATGTGTTGTGAAAAAGAACGATAAGATTGTTTTCGAAGCTATTCGTAAAAATGATGTTTACAAATTTAGCACACATGATTTGATATCACAAAATGTTTCTTGCCTAGTTGCCAAAAATGATTTGACTCAACTATGGCATAGACGACTTGGACATATTAGTTTTAAGAATTTCAAAGAGATTTGCAAAAATGAAAAAGTCCAAGGTCTTCCAAAATTGAATTTCGAAAACCATGGCTTATGCGACACTTGTCAAAAGGCAAAACTTGTTAAAACAAGCTTCAAGCCCAAAAGTGAAATCTCCACCACCAAACCTCTACAATTGCTTCATATGGATTTGTATAGGGATATTGGTACAGCAAGTCTAAGTGGAAAACATTACACCTTTGTGGTGGTAGATGACTACTCTAAGTACACTTGGGTAATGTTCTTAGCTAAAAAGAATGATGCATGTCAAGAATTTATAAAGCTTTGTAAGAGATTAGAAAATCAAAGAGAAGACACAATTAATGAAATTAAAAGTGATAGAGGTGGTGAGTTTGATGGAGAATTTCAAGAATTTTGTGTATCCAAAGAGTATGGACACAATTTCTCAGCTCCAAGAACTCCTCAACAAAATGGTGTTGCGGAAAGGAAAAATAGGACACTTCAAGAAATGAGTAGAGCCATGCTAAACGAATTTGAGCTACCCAAATATTTTTGGGCCGAAGCGGTAAATACCGCTTGTCATGTGATCAATAGAGTTTATTTGAGACCATTTCTCAAAAAGACTCCTTATGAGCTTTGGAAAGGTCGAGTACCAAATATTGGTTATTTCAAGGTTTTGGTTGTAAGTGTTTTATACTTAACACCAAAGACAACTTGGATAAACTCGATTTCAAAGCAGATGAAGGAATCTTTATGGGTTATGCTCAAAATAGTAAGGCATTTAGAGTATACAATAAAGAAGCATGAAAGTTGAAGAATCAATCCATGTCAAGTTTTAGTGAACTCATTGATGATAAATCAAACGATAATAATGATGATGATAAGATGAAATAATTGAAGTAAGCCATATAGAGAAATTTGAGAATCCAAAAGGTAATATTGTTATTGACCTTAGGATTGATCCACTTGAACCTAAGGTTGAAAATGAAGAAGTAGGAGGAGATACCTCAAATTTACCGGATTCATATAAGTATAGGAAAGATCACCCTAAAGAGTTGATATTAGGTGAAACTAGCCAAGGCATAATGACAAGGAGAAAATTCAATGAAAATGCTTTCATTTCACAAGTTGAGCCTAAAAACATAAAGGAGGCAATAAATGATGAAGATTGGGTATTGGCTATGCAAGAAGAATTAAATCAATTTGAAAGAAGTGATGTTTGTGAATTAGTCACTAAACCTAGTGATCATCCCGTAATTGGCACTAAATGGGTATTTAGAAATAAAATGGATGATAAAGGAAACATCACTAGAAATAAAGCTAGATTAGTAGCCTAAGGCTATAGGCAAGAGGAAGGCATAGACTATGATGAAACTTTCGCCCCCGTAGCTAGGTTAGAAGCTATTAGGATGCTATTAGCATATGCATGCTATAAGGATTTCAAACTATATCAAATGGATGTGAAATCCGCATTCTTGAATGGAATAATTCAAGAAGAGGTCTATGTAGCTCAACCTCCGGGTTTGAAAATCATGATTATCCAAATCATGTTTTTAAACTCAAAAAGGCCCTTTATGGACTTAAACAAGCTCCTAGGGCTTGGTATGATAGATTAAGTAACTTCCTACTTGAAAATGAGTTTTCAAGAGGAAAAGTCGACACTACTCTTTTTATTAAAGAATAAGGAAACCATCAATTGCTTGTTCAAATTTATGTGGATGATGTCATATTTGGTGCTACTAATGATTCTCTTTGTAAGCATTTTGCTAAATTGATGGAAGGAGAATTTGAAATGAGCATGATGGGTGAACTCAACTACTTTCTTGGTCTACAAATCAAGCAAACTCAAGATGGAGTATACATATCTCAAACAAAGTACACAAAGGATTTGCTCAAGAAGTACAAATTTGAGGATGGAAGAAGTGTGAGTACTCCGATGAGCACAAGTACAAAGCTTGACAAAGACGAAAAAGGAAAGCCAGTTGAGGTAACAAAATATAGGGGTATGATTGGTAGTTTACTGTATTTAACCGCTAGTAGGCCGGATATTTTGCATGCTGTGTGCTTATGTGCTAGATTTCAAAGTATGCCTAAGGAATCGCATTTAGTTGCCATTAACGTATCTTTAGGTATTTGAAAGGAACTTTGAACTTCGGATTGTTCTATCCCAAAAATGGTTGTTTTGATCTAAGAGGATATAGTGACTCCGACTATGCCGGAAATCTTGTTGATAGGAAAAGCACTTCCGGGACATGTCAATTCCTTGGAGATTGCTTAGTTTCTTGGTTTTCCAAGAAACAAAATAGTGTGTCACTTTCCACGGCGGAATCCGAATATGTATCGGCCGCTTCGTGCTGTGCACAACTACTTTGGATGATCAACACCTTGAATGATTACAATGTTAAGTTTGAAAAAGTTTCCATCCTATGTGATAATACCTCAGCCATAAGTATAGCACAAAACCCGGTTCATCATAGTAGAACAAAACACATTGAAGTAAGGCATCACTTCATAAGAGATTGCATTCAAAAAGGATTGGTATGCGTTGAGTTCGTTCTAACAAATGACCAACTGACGGATATCTTTACCAAATCCCTTCCCACCGAGACATTCGAATCAATTAGAACAAGATTAGGAATGATAAACAATGATTAAAGGGTTAGAAATGTCAAAATTGCAGAAATCAGCACACATAGATCGATCTATGTGAAAAAACCTCAGAGATCGATGTCTGCGCAGACAGAGGTATTAAATCTGCAATCCTTTTCTCTTCTTTCACTTTCATCTTTCCCAAACACGAACCCTAACCTCCTCTCTGCAGAAACGAAAATTTCCCCTTCACCAAAATCCAAAATCCATCTCTAAATCTCAATTTCTTCTCATAATCTCTCATTTTCACTGCTAAATCTCATCATTCCATACATTTTCCTTCCACATCCGAACCCTAACTCAAAAATTGCACCAAGAACAAACAAACAACAAAGAGGCAACGAACTTCTGAGGAAGAAGATACTACGCCACCCCGTTCTAATCCTCAAGTGCCAACAGGGTCTAGGACACAAGGATTGAGGAAGAAGGCCACTCCCTCTCACAACACAATGTTGACTGAAACAAGGAGCAAGTTAACAGTCAACAACTTTCCCTGGCTAAAATCCTCAGACCACAAAGATGCTATGAAAGAGCCAACTGGTACAGGTAAATTTGCCTACATCAATCTTAGAGCTCAATTGGTTTTTATTGAATGGGAGCGCAAAAAGAGGGCAACCATTCCATTAAAATTGCTCAAAATTGAAGATATTTTGAGCAATGAAGAATTAAAACCAATTATTGATTGGTTTGATGTTCAAAAATGGAGACCTATCTGGGAGGTCTCACAGATGACCAATATGTCTACCCGGTATACTAGAATGTTTTATGCAAATATGTGGGTAGATTATAAACATGGGGAGCCCTATGCATTGAATACAATAGTAGAAGGAAACTTGTTGATGTTTACATCTAAAACATTCAACGAATTGCTTGAGGTTCCTGATGAAGGGTTGAATGACTTTGATCCATGGAAGTGGGATTCCTTCAAGTATCAAGTTTCTGAAAATGAGGTTAAATATTTTCTTGGCTTTCACCCCACCAAGAATACTAACGACATGCCTCTAGTATACAGAGTTTTACTTGCAATGTCACTTTCTGTATCAATGGAAAATCGGCAAAACTCCCGAGCAATTTAGATTTTTACATTGCGTATCGTATTGCTGTGAAGGAGCCCTTAAATTTTGGGGAGATTGTGTTTGCCAATATGTTGGAAGCTACCACCAAGAAATCAAAAGCGCTTCCCTATAGCAATCTCATATATAGATTGCTTCAAAAGGCAAACGTGGAGTTGAATGATGATTTCACGGATCAAATTACCAACAAAGACTACTATACAAAGGCTAACATTCAACAAATCCACAAGTCACGGAAAGAGGCTCAAAAACGGGGTGGACAACAAGAAGAAGACGAAGAAGAAGAAGAACGTGAAGAGCCTATTCCTCCACCATCCCCTACCGAACCTCCCATGGACACCTCTTCTCATCCATCACCACAACCACCCCCACAACAAACATCCACATCCCAAAAGTCCAAAGGAAAAGCCCCAATGGCGGCAGAAAGTGATTCTGGTGACGAGTTTTATGCAGAAGCCGAAATTGCCGACGTTCGTCATACTCTTGGTCAATGGGGAGAAGACTTGGCTACAGAAGCAAGCCGAATTGATGACCTACAAAAGGAGTATAAAAACTTTCAGGCACGTATAAACTCCATCGAAACAAAGGTCACCACTGAGGTTGCAGAACTAAAAACAGAGTTAGCCGCACAGAAGACAAAATATCAAAAGCTAAAAACAAAGCTCAAAGCCGCTCTCTGCGGACTATGTTTCTCCTCCGATGAGGAGTAGTCCCTTATGATTTCCCATTTCCCCGTACTTAAGTTAGTTTTGCAAGTTTGAGTTTACATTTGTATCTCAAAAACTTGATATTTCTTGATGGTATCTATATTCTCGTTTTTGATATATCTCATTTTTTGATGCTTTCAAAAAGGGGGAGAAGAATGCTAGCTTGGTATGATTTTGGCATGATATGGATTTGGCAAGATTTTGGCATATTAGTTAATGATTTTGGCATGATATGGTTTTGGCAAGATCTTGGTTAATGATATATTGGGTATGCTAGTTGAAAACTTTTGATGGTTTGATTGCAAGATTTTGGCATATTAGTTAATGATTTTGGCATGATATGGTTTTGGCAAGATCTTGGTTAATGATATATTGGGCATGCTAGTGGAAAACTTTTGATGGTTTGATATCGTCGGCATGATGTATTGTTGGCAAGCAAAATTGGTCATTAACACATGTATGGCATGTTTTGGCAAAATTTTGGTATGGTTAAGCATGGGTATCCAAATGGCTAGACTTATATTGGTTATTTTTCATCGCATAGCTTAGCTTGATAAGATGAATTTTGTACGGCATGGAATGTTCTTTGAAATCTTTACATATGAAACGTGATGCATAGGTTGAGGGGGAGCATGAACTAAGGGGGAGCTGTAAAATATCAAGTTTAGTTGAAAAAGGATCATGTAAAAACATCTTTTGAATAGTTGTTTTGAAATCATCAAAAAGGGGGAGATTGTTAAGTTGTAAAGTGTTTTGATGATGAAAAGATGTTTTGAATAAGTTAAAATTATGTTTGATATTTGATGCTTGATGAGAAAAATACGTTATGTCCAAAGATGGTTAAGATGGGAACTCAAAAGAAGACATCGATCTCTCAAGGAGGAGACATCGATCGATCGATGTCACTGACATCGATCGATCGATGTAAGATCTGAATACATCGATCTCTCCCTCCCTGGACATCGATCGATCGATGTAAGATCTGAATACATCGATCTCTCCCTCCCTGGACATCGATCGATCGATGTGGGATCTGAGGACATCGATCTCTCCCACTCAGGACTTCGATCGATCGATGTTAGCATCTGAGGACATCGATCTCTCCCTTCCAGGGACTTCGATCGATCGATGTCTTCCAGAATTCAAATTTTCTGAACGTTTGAACAAAATCCAAGGCAGATTTTCAAGGTTTTCTCTTTCCAATCTTCTTCAAACTTCTTGTGGACTTTAGCCCAACTTATTACATGCTTCCTTGACTATTGTAAACATGTCTAAGATTCTCTAGGGTGGCTATCCAAGATCAAATCACTCCATAGGGTGGCTAGAGACTATTTGGGCATTGTCTTGACATTTTTGAAGATGAAGACTTGGTGGAGAGCCTCAAAAACGTGGTGAAGTTCATCTATAAATAGAGAAGGCTTGGATGAAGCAAATACAAACTTTCAACATCATCTGGCTTCATTATACATTGTTGTACATTTCTCTCATACTTGTAAATTTGTTTAAAGCTTATCTAGCTTTCTTTGGTCTTCATTGTTTGTATATTGAGAGAAAGAGAGTCAAGCACAAGAGGAACCAAAATTACTTGATCTCTAGCTTGTGCTTAGACTTGTGAGAAAGTGTGAACCTTACTATATCTCTTCAACCCACTGAGAGAAGTTCTTGAGAGAACTTTTGTTGAAGTTGTAAGGAAGCAAGAAGTTGTTCTTGCTAAGAGCTGTAGTTGTTGTAGTTGCACAAGAATTTTGTGCAAGAAGTTGCTGTTGTTGTTGCTTACACTAAAGTGTTAGTGTAAGTGTTGCTGTGGTTGTTCTTATTGTTCATAATAAGAAGAGTAGTTGTTGAAAATCCACTTTGGAAACAAAGTGGTAGTGGAGTAGAATCATTTACGATTCGAACCACTCTATATCCGGTGTACTCATTCATTATCTCTCATCTCCAATTCTTGCTCTGATTTTGAATATCCTTTTTGAGTTGAGAAAAACAAGAAAATTCCGCAAAAGAGCCAAACACTCTATTCACCCCCCTCTAGAGTGAATTTCGGACTTAACAGTATCGTTCCGGGAGATCAGGTAGATGGCTGAAGGTACCACGCCGCCAGCAGCCAGGACACTCCTACCGACCACCGCAGCAGCAGAGACCATTTACTCAGCCCCTCGCCATTGAGGGACCAGCAGCGACTCACGCACTGCCGATTAGGGCCGTGGCACCCACCCCACCATGTGCTCAGTGTGGGCGTCTTCACCTAGGTCAGTGTTGGAGGAATAGAGACGTCTGCTACAGATGCGGCACCCCTGGACACTTTGCCAAAGACTGCCCCGCGCAGGGACAGGCACCTCCACCCCAGCAGAGCCAGCCACAGCAGAAGGGGAGGCCAAAGACGAACGCTCGAGTACATGTCATGTCGCACGCCGACATCGAGGACACCAGCGATGTCGTAGCAGGTACACTTTAATTAAGTGTTGTAAACCCGAATATGCTTTAAATACCTTTGTCTTGTGGTTATGTGTGATATTGTATAACCCTGCCCATGTTAGGTGAGATATTAATTAACAAAGTCCCAGCCTACGTCCTCTTCGATAGTGGGGCCAGCCATTCATTTATCGCCAGGAGGGTTGTCAAGAGTCTGAATATTCCACCAGAACGACTGGAGATCCCTTACCGTGTCCAAACTGCTGGTGACCAGGTGATTGTATCGCACTATCAGTGCAGAGATTGTTCGATGGAGATTAATGAGTTGGAGTTCACGGCGACTCTGATTCCGATCCAGATGCAAGATTTTGATGTTATTCTGGGCATGGATTTTCTGGCTAAGCATGAGGCTAAGATCGACTGTCGGGAGAAGCAGGTCCGTATGCAGACGCAGAGTAAGCAGGAAACCATCTTTCAAGGGGATTACAAGCTTCATAAGGCGCCTAAGAAGATCTACATCAATGCAGCGCAGGCACACAAAGCATTGAGGAAAGGTAATCAATGTTTTCTTGTATATGCTATTGGCGCAGAAAAAGAGGTACCCGTGATAGATTCGATACCAGTGGTGAATGAATATAAAGATGTATTTCCCGAAGAGCTGCCAGGACTACCGCCCAGTCGGGAGGTAGAGTTTGAGATTAATTTACTGCCAGGTACTGAGCCAATATCGAAGGCACCGTACAGAATGGCTCCGGCTGAGTTAAAAGAACTAAAAGAGCAGCTACAGGAGTTACTGGACCGGAAGTTCATCCGACCCAGCGTTTCACCATGGGGAGCTCCAGTCTTGTTCGTGAAGAAGAAAGATGGCAGTATGAGACTCTGCATCGATTATCGAGAGATTAATAAGATCATAATCAAGAACAAATATCCTCTACCCCGGATCGAGGACCTCTTCGATCAGTTAAAGGTACCTTTAAATCAATGTAATTCAAATTACTACCGTAAATTTTACAATTGACTCATCAACTTTGGCATCCTTCAGGGAGCGAAGGTATTCTCCAAGATTGATCTTCGTTCTGGATATCATCAGCTGAGGATTAAAGCAGAGGATGTAGCGAAGACTGCTTTCCGCACTAGATATGGCCACTATGAGTTTTTAGTGATGCCATTCGGTCTGACTAATGCTCCTGCGGCTTTCATGGACTTGATGAATACGGTGTTCAGAGACCAACTTGATAAGTTTGTAGTGGTCTTTATCGATGATATTCTGATCTATTCCCCGAATGAGGAATTGCACGAAACGCATTTGAGAGAGGTTCTAGAAGTACTCAGGCAGAAGAAGCTATACACCAAGTTTAGTAAATGCGAGTTCTGGTTGAAGAGCGTTGCCTTCTTGGGACATGTGGTTTCAGAAGAAGGAATCTCTGTGGACCCTAAGAAGATTGAGGCTATTACTGAGTGGCCTAGACCGACTAATGTGACAGAAGTGAGGAGTTTTCTGGGCCTGGCTGGCTACTACAGGAAGTTTGTAGAAGGGTTCTCGTCTATTGCGGTGCCACTGAGCAGGTTGACTCAGAAAAAGTCGAAATTTATATGGACCGCTGAGTGTGAGCAGAGTTTCGCAGAACTTAAAAGACGATTGACGACAGCCCCTATACTTGCTCAACCCTCAGGTTCGGAAGGGTTCATCATCTATAGCGGCGCATCGAAGAATGGGCTAGGTATGTGCATAAGACTTCGAGTAAGTTGATATATGTTACTACCTGGTCTAATCTCTTTCTTTTCAGGATGTGTCCTGATGCAGAATGACAAGGTGATCGCATATGCTTCACGCCAGTTGAAGCCATATGAGCAGAATTATCCGACTCATGACCTGGAGCTAGCTGCCGTAGTTTTCGCACTTAAGATTTGGCGTCATTATCTTTATGGAGTAAAGTGCGAAGTGTTCACGGATCATAAGAGTTTGAAGTACTTATTCACTCAGAAGGAGCTGAACATGCGGCAGAGGAGATGGCTTGAATTGTTGAAAGACTACGATTTGACTATCAGCTATCATCCGGGGAAAGCAAACCGAGTTGCGGATGCACTGAGTAGGAAGTCCAGTCATGCCAGACAGACGCCGTTGGAGAGGGATATGGCGGAATTAGATCTTGATATCGTGGACTCCACAGCTAACGTCCTAGCAGCACTGATTATTACTCCCTCCCTAGTTGAGCAGATCAAGGAGGCGCATCAGAGAGATGTAGCGCTTTGCGGGATCCGAGAGAAGATGATGACTAACCAGGTTGATGGATTTCAGATACATGACGACGGTAGCTTGTGGTTCCAGGGGAGACTGTGTGTCCCTGAGGATGAGGATCTTAGAAGGACAGTACTAAAGGAGGCGCACAATTCAAAGTTGTCTATCCATCCAGGTGTCACAAAGATGTATAATGACTTGAAGAAACACTATTGGTGGAGCGGTATGAAGAGACATATAGCCGAGTTCATTGAGAGATGTTTGGTATGTCAGCAAGTCAAGGCAGAACACCAGAGACCAGGGGGTTTGTTGATGCCGTTAGAGATCCCTGAATGGAAATAGGAACACGTGACGATGGATTTTGTGGTGGGTCTTCCGAGGACAAGGAATGGTAATGACATGATATGGGTGATTGTTGACCGTTTAACTAAGTCCGCACATTTCCTACCAGTGCCGAATGATGTAACTCTTGAGAGATTGGTTACACTCTATATCGACAACATCATCAGTCTACATGGCGTCCCGATCAGTCTTGTCTCCAATCGTGATTCGAAATTTACCTCCAAGTTTTGGTCAGCATGTCAGAAAAGGATGGGGACTGAACTACGATTGAGTACTGCATTTCACCCACAGACAGACGGGCAATCAGAGAGGACGATACAGACACTAGAGGATATGTTACGGGCCTGCGCCATCGATTTTAAAGGGAATTGGGACGGTATGATCAAATTGATTGAGTTCTCCTACAATAACAGTCATCATAGCGCCATCGGCATGGCACCATTTGAGGCGCTTTATGGGCGTAAGTGCAGATCCCCTATTCTTTGGGATAAAGTGGGAGAGCGCGCTATTACAGGTCCAGAGCTAGTCGAGCAAACCAAGGAGAAGGTCAAGTTGATTCGAGAAAGGCTTAAGGTTGCTCAAGACAGAAGTAAAAGTTGGGCTGACTCGAAGAGGCGTCCGTTGAAGTTTGATGTGGGAGAGAAGGTTTATCTGAAAGTATCACCTATGAAAGGTGTTGCGAGATTTGGTCTGAAGGGTAAGCTGAGACCTCGATACATTGGTCCCTACGAGGTGCTCGAAAAGATTGGTCCGTTAGCGTATCGGTGGCGTTACCTCCGGCACTAGCCCAGGTGCATAACGTATTCCATGTATCCCAGTTGAGGAAGTACGTTCCAGATCCAAGTCATGTACTGGACACACCACCTTTAAGGATCAGACTGGATACATCATATGAAGAGACACCGGTTCGGATTATAGACCGTAAAGACCAAGTGCTGAGGAGGAGAATCATTCCATATGTCAAGGTACAATGGAGCAATCATCGAGAGAACGAAGCGACCTGGGAGCTGGAGGACCAGATGCGCGAACGCTACCCCGAGCTCTTCGATTAAGGTATGTTGGATCTTTCCGGTCTCGACTATTAAGCCACACCAAGTTTCGAGGACGAAACTTCTTGTAAGGAGGGTAGGATGTTATAAACCAAAATTTTAAACTAATTGCTAACACGTTAAATTAATATTAAGCAGTCGATGGATAGAACGACACCTCGAAATTACATTAGATGTAACGTGTTAATTATGTTTGGGTGTTTTTATAATTACAAATAATGATTATGTAAATATATGTACATGTAGTAATATAAGGTAGGAGAAAAAGAGTTAAATTAAATTAAATAAATAGGAGAAGATAAAATTATAATAGTAATAGGAATAAAATAATTATAAACAAAATTAAAAAAAAGAAAGTAAACGTGACTTAATGGGGGGGAGTAACCGCCCCCCCCCCCCCCCATGATTGCAGCTTTCGGTTATTAAGAAGGGGGCAGGGGCAGGGGAAACGAAACACAATGAAAGAAAATTAGGGAAAAAGAAAATAGAGAGAGGGTGAGAGCAGCAGGAAAAGAAGAGGAGGAAGGAAGAGAGAGGGAAGAGAGAAGAGAAAAGCAAGTAAAGCCAACAGGAATCCATTGTAGTCGCGTAGTCTTATCAACAAGCCAGGTAGGTTCCTTTTCCCCCTCCAATTGGTACAAATTCAAGCATGCCTTGGTGGTATATTTTATGTGTTTTTGTTGCTTTAGTTGTTGCAATTTATAGCATGTTAAATTACCTGTGAAAAGCATGAGATCTTGCAGACTGTGGAATGCGTTGCTGATATCTGCGTGTGTTGCTTTTGATTTTAGGAAAAACTTTGATAATCAAAATAGCAAAACTATTGCATGATTAGAGATTTTTCAATTTGTTTTGGCCTTAAAATAGGTACCCATAGATTGGAAATAGGAAGAAGTATAGATCGGGATCGAAAAAACGGTCGCCGGAGACCGCCGGTGCGCCACACGCGCCGCCGAAAGCGGCAGCGCGTGGCTGCACGCGCCCTGCTGCCAAGGGCTGGTGTTGCGTTGCTGTTAAAGAAAATGCTACACCTGGGAAAGATAAAAATAAGAAGGGCTGAAGCCTTTATGGTGGAGGGCCGAAGCCCTTTATGGTGGAGGCTAGTTGGGTGGGCCGCTGCTCCTGTAGCAGTCTTGGCCCAAGATCAGTTATTATATAAAAAAAAAGAGGGGAAAGGGGCTACCAGCTTCGCGGACCGGGCCGGATGGCCAGCGGTTCGGGCCAGTTGTTGGTCGGCCCAAATCAGCTATATGATAAAAAAAATATATATATATACATGGTGCAGGCCAGTCCGCTTTCGGACCGGGCCAGAGGGAGAGAAACGGGTTCAGGGCTGGCAGAACAGGGCCAGCCCAATTTGCAATATTTTTTTTTCTTTCTGGAAATTCTGAAATTTGGTAATAGTATTTATTTAACTTAAAATAGTAATAATTAGGGAAAAATTATAAATAAATATCAGAAAATTATAAATAAATACCAGAAATTATAAAATATAAAAAAATAATTATTTCCACTAAATTTCAGCAATTGCGGTAATTTATTTAATTTGGTTAATTAGGTAATAAATAGAAATAAATTAAGGAAAAATAGGGGAAAACATAGAAAAAAAAACACAATAAACCTTGGAATAATAATTTAAACCTCAAACAACATTAAATCATTATTTGAAGAATAAATGAACTTAGAGTTGAGTGCCGGAGGATGGTGAGGATGGGCCATAGGCCTCAGGCGTGTGTGTTGTTTGCATTCATGGCACATGCATTTGCATGATGGTGGGTTGTGACGTACGGGTCACGGGTGCTCAGGATGGTGTACGGTGGCGGTGCCAAGTACACTCAGGATGGTGACTGTGGGTGGGTACGACCCACAGCCACTCAGTTAGGACCCGGGTTCATGCATTGCATGGTGGAGATACCGGCATTTTGTGTGACATGACTTAGTTGCGTGTGACATGCATAATAGGACATGCATCACGACGTTGCGCATTCTTTATCTGGAGTGAATTACCTTTCCACATTCATATGCTTATGTGATATTATGTCTTATGTGCTATGTGCTTTATCATTATGGTATGTTTGTCTTGTACTACTTGGAGGCAGGTGCCTACTGAGTGATTTCCCAGTCACTTACCCCTACTCCCCCCCCCCACCAGGTGAGCAGGAAGAAGCGTTTGATTATGTCTTTGTTGAGGACGGGGCTGATACGGTGGAGTGGGCAGATTGATGGCCGCATTTAGGACACGAGACGATCTTGCGGACATTTGTTATTATTCTGTTGGGATTTCATTAGTCACTATTTTGATTAGACAGTTAGCACATCGATGCTATTGTTAGTACTAGTTTAGTGTTTTATTGAGACAGTTCTTTTATTTATGGAGTTTAATTAATGGTAATTCGTTTCTGCGCGAAAAATTTCTACGGTTTTTCGAACAGGTAGAAAGGCGACTCGACGCTTTGTATTCTCCTCAGTGAGATACGGCAGGTGCACCGTTCTCGATGTTAGGGATCGGGAGCGGGGCGCTACAATAACTCTCAGAGTAACTGGTATTCTAGCTCCAAATTTAAAAGCTCTTGAAAATTGTTTGACTAGGAGCTCCTTCATATTATTTCGAGTTTCTATCGTTGCTATAATCTGGTACTTGGGTAACTCCTCCCCTTCTAATGCTGCTACAAAAATTGAACAAGACAACTTGGAAAATTGTTGAAGAATAAACTGTTCGCAAATAGTCTGGGTGGCAATCTTTTTTTTCCGTATACATACATGGGTATGTTAATATGTGTTTATAAGTATGTATGCGTACAGGTTGGACAAGCATCTTTCTATTCTCCTGTATAACTACAAAATTAATATATACATACATATGTATATATTTATTAATGCGTACATATTTCTATTTATATATATATACAGATATACACATAGACATAGATATAGATATAGATATAAATACATGTACGTGTATATATACATATCGATACACACATAGAATTTGTACTTATGATCTAAGCTTACTATCCTTAATGAACCTACCACACCACACGGCAAAAAAACACATACACTGGAAAAGCAAAAAAGAACGCATGAATGCCATGGTTACTTGTAGTCAAGTTCCTACCTTCATTACAAATCAAGCACACAAATCATAAAGCTTAGTAATCTGTCAGTGATTCTTCAAATTCTGGTTTTAACACACACACGCTCATATGTATGTGTATATACACACACACACGTATGTATGTATGCACACTCACGTAAATGCATATATATGCACACATACATGTGATCTTCACGGAATCATGATGTTACAGCGTCTGTTTGCGGAGCTGTTCCTAAAAGTCGACCCAAACACAATTAATTTATTAAACATTACATTATATTCTATAATGCCGGCATTAAACATACACAAGATAGAATTCAGTGAATGGCAATGCAAATAAAAACAATGAAATGACCAGGTTTGTATCTTACAGGCTGGATCAAAGACAGTCTGTTCAATCAAGTCATGGCGGTCAACACAACACCACTAAAAGAAGAAAAAAAAACAAAGAAGAAAAGGTCGTCTAAATTAAACTAATGAATAAAGAAATGCTCTCTTGTACTATAAATTGCAATAACCATAACTCTCAGAGTAAGTGGTAGTCTAGCTCCAAATACATAAGCTCTTGAAAAATTCTCTCCAAATTAAAGACTAACCATGAGGAGCTCCTTCTTCATATTATTTGGAGTTTCTCTCGTCGTTATAATGTTTTACTTGGGTAACTCCTCATCTTCTATTGCTGTTGCAAAAATTGAACAAGGCAACTTAGACACCGTTGCTGTTGCAGGTAAAAGATTTCCACACTAAAATATCGACCTTCTTAGTCCTTGAAGGTCAAACTGTCTGCATATAGTATTTTTTATGTGTGTATGTGTATGTGTTTTTTTTTCATGCATAGATGAATGCAGATTACACCATGAATGAAAATTTTGCAGATTACAAAGAGGGGATGGAAGTACCCAAAGTGATAACAATGCAAACGAAAACAAAAATACCTCAAAACATTCACATGATGGATGAACCAGGCCCAGTATGTGTGCCAGGGACAGATTGTTATCCCGATAACACCTGCGATTCAGGCTGTGATTGCCGTCGTGTGCAGAGATCAGATTATTCCACCAACATATGCCTCGAGTCGTGAAGCTAGTGCATTCAGTTATTGGGGTTCGAAGCAGGGTGGTGGCCTGAACTTGTGGTTCATTTCGAGTTGTGTTCTAAGTGAGAAAATAAATTATGTGTGAGAAAAACCGTGACGTTTTCCTTTAGTTTATGTCAGCTTTGTTTTGGTCTTTTTAATTTCTTAATGCAATGTGTTATGTACGTGGTTGCAGGTTCGTGTATAAGTCCCTGCTAATATGTAGTACTGAATTTGAATATCTATACGAGAAACGTTTTTATCTGATGTTTGTCGAACATAATTTTATGCGGCTGATTTAATCATTCATGTTCTGATTTGCAATGCAATAAAGTGGAGAAGTTAAAGGTTCATAAACCACTGAAGGAAGCCAATTGGACCTCTATCCCTATAAAAGTCGGATCAGCGGTATATTATTTAAACAGAATATACTGCATGTGTGAAAAATCTTGCAGCAATAAACTATCCAAATTTTGTACATGCCAATGCGTGAGAAGAACAAAATCAATCGAAACTAAAATCAAGAACTCAAATGATCAAGAAATATAAAACTGATGATTCAGAGAGTAAGAGAGGAAGAACATCCAGTTTCATTCGATCAGGAAAGTACAAATTGAATGAATGAATTCAGCTGGGCGGTTACCAGCTATTTGAAGAAGAAATACAGTAAAAAAACTAAAGTACCCTTCAATTACACTCCACTACAACTACTTTAATAAGGACAAAATTGCCTTTTTACACCGTTTAAACATCCCCGTCTATAGCTTCCTTCTTCTTCCTTCAGCTCGTACGCGTCCTCCTCTTGGCTACCTTCGCAATTCACGGGCACCACATGTAACCGCTTTCCTTTAACTGCATCAAGATGCAGACGTGTAATCTAAAGTCTCCAATTAGTGATTGAGCCTCCTTTCCTAACAAATTAGGCTTGACTCGTCCATGCACCAGCCAATCATGAGCTTCAGCTCCTTCATCTCCTGTACACCTTCAAGTTTTAACACCCCCCCTCAAGCTTAGCTAACTGAGCTTAGCTTGGCATACAGATTGTGAGCTCCCAGTGCCTTAACCAACTGTGACAACCTTCCACCATCCAGTGCCTTAGTGAATAAATCTGCAAGTTGCAGCTCAGTACGTATAGACATTAGCTTTAGCACCCCATCTTGCACCTTATCTCTGACTACATGGCAATCAATCTCCATATGCTTCATTCTCTCGTAAAAAACGAAATTCTCTGCAATGTAGATAGCACTCTTACTATCACAGAAGATATCTACAGGTTTCTGATCCTTCAAGCCTAAATCCTTCATAAGATACAATAGCCATTGGACCTCACAAGTCACCATAGCCATTGTTCTATATTCTGCCTCTGCTGATGATCTTGACACTGTTGTTTGTTTCTTGGCTTTCCAGGACACTAATGCACCTCCAAAAAACACACAATATCATGTGATCGACCTCCTGGTCTCATGACAACCTCCTCAATCAGCATCTACAAACGCCTTTAACCTCAAGTCTCCTCCCCTAGGAAATAATAACCCCTGACCAACAGTCCCCTTGATATACCTAAGAACCCTAGGTGCTGCTTTTAAGTGGTTCTCAGTAGGGCAATCTGTGAACTGATTGAGTTGCTGTACAGAGAAAGCAATATCAGGCCTGTTAATAGTTAGATAGATCAACTTGCCAATTAACCTTCTGTATTGAGTGATGTCCTTCAATGGTAGTGAGTCTTGGTGTGTCAGGCTAACATGGCTCTGCATAGGACTTTTGACTGGCTTGGCCTGCATAAAACCAGTCTGCTCCAGTAGTTCCAAGGTGTACTTCCTCTGATTTATGTGTATTCCCCCCTTAGCCTGAGCCACCTCAACTCCTAGAAAGAATCTGAGCTGGCCCAAATCATTGATCTTGAATGCATCATGTAGGGCCTGCTTGATATCAGTAATGGCTCGTTCATTGTTACATGTAACAATAATATCATCTGCATACACTAGAAGAATCAAAAGAGAACTGTTGACATGTTTAGTGAATAAGGTATAATCACACTTAGACTGTTGGAAGCCCTAGGTAATCAGAAACTTGGTGAGGGTGGTGTTCCATTCTCTACTTGCTTGCTTGAGGCCATAAAGGGACTTATGTAACTTAAAGACCATATTAGCCTTTGGCAACTTGAGACCTGGAGGAGGCAACATACAGGTGTCTTCATGAAGATCACCATGAAAAAACGCATTATTAACATCTAGTTGGTGAACATGCCAATGAAGACTTTCTGCCATGGCCAGAACCATTCTGACTGTAGTCATCTTGGCCACTGGAAAGAATGTGTCCTAATAATCCATCCTACATTGTTGTGTGTAACCTTTGACCACTAGCCTTGCCGTATGCCTGTCCATCGTGCCATCTTCTTTCAGCTTGACCTTATACACCCACTTACATCCAATGGGTTGTTTACACTCAGGCAAAGGCACTTTACTCCATGTGTGGTTGGCTTCTAAGGCTGCCAACTGAGTAGCCATGGCTTCCTGTCAGACAGCTGAACCAGCAGCTTCTGTATAGCTATTAGGCTCTGTATGTTCATTTAAACTCAAAACATATGACTTGTAATGTGGAGCTAATGATGCATATGTCATGTGTCTATGGAGTGCATCGGGTGATGTATGAGTGGAATATGCAGTATTATGAGAAGAAACAAGAGAATTAAAGTGATAGTCCTGAAGGTATGAAGGAGATTGTCTGGCACGCTTGGGTCTAGAAACAGATGTGTCACCTTGGGCAATAGGCAAATCAATAACAAGAGTCCCATGAGGAGAATGAATATCTGATGTAACATATTTTGGGGTTGTATCAGCTGACCTGGTAGGAGGAGAAGCATGAGGACTAAACTAGGAAGACTGAGGAAGAGGAGTATGGGGATTGGATGGGGATTGGTATTAGACATGCCAGGAACAGTTTCAGATGGGTTGAAAGATTCCTCATGAGTTGGAGGTTGAGAGGAAGGCTGTATCTCATGATCACAACCAGGATATGGAGCAATGCCAATAGAAGGGGTGGACAGTGTATTAGGGGAGTGATTTTGAGTTGTCTAAAGGGAAAGATTGTCTCACAAAAGTGAACATCCATTGAAATATAGACCCTTTTGGTACTAAGTTTCGAAGAATGTACCCCTTGGTTGTATATGATAGGCCCATGAATATGCTCTTGATTGACCTGGGTGCAAATTTTTCTTTGTGTTTTTGTGTGTCAGCCCCAAAAGCAAAGCACCCAACTACTCTGAGATGGTTGTATATAAGAGGCATTTTATAAAGTAGCTCATGAGGTGTTTTCTGGTGTAAGACAGGAGAAGGAGTAAGGTTAATTAGATATACTATGTGCTGCACACAGAAGCCCCAATAAGGGGAAGGCAATTGAGACTGAAACCTTAATGCCCTTGCTACATTCAGTATGTGCTGGTGTTTTCTTTCAACAATCCCATTTTGTTGAGGCGTATTAATACAGCTAGTTTGATGGACAATGCCATGAGAAGCATAAAATGCAGTCATTTTGAATTCCTGGCCGTTATCAGTTCTAAGAATTTTGACTTTGGCATCAAACTGTATAGAAGCAAAATGGTAAAAACTTTCAACAATGGATCTGGTTTCAGACTTGTTTTTCATCAAATACACCCAGCAATATCTACTATAGTCATCAATTATAGTAAGAAAGTAACACTGTCCATACATTGTTGGGTACTTATAAAGACTCCAAATATCCATATGCACAAGGCCGAAAGGAGCAAAAGAAACAGAAACTGAAATTGGAAATGGTTTTCTCTTTTGTTTGGCTATAGGGCACATAGTACACATATTTGGGGAATTAGGAAATGTTACAAGTGGATCTACTTTCTGAATTTCTCTCATCCTTGATGCAGACATATGCCCAAGTCTGGAGTGCGACAACAAAGAGTCTGAGGACTTGACAGTATGCATAAGAGGGACTGCATGAAAGGAACAATCCTTGAAGTGCCATGAAGGTGATATAGGCCCAGATCTATCTCAGCTGAACCAATCATCCTCTTGGTTCTGAGGTCCTGAATCAGATAAACGTTTGAGTAGAAAGCAATAGAAACATCTCTGACTGAGTGAGTTTACTGAGTGACAACAAGTTAAAAGCAAACTTGGCACATAAAACACATCAGTGAGGACTAAATTTGACCTGACCTTCATCGTGTCAATGTGTGTCACTTCAGCAAGAGACTTATCAAGCAGTTTAACAGAAATGGTAATAACAGGATAACAGGATTCAAACAGGTGGATACATGAACAAATGTGATCACTAGCTTCAGAATCCAAAATCCATATGTTCAAGTTTTTGATGTAATACATTACCTGACACCTTACCAAAAGATGTGATTTACTGGGCTGACATAATAGCATGGTGTCCACCTGCACCCCCTGCCACATCAACAGCACCCTTTCTCCTGGTCTATTGGCGCTCTTGCAACATATTCATCAACTAAATGTACTGATTTTATGTCAACGCTGGTGGCATCTGAGACACAGTAGTTGTGGCTTCATTCACCTCTGGATCCATACACTCCTCAGCACCATATTCTTCATACTCTTCCTGACCTCCAATATCTTGGAACTATACACTACTTCCATCATTGCTCACCATATTAATTTGACTCTTAGGTTTATATCCTGAAAGGTATCCATGCTTCTTATAACATCTATCAACTATATGTCCTGGCATCTTACAATAAGTACAGAAGGGTGCTCTATTACTATTTTGATAATATCTGGGTGCATCTCTCCTAAAGCCTCTTCCACGCGACCTCTGCCAGGAAGCCACTGAAGCACGACCACTGGAAGTCTTAGCTACATTACTAAATTGTGCTTGATTTCCTGGATAGGTCATCTTCCTCTCGAATTTCACTGCCATAACAAAGGCAGTTTTCAAGTCTGGCAGTGGGGTGGAAAGGAGCACTTGTGATTTAACCGCTTCAAAGTTATCGTTTAAACCTTTCAAGAACTTAATCACACAATCATTCTCTACAAATCTGTTGATCTCTACAGCCAGATTACAAGTACACCTATGACAGGTGCAGGTAGGAACCGACCTCAACACCATTAACTCCTCCCACACACTCTTCAATTTGGTATAGTACTCTGTAACACTACTATCATCTTGTCTAATAGCATAGAATTCTTCCTGTAAATTCACGGGCACCACATGTAACCACTTTTCTTTAACTGCATTAAGATGTTGACGTGTAATCTAAAGTCTTGAATTAGTGATTGAGCCTCCTTTCCTAACAAATTATGCTTCACTCGTCCCTGCACCAGCCAATCATGAGCTTCAGCTCCTTCATCTCCTGTACACCTTCAAGTTTTAACAGCATATGCAAATTAAAAAGGAAATAGTGATGGCCATCTTCTTAGGTTGGATTGAAGAAGCATTAGAAATGTTCCGTTAGTATATCGGAAAACATGAAAAGAGTTTTCATGATCATCAAACTTCATATAATACATGGTGAAACTGCAATTGGTCAGCAATAAATATTTTCTTTTTTCCAAGAACAACAAAAGAATCCATGTATGTCATATGCACAGCCACTTTAGACTTTCATTCAACAAATCCTGCTGATTTGAACAATCGGTTCTATGGCATGTCATATATAATGGTGTCGTGGTAGAATTATGGGAGGGTAGCTGGTGTAAGGATTTGAAACTATTGGATGAGTTCAAATCTTGAAACATGTCGACTTAGTACAACCCTTCCATACTAATGTACATTCAAACATACGATTTTTACTCTTCCTGATATGTTGAGAGCTACAACAAATTTCTTGGCCTCACTCTAGACTCCGTTGACCACAATAATCTTTTTACAAGTTTTCAACTAGAACATCAGCAACAACCATACTCACTATATCCCAATAACAGCAAAAGATATCGTTAGGGTCTGGGAAAGATGAGAGTCAGAAAAACAATAACTTCATGCTAAGAGATAGAGATATCAACTAATTGTATCATTCCATTGATTGATAAGTGAAAAAACTTGAAAAAACTAGATGCTCTGGATGGATCAGCTAATGAAAAATCTTGGAAGTTTAAAGGATTAATTGCTGAGAATCATTCACTTTCGTATGTTGATTTTTCGTAATGATGCCAGATTGACTACATTATTATAGTATCTAGAAAAAGGGATGGAATACTTTTTTGTTGAGTTTTTTTTAATTGGTGGCATACCAATTTTGTCAAAGCTGATAGTGAAAGTGGTGCAGGAAGTGAGAGGCAGCAAGGAAATGGAACAAGGTCGAACAAGGTGAATTGAGGGGCCTTGTGCTGAATCCACACGAGCTACCCAGAAGTTGAATGTGGAACGCAGGAACAAAGATGATTGGTTGGTGGAATGAGTGGAAGGAACTCCAAGAGAAGAGCGGTTACATGGTGGGCCAGAATTTGGCGAAGGAGGTGATCACCGGCGAAGGATTGGAAGAAGGAGGAAGTTAGCGCGAAAGATTTAAAAGGCGGTGAAAGGACAAGAATGCCCTTGTTGGACGTTGTTATGATAGTGTTTAGAAAAGGGCAACTATGTAATTTTTGTTGTGTTCTAACTGTTTAAAAGGAGGAGATAACCGCTTCTTCTCCTTCAACCTGTTGTATCAGATTTTGGTTGAATAACAAACTTGAGTTTTTCCTTTCTCTCTCGTTTCTTCTCGCATTTTCTGAATCTCTTCTTGATTTTGTGTTGATCTTTGTTAAAATTGTGATTGTTGTATGGATTTTGGCATGGTATCAGAGACTGTGTAGATGAATTTTGGCAGTTTCATGTCAGGAAACAATCCTTCTTCCTCCTCCTCTCCTGCTGCTTCGAGTAGTCATCCGGTAGCGGATTCTACGGAGGATCCTTTTTATGTTCATCCGAGTGATAATCCGTCTATAATACTTGTGCAACCATTATTAGACGGAAAGAACTATCACGGATGGAGCAGGCTGATGCGAAGATCCTTAGAGTCCAAAAACAAGATAGGATTCATCAATGGAACCTATCCACGACCAGCAGAAGCCACTCGGAGGTACAATGCGTGGATCAAGGCAAACAACGTTACTTCCTTACCATCATTGATGACTATAGTAGATCCTGTTGGGTGTATTTGATGAAATGCAAGTCTGAGGCAAGGTCCATTATACAAAGTTTCTGTGAATATGTTATTGTCCAGTTCAATTGCCATATCAAAACCATTAGGACTGATAATGGACAAGAGTTTAACATGAATTCATTCTATACTGCTAAGGGCATTGTTCACCAAACTAGTTGTGTTTACACCCCACAACAAAATAGAATTGTTGAGTGAAAACGCCAGCATATACTATCTATGGCAAGGGCCATAAAGTTTCAAGCTCATGTACCCTCAACCTACTGGGGCTTTTGTGTCCAACATTCCGTTTATCTGATAAACATCACTCCAACACCCTTACTTAAAAATAAAACACCTTACCAGATCTTATACAACAAAGTTCCAACCTATTCTCACCTCAGAATATTCGGATGCCTCGCATTTGGCACAGACGTACGAGCATATGGTGACAAGTTTTTCCCAAGAGCTAGGAAAAGTGTTTTCCTAGGTCTGGCATACACAACAAAAGGATATATTTTGCAAGACCTGAACACCAAAGACATCTACACATGCAGAGATGTGACATTCCATGAAAATGTGTTTCCCTTTTCTTCCCAATCTTTGGCCCAAAGTAGTCCTCCCTCTTCTCTGCCTTTGCCTCAAGGTAGTCAGCACATAGACCTAAATTCCCAGCCTACGTCTAACACATACCTTGATCAAACACATGACTGTCTTTCTCCTGAGTCTCCTACATTACCATCCATTATGACTGACATACAACCAACAGAAACCCCACACAACCAAGATATGTCTTCCTGCAGTTCCACTCCATTTGAACTTCATCCAGAATCGCTTGTCGTCCCTCCTGGTTAGCTAGTTGTTGAGTTACCTCCTCTTGACCCTGTTGGTGAAAATCATACTGGTACTACTGGATCCCACATCAACAACAGATCTCAACGAGTAAGACGTCCCCCTGCACATTTACAAGACTATTACTGTAATCATACTTCTTTAACTTCTGAACACAAAACTCACACGTCTCCATATCCTTTGTATAAGTACTTCACACTTGATTCATTAGCTCTAAACTACAAAACATATACTTTAAGCTTGAGTACACATACAGAGCCTAATTCCTATGTGGAAGCAGCTAGTTCTTCTATTTGGCAGGAGGCAATGGCCACTGAAATAGCTGCTCTACAAGCCAACAAAACCTGGTCAATTGTGAACCTGCCACAAGGAAAGAAGCCCATTGGCTGCAAATGGGTGCATAAAACTAAACTGAAATCTGACGGGACAGTGGAGAGATATAAGGCCAAGTTGGTTGCAAAGGGGTATAATCAACGGTTTGGAGTTGATTATCAGGATACATTTTCTCCAGTGGCCAAGATGACCACAATAAGAATGGTGCTAGCCCTTGCATCTCAGTATCAGTGGCCCATACATCAATTGGATGTGAATAATGCGTTCCTACATGGAGATTTACATGAAGACATTTATATGACTCCTCCCCCTGGCATGATTCTACCGGATCCTAGTATGGTATGCAAGTTGGAGAAATCACTGTATGGTTTGAAGCAGGCAAGCAGGGAATGGAATGCCACTCTAACTCAGTTCTTGACATCTCTTGGCTTCAAGCAATCTAAAGCTGACTATACCCTGTTTACAAAGATGGTGGGTTCTTCACTGATGATATTGCTTGTATATGTGGATGATATCATCATCAGTTGTTCTGATGAGGGGGCCATACAGCAAACTAAGGAGGCACTCCATCACAGGTTACAGATTAAAGATCTGGGGGATCTTAAATTTTTTCTGGGTATTGAAGTAGCCAAAGAAAAAGGAGGGATTTATGTCAACCAGAGAAAGTACACCTTAGAATTGCTTGATCAAGCAGGTTTTCTGGAGTGCAAACCAGCAAAGAACCCTATGGAAAGCAACTTAAGGCTGACACATAGTGATTCTCCTTTGCTGGAGGATGCATCACAGTATAGGAGGTTAATTGGCAAGCTACCCTACCTTACTATCTCAAGACCTGACATATCGTATCCGGTGCAACAATTGAGTCAGTTTTTGGATTGTCCTACCCAAAACCACATGAGAGCAACACATAGGGTGCTAAGATATCTGAAGGGGATAGTGGGGCAAGGCCTGTTGTTTCCTAGAACAGGAGGACTAGAGCTGAAAGCTTTTGTGGATGCAGACTGGGGGGCTGTAATAAGACGAGGAGATCTATTACGGGATACTGTATGTTTCTTGGAGGTGCTCTAGTGTCTTGGAAATCAAAGAAACAAACTACAGTATCGAGATCGTCAGCGGAAGCAGAATACAGAGCAATGGCGCTTGTCACTTGTGAGATTCATTGGCTTACATATCTAATGAAAGATCTGGGGATTGAGAGTTGTAAACCTATGGAAGTAATTTTTGATTGCAAGAGCGCTATCTATATAGCAGAAAATCCAGTTTTTCATGAGAGGACTAAACACATTGAAATCGATTGCCATGTAGTGAGAGATAAATTGCAGGAGAGAGTGATCAAATTGATGCCTATAAGAACTGAGCTTCAATTGGCAGACCTATTCACAAAAGCTTTAGATGCTCGGAGGTTGGACAGTCTTGCAGGGTCGTTGGGGGTGTGCAACATCTATTCCAAGCATGGCTTGAGGGGGGTGTCAAAGCTGATAGTGAAAGTGGTGCATGAAGTGAGAGGCAGCAAGGAAAGGGAACAAGGTCGAACAAGGTGAATTGAGGGGCCTTGTGCTGAATCCACACGAGCTACCTAGAAGTTGAATGTGGAACTCAGGAACTAAGGTGATTGGTTGGTGGAATGAGTGGAAGGAACTCCAAGAGAAGAGCGGTTACATGGTGGGCCAGAATTTGGCGAAGGAGGTGATCAACAGCGAAGGATTGGAAGGAGGAAGTTAGCACAAAAGATTTAAAAGGCGGTGAAAGGACAAGAATGCCCTTGTTGGACGTTGTTATAGTAGTGTTTAGAAAAGGGCAACTATGTAATTTTTGTTGTGTTCTAACTGTTTAAAAGGAGGAGATAACCGCTTCTTCTCCTTCAACCTGTTGTATCAGATTTTGGTTGAATAACAAACTTGAGTTTTTCCTTTCTCTCTCGTTTCTTCTCGAATTTTCTGAATCTCTTCTTGATTTTGAGTTGATCTTTGTTAAAATTGTGATTGTTGTATGGATTTTGGCAAATTTTGACAATTATAAAGTAGCAAGAATATGAATAGCGAAATACATGTTTTGTTTATCTTTATTTGCCGAGAGAATCACATTTAATAGACAAAGATTTGGTCTATTATTCAGTTAACAGTTAAACGTTGATAAAACTCATTTAGCAGCAAGTTTTTTTGGGCAATGGATCACTTACAGCCGGTAACCGGCTGATAACTGCATGGTGGCTGTAAAGCTGAAGGTGCAAAAAAAAATTTTATATTTGTTTTCCTCCAAATCCCTAGCTTTCATGGACGCATACGAATTCCATAGCCTGAATTTTAAGAAAAGCAACGCTATGTTACTCTACAACAATTTGAAATGTGTTGCAAAACTTTTCCGAATCGTAGAAATTTCCCTCGTCTTAGACCTTCTCTCGTGGACTTCCACTCGCTTGCCGTTCTCCGTCAAAATATCCGATGAGTACTTCCGGCTGCTTATTGCTGTTATTATTAGTCCGCTTTTCACTTTCCTTTTGTGCAACGTCATCGTTGTCACTCTTTTAGTTAAAGTCGGCCGTAGCTTCCTCGGTTAATCGTCGGCGGTGGTGGAAATCGACTTCGATTATTACGAAGGATTCATTGAAACCGGCAATGATGTCACGTCGTTTACCAATGCCGATATTTCTCCGGAGAATTCGGATGAGATTGTGTATCAGGATAAGGAAGCAATTTTCGAGGAGATCAGCTATATGGCAGTCAAAACCGGAGATTCCACTAGCCATGAGTGTAACCGTTTGGCAACTTTTCTTGGTGAAATTCGGTGTATTAGGCAAAATAGTGGAAGGAGGTGATAATGGTGGTGAATGGCGGAGGAGGACGGCATGGGAGGAGGAGGGGAGTGGGGATGAAGAAAATAAAGTGTATGGAAATATTGACTTTTTACTAATTTAAAATAACAATAACATTTTTTTTGAGAAATGAAATTTAAAAAAAAGGAGAAAATTAA